>BSBM01000150.1:11802500-12200000 GCA_027924585.1 Larix kaempferi
ATGGTGATGATGATGATGATGATGATAACCACATGATGGGCCTTGGTTGAGAAAACCTTCTTAGTCTTTGATGGCTATAATACTTCTTCCCTGAAAAACCATTTCCAAGGCCCTAAGACATGTAGATACTAAGTTCAAAACCATATAATTGCACTTCCATCCTCAATCACAGGACAATGATACCTCAAGATGACATGTGTAGTTGGTGGAGGTAACCTTCTTAGCCCTAGACGGATATAAGATTCCTTTAAGGCCCGAGTCTTAGGTCTCCTCCCTTGACCATGTCCAATGCCCTAAGTCCCCAAGACTTGGATACATCTAGCACAATGGATACCCCTGTAAAGTCTTGTTTGGTGCTTTTAGACATTGTCCATGGCCTTGGATGTCTAAATGGTTTCTTTATGGCCAAATGCATGATATTCTTCCATAAAACATCATTCCAAAATCCTTGATTAGGCATGGTGCATACATATTGCTCAAAACCACTTCATGGTATCGATATCCTTAATCATAGGCCAATGATACCATTAAGAGGTCATGTGTGGTTAGTGGAGGAAATCATCATAGCTCCTTCTGGATAGAATATTCCTTTAGGGCCTAAGGTTCAGGTCTCTCTCTCTCTGACTATCTCTCTAAATTGCCTATGGGTTATAGGTTTTAAGGGTTGGGTGTTTTATGATAGAGTTTACGGTTGATGAGAATTGTAGGTTATAAGGGTTAGGGGTTAATTTTTATTTGACTAGGCACTTTAGATGTTAGGATTACGTGGTTATGGTTATAGGGGTTAATGGATATATATCATTATGTGTTAGTATTTAGGATTTTTAGGGTCTATACTAGTTTAGGATTATAGTGGGCCAAGAGTTATGATGGTTAGTTGTACTAAGGACTAGGGATCGCAGTGGCTAGGGCATAATGGTCAAGGGTTTGGGGATTGAGATATGGGGGTCATGGATTTATGGTTACAAGGACGAAGATTTATATGTACATGAGGATAATGCGAGTTAGTGATTTTGTCTAATAATATATCTCCTAACCCTTGCGGTGAAGGAGAGAAGAGAGGGGTGAGGGAGGGAGGAGGGATTGGGTAGAGTGGAAAAGAGGGGGGGGGATTGGGTGGATATGAAGAGAAGAGGGGTGGGGTTATAGAGAGAGGGGGGGGGGGTGTTTAGGGAGAGACATATAAAAATTAAGGTGTAAAACACAATGCGTGTGCACATCTACATGTGTGCACACAAGAATGCGTGCATGCATCTACATGTGCGTACACAACAACACGTGCACGCTTTAGCGCATGTGTGCATTTTCGCGCACACATGTCTATATTCAAATTTTTTGTGGCACCCTTGGAGGTTTGGTATTACCTTCGGATTGCCAAACCTTGAGGCTTGGTCTGCTTTATGGCAGAACACACCAATTTCTGTAACTTCACATTTTTCACGCTTATTTCCTTATATGGTCCACTTGTGCACTATAGATGAAATTGCACACACTCATCGAGCTCTGTGTGTAGATTCTAACTATATATTTTTTGAATAGATCTGTTATTGTTTTCTATTTTTAATTCATTTTTAAATGCACTCATGTCAAATTTGTAAAAAACATAGGTCGTTTATTTGGCCTATAAATTTTTATTGACTTACCTATTTTGAGAATGAAAAAGAACCTGCACAAGAGTACAAGAATACCTACAAGCTAAAAAAAAAAGTTTTTTGATTATGTTCATACCATGATATGGTGGACCAACACTTGACCATGTCGTTTTAAGGCTACACCAACTTTTGTAATTTAAAAAAAATATAAAATTAACTTTTAAAATTTTGGAAAAATAGCCCCGCACAATATTCGCTTGTTACCTATGCCTCTACATATTTTTTTCCTCATAAATTGACAATTTACATAACAAATAGGTGGACCAACAAAAACATGCGCATTATGTTTTAGATAAAAAATAACATACCAATCTTAAAATAATGACATTTTGGGGTGGTTATACCACGTTTCCATAAATAAAAGTTATATATTCGGGAAGTTCATCCGTTTTTCTAGGTTTCATCTTTCTACACCTAATTCGAAAAAGTTTTGTAGGTACCTCTAATAATTCATTTTAATGATAATATTTATGTTTTTCCAGCATGTCATTACAACTAATGTGTCATAATTGGGTATCATTACCTTGCACCAGCCTTTGTGTAAAATTAGATCTTTAGTCTCCAAAGATATAAGAAATGAGGGGTTATCCTAACAGGTCTCTTGAAGTTGGAACCAATTGAGGGAAATTACTTATGGTTGAAGCTTCCATCCTTTGGAAATCTTGTATTACATTTTTGATAATTTTGAGCAACTTTTATCTTTGTTGTGGTATTTTTGTTGCTTCTAGAAATAGGAGTGTGATATCCACCTTAAAAAGGTTATAAAAAATATTGTAAGTAATCTATGGTGCAAAATTTGATACATTTTGATTCCTCAACATATCCATCGGACCTTAAGATATCGACCAGGGTATTTTTTAAGGATTATAAAAGTATACTTAAGTATAGTATTCTAGGCGATTATTTTGCATTGAAAAAAACAAATATTTAGATTGGTAGGTGAATATTAAATATGAAGCATACAATTTACTACCAAAAATTGTAAATTTTGGCGAATATTATGATAAAAAAACATATTTTATGTAAATATAGGCGATATTAGAGACTGAAAATGACCAAATAGCGAATTTATTTTTTGAAAAAAGGCCCCAAAAATAGCCAATTGGCGAAATTTCGCTCCTAAAAATTTCCCTGATATCGACCATTGCCTCTTAGAGGCATATTGGGCACTTCATCCTTGTTTGGTAGTCATTTTTGGACTAGGCATGATGAATTTGGACTTATCAGGATGAAAGATGATTGAGTTCTCTACTTGCGACCTAGAAAACATCACATTTTCTTGATGGAACTATTATGTATCAAAATACATGCCTTCTTGAATATATTGGACTCATATATCTACATCATTCCATCATACCATTTTGTAGAATCTAAATTTTGGGATGTCATTCCATGGTCATTCCCCCATCTAGGGATTTCAAGTTGACATATTCTTCATCATTTTTGGGTAGGTCTTTGTCAATATATTATTCATCCATCACCACTACATTTCACTAGGTATTAGGTGATGACCTATGTCATAGGGAAACTTCATCTCTTCTAGGTCCATTCTCAAATTCCTCTCTGATGCTCTGTGGTCTCATCCCAAGTGTAGAGTGTTGCATCTTTTGTCTCAATTCATCATTTCTTCTCATTCACAAGAATTCATTGTGAAGCTATCTTACGATCTTGGTCAATTGACTTAGCTCTACATCCTGTTGATTATAGGGCATGTTGTCTTTCACCATAATATTTCATACATTGGGGGTTTTCCTCCAAAAAAATCCTCTACCAAACACCTTGATCTTCTAAAGGCATGGACGACGAGGAAGGTTTATGGTTAGATACTGATAGGTTTGACATTTGTTATTGCATGCATCCCAGTATGATTTAGGAACTATGTTACTCTCCAACATCTCTCCCTCCATTTCAATATGAAGAGATTTGATTTGATAGTCAACATTTATTGGCATGGATTATTATAACAATGAAGATCAATGGTTGATTCAGGTGCATTTATTTAGGTATCCTTTGCAGTGTTTTGAAAAACCTAAGATTAAAGTCTCATTTTTTTCATTTTTCTCTAAATGGATTTGAGTAAATTGGGTGAGCGACACGTGGCAGGTTATGTGATGAGTGTACCAACTCAAGAATACCTCCTCCATATCATTGAATCATGTAATCACACTAACATGTAGTGACACGTACTATTCATGTGTTGAGCGTGTAACTATTTGCATAAATACCCTTGCCATAACATTGATGTGAGTAGTCAGATAGAGATCACACATGGATACAAATTGATCTATTAATATATCTTTTGGGACTTTCAACTCTATCCAATTTGACATAAGAAGGCCACCCTGTGGAATCGAAGGCAATGGTGGGATTATCCATGGTCTCTGTCTCTGACTCCTCAACTTATCAAACTCTACTCATTCTTGTTCAACAATCTCTACTTATTGCCTACCCAGAGGGACATTAAGAGTCGAAGGATGCAAGGATAAGAATGGTGGTGTTTGCATATGATTCTAAAGTGTAGATATTTTCACATAAAAAGGATGATTATGGTTAAGTTCAAGATTGCTTATTTGGTTCTCGATAAGAACTCCTTCATGCTTTTCTAGGGTGTCAAGTGTAACTAAATAATTATGGAGTCGCTAGAAGTATTTGTCACAAACTAGACATTTCACTAGATTTTTTGCACTTCTATTTAAGTATTCTCCTCTTCTTCTCCTAGAAATTGCAAAGAACGTTCGATCTCGAACTAATTCTTGGTAGTTTTATATTGAGGTTAAAAATTTGACTTAAAAAATTTCAATAATATTCAAGGACAATGGGAAATCAGGGTTGCACTAGATTGAAACTAGACATTTAATTGATTTTGGAGTTACCTAAAGTATCTTCATAAACATCCTAGCTTGATTTGATAGGTTTGTCAACAAGGCCATGCTCCCCCTTTGTATAAGTAGATTTTTTTGATCCCTCCCCAATATGGTCGCCAAATGTTGATCACTTTTTTCATAAGGGGAAAATATCAACGCTAAGGGTAATTATCCATGGGGAACAAAGAGGATCTCCTTTATTTTATAGAGGTGGTACTCCTCTTTTAGTATGTTGAAAATGTCTTCTTGAATTCTTTTGAAAAATGAAAAGAGGGAGTTATAAAAAAATCCCTTGTTCTTCTTTTATTAGATTAAAAAAAATAGAGGTTGGTTACTTTGAAGTAATCAAGATATCCATTCAAGCACAACTGTAATGTCCCCATTCCAATAAATTCATGTCAAGAAAATCCCATCAATCCCACTAGTTCCCTAGGTTGGATGGAGACATTGGGATTTGCAATAAGGGAACTACTAAATGATGTTTAGACATTAGAATGGAATAAATATTTAATAAATGAGCTAAATAAATAAATACAAGATAAAATCAAAGTGGCAATTGATCATGGAGACACATGGAGGGTGTGGGACCAACACAAGTTAGAATTTATATGCCACATGGCATCCTCCTCTTGCAATTTCGAATCCATGGGAAGTCTAATGTTCTTGGGATGATTTTGAAGGCTCATACACTTGGAAATTTGCAGCATAGGTCGAATTTGGATGGAATTTTAACTCCCATGGAAGAGGAAGAGTCAAATGAGAAGTTCTTGGACACTTGTGCTAGATTCCCTAACATCTATGACAACAATGATGAAGATGCTATGACACCTATGACAAATTGCAAACTTGAGGGATGACATATGACCAATATGACATGTCAGACCTAAACATAGCATCTAATTTAGTGCTTAGGGGATTTAGAGAAGGCCATGAGGCACCTACTCGAATTGGTGGAAGGTGGAAGGCTAGGAAGTGGGAGACATGTGGTAAAACTTGAATCACTCCCTAATTCGAATTAGATTGGAATATTGGATGGCATTTGAACCTTAGAAGACTAGGGATGTTTTTCAAATACAGGGATGAATTAAGAGACAGGATTTTGATCATTTTCAGAATTTGCATTTGTTAAGAGAGCTTGTGGAGTGCTTCTCTACTTTCCTTGGCCAATTTCAAGGGTGAAAGATTCCAATCCTAGTTGGTAGTGGGAAAGGACATTCAGAACTTTCATGAGAGATTCAATGGAGTCTTTTGTTGCAGGTGTAATCTACAGGTCAGCTTGTGGTCAGTCTTAGTTCAGCTCATTCCTCCAACCATTTCCAGTTTTCTTGGCATATTCATGATCCTTGAGGAGAGGCACATTGGGTGAGCTATTGTTCTCTTTGGGGAAGCTTCTAATGCCCCATGTATTTTATAATATAATGTTGATAAATTCGAATGGAAAAGTGTAACATTGATAAATTTATGATGTATTCACCGTTAATAATGTTTTCTACAAGTTTCATGTTCAGTACATAAGCTTTTGGATCCATTTGGTTCAGTTTCATAGCATTTGGAGAAGTTTGCCTATCATTTCCCCCAAGGTCGAAACTAGTATATTTTTAGCTGATTGGAGAGGGTTGTAACATAATTAATAAATTGAATGGAGATGCATATGAGCCTATATTTATGTCCCTTATATGTTCCCTTCCTCTTTTCATAAATTCGAGAGGGTCCCACAGCATTTGGAGAGCCATTTCCAGCATCTACCCAAGGGGGATTTGAACCCCAAATTGCTAGTTAAACTGCCTACTTTGGACAGAACTTAAAGGAGAGTTTCAGAATCCTTTTGAAGACTCTAAAGCATCCATAAACCTCATATTCATGTTATAATACCATCCATACACCTTCTGTAACAATTTGGGAGTATTTGGATTCATTTGGAGGTCAAGAAACCAATACTAGTCAAAGGTCGAACTAGTGGAAAAAGTTGAAAATTTCACCATTTTAATAAATTTCATAAAAGGGACATTACAAGTGGTATTAGAGAATAATATTGGAACCTGAAGTGGTTTGATATTTATGAGGAAAACAAGTCAAGTACCACCCTTAGATATTGAAACCAAAAGTGCTTTTGTTGAAGAGGAAGAAGTAGGAGAAGAAGTGTATATTGTTGAAACCATACCTAAGGATGAAAAGAGAACCTCAAAGCATAAGGAGGAATTTATTACACTCATAAAACCATTATTTGAATACATGAACAAATAGATGATGAAAGGATTCGAATTGATGGATAGCCAACTTGGGAGCAAAGGAGTAATAGGAAGCAACAACAGTTCTCATGGTGAGGAAAAGAAGCCAATGCATGAGCATATTTTCTCAAGCACAGGACCCCATAATAGAGAAAATGAATTTTAGAGAACACCAAGGCCTACTGCACCAAAATTTCTTGAGTCCAAATCAAATATTAAATCCCCAAATGATGTGGAATAAATTCTACACGAATGGCAAAACTTGGGTGAAGATTGCAAAAACACTTTACCATTTGATCAATACCTCGTTGTCTCAAAAAGGATCAATATGAAGGAAGGTAATAAGAATCCATTTCAAAATAAAGAATTGAATTATGCAATAATTAAAATGCCACTTACCTCCTTTGATGGCTCATCTCAAAGTTCTGCACATACTTGGCTACAAAAACTAGATGTGCATTTTTAGCCGAATCCAATGGTGGAAGAGGATGCTTTGAAAATGGACATTTTGCATCTTGAAGGGGAAGACAATGAGTGGTGGTTCCATGGTTTGAAGACCTTGGGACATGATCAATTTCAGACATATGGATATTTTATTGATAGGTTATTAGAAAGATTTGAGCAAAAAGACCCAGGATTGCCATTCAAAGAACTAGCCCAATTGAAGCAAGTTGGAACCCCTAATGATTATATGATGGAATTTAAAAAATTATCAGTCAAGGTGGTTGATGTATCTATGGGAAGGTTAGTATTGCTTTTCACTGAAGGCTTGGATGAACCCTTAAAAGATTTAGTTAAATCCCAAAAACCAACCACATTAAAAGATGCTATGAGCTTGACTAGAGATCTCCAAAATGTGCTTCCTAGAACAAGATTTCCTCCCAAGCCTAACTTCAGATTTGAAAAGAAGTCTTGGAAAAGAGATGAATTTGAAAAGAAGCCTTGGCAAAGAGATGCATTTGAAAAGAATCAGAAAGAGGGACTAAACAGGGAAGAACTTAGAAGAAAAAAATTGTGCTACACATGCTTTCAACCATGGGCACCGAAGCATAAATGTACTAAGGGAAAATCTCAATACATTGAAGTATTTTTTGATAATGATGAGTATGAAGGGGGTATGGAGGAAGAAGGAAATATTTCAGATCAAGAAGAGGGATATGATACAGCAGAAGAATGGAAACAAGAATAAAATCATCCCTCACCTGACAAAGCAAGAATGGCAGTACTTTCAGCAATGCCTCGTTATCACACTATTCGATGCAAGGGTGTGGTACTAGGACAAAGAGCCTCAATTTTGGTAGATGGAGGAGCCACACGTAAATTCATTAATACAGACATGGTGGAGAGAAGGAATATACCTACTGAACCATTTGATGGCTTCACAGTTGTCATTCTAGGTCACAACACTATGGAGTGTAAAACATGGGTTCCAAAGCTGCAAATCACCATAGGTAACTATACTTTTTCTGATAGATTTTATGTGGTTGATGTTGCTGATATAATGTGGTTTTGGGAGTGCAATGGATGTAATCTATAGGGGATCATATAGTGAACTATCAAATTCTTGAAATGAAATTCCAAGATTCGCCAAGATTCGCAAGGAATACTAAGGGTTGTGAGAGGGCGACACACCTATCTGAATCAAGTAGTGACCTCCCATAGTATGAGATCCATATTGAGGCATGGAGACATAGAATGGGCTGCTGAATGTTTCATCACTTCTCCCAAGCCAAACATAAAGGTTGTTGAACACCTAAAGGAGATAGAGAAACTCCTACAAAAATATGAAAAAGTCTTTGGAGATCTTGCACATGGTAGACCACTTGATAGGGGGGGTGAGCACAACATTGTTTTGGAGGAGGGTACTTCACCCATTCAAATACTACCCTATAGACATCCAAAAAAATTCAGAGATGAAATAGAGAAGGCCATCCAAGAACTCCTAGAGTTGGGACTCATTAGACCAATCTCTAGCCGTTATGCTTCTTTACTAGTGTTGGTGAAGAAAAAAGATGGAACCTTGAGAATGTGCATAAACTTTAGAGCTTTGAACAAGAAGACAATCAAGAATAGGTATCCTATTCCTAGAGTTGATGAGCTCATGGATGAACTATTTGGGGCAAAATATTTCTCTAAAATTGATCTTAGATCAAGTTACCATCAAATTCAAATGAAGGAAGAAGATGTGCAAAAGACTGCTTTTAGATGCCACTATGGCCACTTTGAGTTTCTTGTTATGCCTTTTGGATTAACTAATGCTCCAGCCACATTACAAGCATGCATGAATAGGATCTTTCGCAAGCAGCTCATAAAATTTGTTTTGGTTTTCTTTGATGACATTCTCATTTACAACAAAACTTGGGAAGAGCATTTGCATCATTTAGAGGTTGTGCTGAAAATTTTGCATGAACAGTCCATGTTTGCTAAGTTGTCTAAATGTGAATTTGGGATGAAGGAACTCTTGTATCTTGGGTACATTATTGGACAAGGAGTGAAAGTGCACACGGAAAAGATAAGGGCTATCCTTGAATGGCCATCACCAAAAACATCACATAATTAAGTGGCTTCATTGGAATATGCACCTATTATAGAAAGTTTGTGAAAGGATTCTCCAAATTGACTTCTCCACTCACTGATTTGACAAAGAAAGATGCTTTCAAGTGGGATGAAGAGGCTGAAAAGGTCTTCCAAAAAATGAAAGAGGTAATGAGTAGTTGTCCAATACTTGCATTACCTGATTTTACTAAACCTTTTGTTTTGGAATGTGATGCTTCCGGTGAAGGGATAGGGGTTGTCCTAAAGCAAGGCCAACACCCTATAAAAATTGAGAGCAGAAAGTTGCAGCCACATGAAAATCTTTACTCCATATATGACAAAGAAACGTTGGCCATCATGCATGCATTGGCCAAGTTTAGACAATACTTGGTGGGAAACAAGTTTGTGGTGAAAACGGATCACAATAGTCTAAGGCACTTCCTCACCCAAAAGGATATAAATGAAAGGCAACAAAAGTGGGTAAGCAAGATCAAAGATTTTGATTTTGATATTGAATATGTGAAAGGGAAGAATAACATTGTAGAAAATGCATTATCTAGAAGACCTTCTTTTTCTCTCATGGACATTGCAAAAGATTGGAAAAACATGCTAATTGTTGAATATGCCAAGAATAGTTTTGCTTGTGATGTGTTAGATGGGGTCAAAGGGGATTATAAATACAATATTTTGAATGGGATGATATATTATAAGGGTAGAATTTATTTGGTTAAAAAATCAAAACTCAAGTACAAGATTTTGCAAGAAGCACATGATTCCCCACTAGATGGCCATCCGAGGATCTTCAAAACTTATAGGAAATTAAGGAAAAAGTTTTTTTGGAAAGGGATGAATGATGATGTTCTTAAATATGTGAATGAATGTAAGGTATGTCAGCAAAACAAAACTGAACTCACATGCCCAGCTAGTTTATTGCAACCATTTCCCATCCCAAAAGAAAAATGGGAGAGTATCTCAATGGACTTCATTACTGGTTTTCCCAAATCTTTGGGCAAGGATTGCATATATGTGGTAGTGGATAGGATGACCAAATTTTATCATTTATTTGTTGTTACATCATCTTTTAGTGCTGCACAAGTGGCTGATGTTTTTTTTAAAGAAATCTTCAGATTGCATGGGCTCCCTAAGAGCATTGTAAGTGATAGAGATAGTAGATTCATGGGTGCTTTTTGGAAAGAACGTTTCAGATTGGTGGGCACTCAATTGACTCCAAGCGCAAGCTATAATCCACAAATTGAGGGCCAAACAAAGAGAGTGAATCAATGGTTGGAGGGATACCTAAGGAACTATGTGGGAGAGCAGCAAAAAGCATGTGTAAAATGGCTACACTTGGGTGAATTTTGCTACAACAACACTTTTCATATGTCAATAGGAATGTATCCTTTCAAAGCATTATATGGTTATGAAGCACTCACTTTTGTTGAGAATATCTTTGGTGATAATAGGGCCCCAAAGGCTAAAGACTGGGTGGAAGAGAGCCAATAAATTTTAAAGCTCTTGAAAGACAACTTGCAGGTTTCCCAAAATTAGCAAAAACAATATGCAGATCAACATAGGGAAGAAAGGACCTTTCAGGTCAAAGATTTAGTATATTTTAGGTTGCATCCATATAAACAAACATCCTTGAAAAAGAAGGGAGCAGAAAAGCTAAAACCAAGATACTATGGCCCATACAAGGTAGTTTGGAAGGTTGGGGAGGTAGCATATGCGTTAGAACTTCCTGAAGGAAGTAAAATCCACAATGTATTTCATGTTTCATGTCTCAAGAAGTCTATTGGGAAACAAATTGTCATTTCAGAAACACTCCCTCCTTTGGATGATGAAGGTCAACTCACACTTGTTCAAGAAAAAATTTTGAAGACAAGGGAAAGAAGATTAAGGAGAAGAACTATCAAAGGGTACTTGGTGCAATGGAATGATCTACCAAGTGAAGATGCCACATGGGAAGAAGAACAAATTTTGAAGCATCCAAATCTGAAATTGCTTGAGGACAAGCAATCTTGGGTGGGGAGGACTGTAATGTCCCCATTCCAATAAATTCATATCAGGAAAATCCCATCAATCCTACTAGTTCCCTAGGTTGGATGGAGACATTGGGATTTGCACTAAGGGAGCTACTAAATGATGTTTAGACATTATAATGGAATAAATATTTAATAAAGGAGATAAATAAATAAATACAAGAGAAAATCAAAGTGACAATTGATCATGGAGACACATGGAGGGTGTGGGACCCACACAAGCTATAATTTCTATGCCACATGGCATCCTCCTCTTGCAATTTTGAATCCATGGGAAGTCTAATGTTTTTGGGATGAGTTGGAAGGCTCATACACTTGGAAAAGTGCATCATAGGTCGAATTTGGATGGAATTGTAACTCCCATGGAATAGGAAGAGTCAAATGAGAAGTTCTTGGACACTTGGGCTATATTCCCTAACATCTATGCAGACACCAATGATGAAGATGCTATGACACCTATGACAAATTACAGACCTGAGGGATGACATATGAACAATATGACATGTCAAACCTAAAAATAGCATCTAAGTGAGCGCTCAAGGGAGTTGGAGAAGGCCAAGAGGTGCCTACTTGAATTGGTGGAAGGTGGAAGGCTAGGAAGTGGGAGACATGTGGCAAAACTTGAATCACTCCCTAATTCGAATTGGCTTGGAATATTTGGATGGACTTGTAACCTTAGAAGACCGAGGATTTTTATAAAATACAGGGATGAAGTAAGAGAGAGGATTTTGATCATTTTCAGAATTTGCATTTGTGAAGAGAGCTAGTGGAGTGCTTCTCTACTTGCCTTCGCCAATTTCGAGGGTGAAAGATTCCCATCCTAGTTGGTAGTGGGAAAGGCCATTCAGACCTTTCATGATATCTTCAATGTATTCTTTTGTTGCAGGTGTGAGCTAAAGGGTAGCTCGTGGTCACTCTTAGTTCAGCTCATTCCTCCAACCATTTCCAGTTTTCATGGCATATTCATGATACTTGAGGAGAGGCACATTGGGTGAGCTATTGTTCTCTTTGGGAGAGCTTCTAATGCCCCATTTATTTTTTCATATGATGTAAATTATCTGTTATTCACATTAAGTACTGTATCAAGTTGAGAACCCAATTGGAATGATGTAAATCTGATAATTAATGAACAAATGGTGCCATTTTCCCCAATATGTTGATGTATTCCAATGAAATGTTGATAAATTAGAATGGACACGTGTACCAATGATAAATTTATGATGTATGGACTATTAATAATGTGTCATACAAGTTTCATTTTCAGTGCATAAGCGTTTGGAGCCATTTTGTTCAGTTTCATAGCATTTGGAGAAGTTTGCCTATTATTTCCCCCAAGGTCGAAACTAGTATTTTTGTAGCTGATTGGAGAGGGTTGTAACAGACTTAATAAATTTAATGGAGATGCATATTAGCCTATATTGATTTACCTTATATGTCCCCTTCCTCTTTTCATAAATTAGAGAGGGTCCCATAGCATTTGGAGAGCCATTTCCAGCATCTGCCCAAGGGGTATTTGAACCCCAAATTGCTAGTCAAACTCCCTACTTTGGCCAGAACTTAAATGAGAGTTGCAGAATCATTTTGAAGACCATAAAGCATCCATAAACCTCATATTCATGTTATAATATCATCCATACACCTTCTGTAACAATTTGGGATCATTTTGAGTCATTTGGAGGTCAAGAAATCAATACTAGTCAAAGGTCAAACTAGTAGAAAGAGTTGAAAATTTCACCATTTTAACAAATTTTATAAAAGGGACATTACAACAAATCTACCTACAAATGGATTAGGCAACTTATAAAATAAATGGATAAAGAACAATTATAAAATTAAAAAAATAAATTTTATTAATTAAACATAATGTTGCTTGATAACATATACACACAATATACAACCAAATATCACTTGAGAGGAAGTAACATAGATTACAAAAAGGTCTTTTCCAAAAAATTAAATGATTTCAACCATGAAGATCTTAAATATGTATAGGAAAACATGTAGATTACAAAAAGGTCTTTTCCTAAAAAGTAAATGATTTCAACTATGAAGATCATAAATATGTATAGGAAAAACATGTGCTCAAGGTTTCTACTTCATCATATAAAGTTAAAATCATAAATATGTATAGGAAAAACACGTGCTCAAGGTTTCACATCATATAAAGTTAAAATCATAAAATTCAAATGCTCCTAAGTAGTCTTATGTGGAGTCTAGTTTTAAATGCACAACACTTATCTCAAAATAAAAGTTATTCATTAATAGAAATAAAGTTTTCAAAGCTTCATAAACAAGAAAAGAGAATGGGAAAATCTGGTACTCTATACTCATAAATTAAGAGGCAAGAATGCTAGACTTTGACCCCTTTCTCTTTCACATAGATTCATTAAATACAATATTTCTAGTATCCATAAACCCTAAATATCATACCCATCTTCATGAACTTTGTGTGACTTGATTCACGATCTTAATGTAACTTTGGATATCAATTCCATGGCTTTATTACCCCTAACTCAATGTATTCACATAGTGGGCCTACGGTAATTTATTCTAACTCCGAGTGAAAATAAATCGTTCTCATTTTCATTTTATTTTCGAACGTTGTTGATTAGTAGCGAAATATTCCACATTATCAATAATAAGCTCGAGCAACCATTTCCTAATTTTAGCCTTAGGGAATCCCATGGATTTGTTAAATTTTGAACTAAGGTTTGATTTTGGCTGTCTTCAACTATGCTTCTACATGTTCTTTCATGTGTACAATTATGTACTTAGTGTTGAATCCCTTAGCACACTACAATACTAATTAGATCTGAAATTGAATGCCTTTGGCATGCAACCAACATCCAACCATTGTTATTCCTTTTCTTTGCTTTAGGAAGCCTCAAATACCACTTATATGCTAGCATCCAATGGAAATGGTGTGCTAATGAGTTAATGGTATCTCGAAAAAAGGTTTCATGTTTCCTTCTTTTCATCATCTTTTCATCTTGTTGAGGTTCCTTGGATGCATAAAAAATGAACAAATACATGAACAACTCATTTCCGTTTGGCAGAGTTGGAATTTGATGGGAAAATACCCATCATAGGGCATTTTGTCCATCAAATACAGGAAAAAGTATCGAGAAAACATTTTGTTAGATGTGTAATGTTTTTTATAAAACGTTATTTTGATGTTCAAGAGTTTTCTCAAAACGTCATTAATAGCTATATGTTACAAGGCCCAGATTGCTTAGGGGCTAGGAGGCTAGAGTCTGGGTTGATAGTTAACGTGTTAGGTAAATCATTGAATGTTGAGTAAATGTTGTAGATTCACAAAATGATGATGGATCATAGATAATATTGATGGATACTGGAGTACACTACCATCCTGATTCGAGCTCTCGCTGCTAATGTAAAATTTGGAGAAATTCGCCCAAGATTCGAACTAGGGAACAATCGCTCCATTTGTATATTTTCCAGTGAAGGGATTGGAAACAGGGCCTCGTAGAAGTCTTTGACTGACCTGGAAGAATTATTATGCTTATCTCTTCACTTAAGTACTTAATTATCAAAGTTTAGATATACAAGTTAGGGTTTGAACCCCATATGGAATTTCATTGTATTTTATGAGTTTTGTTGTTTAAATTGTGGACAAGAATCCCTTCCAGAAGGAGGGGATCGAGAAAAACAAGTTGGATGATTGGACTCGGAACGAACTAAGAAGGAAGAAGCCATGTTTTAGCAGCAAAGAGCCTTGGGAACTAGGATGTAGGTGCATGGGTAAAGGCAAGGTGCATTACATAGAGGTACCCTCGAATAGTGATGAGGACAAGGAGGCATGAAAGGCTCTAGGTGGTAAGCATAATAGTGAGGGTGATGAGTAGCCACAGGTACAGACACAAAATAAAACCATTGCTACCCTATGAGGTGTTCCTAGTTTCAACACTTTCTGGGTTAGGGGATTCATACAAGGACAATGTGTCACAATATTGATAGATGGTGGGGTAACCCACAATTTTATAGATACAGACTTGGTGACTAGAAGAGGCATTCCTACTGAGGATTTTGAGGGATTCAGTGTGGACGTAGCTGGTGGCGCACTCTTCCATGCATAAAAAAGGTATCATGGTTGATTGTTACAATGGTTAACTATAACATGGCAAATGATTTCTATGTGGTCGATCTAGTAGATACCAATGTAGTCTTGGGTGTTTAGTGGCTTAGTACATTGGGTACAATTTCACAGAACTATCAAACAATGGAGTTGGGATTCAATGTAGCAGATGGTAAAAGGATAGTTTTGAGGAAGATGTCCAATAGTGATCTAAGAGTCATTTTAGCCAAGTGGATGGAGGCACTATTCAGGCATGGGGATATATCATACACAATAGAGTTTTTTATTACAACACAGAAATATTTAGACAATAGCCAGCCATATCATGTAGACATTCAGTCATTGTTGAGAAAATGCGACCGTTTTTTGGAGAGATCCCTGAGGGAGACCTCCTGAAAGAGGATTTGAGCATACCATTGAGTTGGAAGAAGGGTCCAAGCCAATAATCAATATGCCATACAGACATCTGAAGAAATTCAAGGATGAGATAGAAAAAGAAATTGAGGAGTTGTTGGCGATGGGGCATATTTGACCCAGTTCTAGTCCTTTTGCTTCTTCAGTTGTTCTGGTCAAGAAAAAGGATGGAACCATGAGGATGTGTATTGATTATCATTCCTTGAAAAAGAAGATGATAAAAAATAGGTACCCCCATTTCAAGGATTGACGAGTTATTGGATGAATTACAT
Organism: Larix kaempferi; assembly: GCA_027924585.1. NCBI lineage: Eukaryota > Viridiplantae > Streptophyta > Pinopsida > Pinales > Pinaceae > Larix > Larix kaempferi. Next base: position 11,818,601 of record BSBM01000150.1, read on the forward strand.
GGGGTAGTTTACTTCAGGAAGATTGATCTTTGCTTAGGATATCATCATATTAGGTTTAGGGAGCAAGACGTTCACAAGACTTCTTTCAGGTGTCATTATGGGAACTACAAGTTCTTGGTCATTCCATTTGGGTTAACCAACGTACCAACCACTTTCTAGTCTTGCATGAACCACATCTTCAACAAGAACCTGAGGAAGTTTCTATTGGTGATCTTTGTTGATATCCTTATATACAATAGAACATGGGAGGACCATTTGAGGAACTTATATGAGATATTGAGCACCATGGACATTTTATACTCGGGCCATGTGATCAGTGCACATGTTGTGCAGGTGCATCAAGAGAAGATCCAGGGCATATTGGATTGGCCAAATCCTAGATCTCTTACAGAGTTGGGGGGATTATTTGGGATATGTAGTTATTATAGATGCTTTGTAAAGGGGTTACTTAAGTTGGGTGTTCCATTGAATGGCCTTACAAAGAAAGGGGATTTTAGGTGGATAGAGGAGTCTCAAAGGGAGTTTGACAAGCTCAAGGAGGTGATGAGCACTTGTTTGATTTTGGCACTTCCAAATTTCAACCAATGGTTTGTGCTTGAGTGTGATGCATCGGGTGAGGTCATATGAGTCATATAGATGCAAAAAAATATTTGATAGCCTTTGAGAGTCGAAAGCTCAGGGAACTGTTATCACCAAAATTGTAGTTGCCCCTAGAGATGGATCCAAGGTGGATGGCAGAGGGAATAAGCAACCAAAGAGGTGCAACCAAGATAGCCTTGAATCCCAATGGATGGTTGTCATGCCAATCGAGGCAATCTTCACTTTATGTTATCTAGCCCAAGACAAAAAAGGGGGAGACCCAGATCTACTCCCGATAGGAGAGATTAGACCAAGACACCAGATCAAATCAAGTATGAATGAAGTACATAAAGGTGTATGGTAAACCCTAGATCTATGGATGAGGTCACAAGATGAGTAATGGGTTGGATCAAGAGGTTTAGGCAATGTAGATTTGGTCCAACTTGGTTATGTGAGTGACCTATGAGATTTAAAACAAGATCTAGGATCAGGGTACTAGTCAAAGATGAGAAAATCCACTACCTTGGGAACCATGTCCAATGCAGGGTAGTTAGGGACCAAATTGGGGCTAACCAGTACCAAAGATAAGCTTGATGAGTGTATGTGACAATGTCTAGGTGTTCAAGCAGCAAGACAAAGACCAAACCAAGAGCCAACTCAACAGTCCAAGAAAGTCGTGAGGACTTGGAGAAAGATCAGTGCCTTGGAAAATGGGCCAAATGGAGTCGGATGTCCACCAAACTATAGATCATGGATGTTGAGGTGTAAATCTAGGTGGGTCTTGAAGATCAAGATCATCCAATGGATGGATCTCAGTAGATCTGAGATTCAAATGTATCACCAAGTGACCCAAGTGGGGCTCAACTCTCAAAATGAGGAATGGGGCCCACAAGGTAGCAATCACTGAAGTGACACACTAGGGGTAGGTTAGCGACTGTGGATATTAAGGATCAAGGGGGATCTCACCTACCCAGGTGGTAGATCTTAGCAAACTCACCCATCCAAGATGTGCGACCTCACTTGGAGAGGCCAATTTGCCTTGGGAAATGGGTCAGATGAAGGCCAATCCACACTAAACTATAGATCCGAATTGCCATGGATGCTATAGAGGTGGGTTTTAAATATTTTACCCAAAAGTCAAGTAGATCTTAGTAGATCTGAGAAATTGTGAAATGAGGGTTTTAAATATGAAGGTTTTATCAATGAAGTAGCTATGCCAATGGATTGGAACCAAGACAAGAAGAACAAACCTGTGGATCTTACCTGGATAACCTTGTATATGCCTTGATGATGATGATCTATGCAAACCCGATCAATTTGGAGCGATTTGGAGTAGTTTTCTATGAAATCGATTTGCCCAAGGAAGCCAATGCGCCCCCTCTCCTGCACAACAAACATCAACCATATCAGATTTGTTGCAAACAAGAGATAATACTAATGTCACAAGAGAAATAACATAAAGATAACATAGATCACAATGATACTAATGATAACCCCTTGATACAAGCGAATGCCAAGCCAAGCGAGTTGAGGAAGCCCTACAAAAACGCCCAAGATGAATTTTCCCTCCTGTAGACAAGACAAAGTTCCACCAAAAATAGATCTTCCAGCAAGTTCCCAAATGCTAGGATACAATAGACTTTTCAATCACCATCTAAGAACACCAGATTCAAAGGAGACCACAAGAATTTCCACATAAAAGTTTTTCTATATCAAGATTCCAAGAGCCAAAGACCCTTTACAATGAGAAGCTCTCTCCTTTAAATAGGATGGAGAGAGGCCATAATCCTAACCACTTTTTGAATGAGTGGCTAATATTAAAAGATCAAATGATCTAATCAATGGTTGAGATGAGCTCAACAATACAATACATGGATCAACTCAATAATACAATATAATAATGGACAAATCACCCATAATAGGGGGGTCCCACCAAATGTCAATGATAAAACATAAGAAATAGCTCATCGTGGGTCCAAGGGGTAATTTATAACACCCTTGGTCAATCCCCATAGCACAATGTGATCAAAATAATCATCTAAGCACCAAATCGTGCCTCTCTGGGAAAGTCGTGAGCCTTAGGAGGATCCATAAATCATCATAAAGTGCCAGAAGTGATGGGTGTGGGTCCTACTAGAAACTGAAACTACTGGAGGAGGTGTGGAAGACATCCCACTCATCATCAAACATCATCCCATGCCATAACCTTTCCTTAGTAGCCCAAATCGAATTCCTTTGTAGCCATTTTTACCATTTCTGGACTGCCTCGGGAAGTGTGAAACTGCCCAAACTACCTCCTAGAGTGCCTGCACTGTCACGGTAAGCTCACCAATGTGTATAGGTGGGGGGTAATATGGTAATAAAAAGTGGCTGGACCACGCCCTCCATGCACAACGCCCTAGGTGAATCCATCAAATCTCATCAATGCTCTGACAGGACCTTTGACAGGCCAAAACTGCACTAGGATAGCCAACTAAGGCTAAATCATCATTGTAACTGCCCGGAACTGGAACAGACTATCTCAATGGACTCAAAGAGCCCAAATTCATCTACGATGTGTACTCATACACCACATGGATCTCTGCATCATCATATAATATATCCAATATGCCCGGACATATGAAATAATAATAATCCACAAATGATCAAATAATGCTGAAAGCCACAAATCATCATCATAACCTGTATCTGCTGCATAGAAACATCATGTACCTGTACATAGACCATATACCATCTATTTGCATCATCATAATATATAACCATCTCATATCCTATGGTTGACTTTGGTCAAACTGGGTTTGACCAAGTCAACATGACCAAAATATAACTCAGAGTATCATCGGAAGCTGCTGCAAGTGTTGGAGGTTAATGCATGCTCTACAATTCATTCAAATAGAAATTATAACAAAAATTAATCATTACTGGCAATCTAAATCCAAATATATCAAGTCATTTATTATTATTATTACTCAGACTAGACTTTCAAGACCATACTCACTTCATAGTTATGATTAGTTTGCTAGTGAAGGATGAAGGCTTTGTATTGCAAAGGCTAGGCTAGAGGGAAAGACCTACTGACTTAACACTGTGACACTTTGGATATGGACATGGAATACACACCATAGCATATATTGAATGAGCAATAACACAAGGAATGGCGGTGTCTCACAAATGGGTAAGTTGTTCAAAGAGTGTTTATTCACCTTGACAGATGCGCACAATCCATAATACAAATGAGGCCAACAATCTTTTTGATGTAGAGTTTAAGTTCCATTTCTTTTGGGTCCTTGTAGTTTCCATAGCCTTTGATATATGTGTGTTTACAAACACATTGCATAGATTTACATTTCATTAGGCTTCTTGCTGCAAGTGTGTTTTTAAGGCACTTGTTTACCTGAGCACTTCTAGGTGTGTCTTAGAAAACTTGTTTACCTATGTATTTACATTTCACAATAGATATAACATTTGATATTTCATATCCATTTTCATTTGGCTTTCCTTTCATTCATGTGTGTTGAGAAACACATTGCATGAATGGGCTTTCACAAAAGATACAACATTTTATTCCATACTTTGCATTCATGGTAGCACTAAAAGTTTCAGGTTTAGCCAACAATATCTTTAGTGACTAGGGGGACTTCATGAGGAAATCCAACTCAGAGCCAACACACAATAAACAAGGAAGCTCATCCAATACAGAGGCTATAGTGGGGAAAGGTCCTCCATGCCACTTGTCAAGTAGTAAGTCAAGGTGAATAACAAACTGGGTAGGTAATGGATGGATGGAGATAGTGAATAATGAGACCAACACTATCAAGCCAAAGTATGGTGGGAATGATCACCTCTAATCTCCCTAAGGAGGGTAAAAACTGATGAGTATAGGTCAGAAAATTCTAAGTCTGAGTAGGGACAAATATAATATATATAAAAGTACAACTAGGTCCACATATCTATATGATTGCCAGATCATGATACTAAATGCTAAGACATGCTAAAAAAAGCAATATAACCACAACACCATCATATACCTGCTGAGTCATATACCTGAATGCTCATCATTTGAGCCAACGTCTGTCCTCTGAAACTGCTGGCTATAACTCTGGGAACTACTGACTACACTATACAAATGGATAAATAGCTACATCGGTCATCTCTCTGAGTGTCCTGAGACTCAGTCATGGCATGGGGGATAAAACTGCTATCCATATTCTGATAGTGATCCAGAGTAGATGCTCATCTCAGCATCTTAATGCAAGGGAACTGGATGAATAGTGTACTGGAATCAGAAAAATAATGTATGGTATCTCGGCTACTATATATGTGATAACATCTGGCTCCAGCTGGGACAAGTGCTCTGCTGAAAAGAGCACTTGAGAACCTCAGAATATCTGGTCCTCGAACTCTACTACTCGAATTCTCGATCCAGCACTCTACCTTTTTGCTTCCAGTTTGTTTATTTTGCACCTATATCTACGCTCACAAACACTAGAATACCTCATGGAGCATGTATGGGAAAAATATAAAATCAAACTGAAATAAAATCTATTCTATAACAAAAATTTAAAATGCGTAAAAGAAAACTAATCTACTAACATAACTTGCAAAGTTTGAAATTTTATTGTGCAGGAAAAGAAAAATGACAGGTACTCAGTTAAACTAAGAGCTTCAAAGGTGAGCTTAAGGAAAAGACAAACAAAAGGTGCTATACTCAATGGATGAAAAGACTAACTACTTCCCAAGCATGCTTATTTAGTTCCTACCTACTCTAAACTACTAGGGAGCACAGATGTTAGGTAAAATCATAAATCCAGTGTAACCATTCATCAAATAGGTTAATGATTCTTCTTTGATTCTCATTAGTAGAACAAGTTAGGGTTGGGTCAAGGATTGATAAATTTGAAAGCACAATCTTCCTGATTTGTTCAAAAATTGAAGAAGGGTTTGAATGGTGCAAAATGAAATCATGCCAAGGAGAAGATTGACTAATATAGACATCCTCCATCAAAGATTTGATAGGATCATAAAATTCATGCAAGCTAAACTTCGAGATAGATAGAGGAAAATATGTGATGAAAAATTTGACTTTACACTACTTCTTTATTCACCTCTTTCACATATTCAATTTGGTTCTCCCTGGGATTAATGATCAAATAGAAAAGAAGTGGAAATAAATTAAAGCTTAAAAGATGGAAGATCACACTCAAACCCACTTGATGCTAAAAAATGGAGAAAAGATGGAATTGATCTTTAAAAACCTTTTCCAGCCACCAAAAATAATTGATAACTTGACAACAAGCATTATGGTTCCAAAGTGACTGAAAAGGTAAATGAAGTTCTTTTTTCTCCAAACATGTAGTCATGTTTATATTTTCTATTGAAAATTTCCAAGGCAAAAGATCGATTAGAGCACCAACCCAAAGATGATTGAAAGAGTTGGGAAGGGAGGGTGGATTGCAAATATGAAAATTCTCTCCAATGGATAAACAATTTTGACCTTGGGTTTTAACAAAAGAAAACACTTTTTACTCTAGGAATGATTTCAAGCTTTTGATCAAGTTTAATATTTACAATATGAGGACAAGATTGACCATAACTATCTAACTCTAAGTTATTTTTATTAAGGATGAAAAAAGGAAAATTTAAAGATTTATTATAAGAAGTGGAACAAAGATTAGAGCATCTATTGTGATTCACTAATTCATCCTCATCTTGAGATTGAATTATTGATTCATTATTAAATTCGCATGAGAATAATTGATCATTTTTATTTAATTTGTCAGGGAGAAAATTAACAAGCTCATTTAAAACACCCTGATTATTTGCACAATGATCACATGAAAGCACTACTAAATGATATTGGTTAATGTCTCCGCTTTCTTCTTCTTCAATAAGGTGATAAAGAATTGAATTATCACTAAAAATAGAATTTCTAATGAGTTTCTCTGAGGGAGGAACTTCAATAGATTGACTGACTAAAAGCTCATCCTTAGAAATTTCCTCAGGATTAGGACTAGGGCTACCTAAAAAGAAATATGAAAACTTATGATTTGTACAATGATTTTGAATTTCAATTGATTGAAAAGTAGAAGACTTATCCTCAAAAGAAATTGGGTAGGAAGGGTCATCTCTGGATATTGACAAATCACTTGATATTTTATTATTGATTGATTCAATGATAGGATTAGAAAGAGGAAGTTTTTGATCTCGGATTTGAATTGAAGAATAAATATCATCGGATTCACTTCCACATTCTTCTAATAATTTATTTTCAAACATGTCATATCCAAAAATGCTATTGGTCTTTAAATTTAGGAACCAGAGCTTAGCTCTTCCTTGGAAAGATGAGGCCAATAGTTTCATACATACATCCTCATGGGTTATAGACAATTCATTAAAAATTTCCCTACAGGTGAGAAGGTGCCTTTTAGCAGAGTTATCATAATTTTCATCGAATTTAGGCAACCTTTCACGGGTTTGATGAGGAATATGATGGGGATACCCAATAATTTTTGAGAAGTAAAAAACTTTTAATCGACCAAAAGTCCTAGGCCGCTCAGAAGAAACCATGGATGGCAAATTTTTTTTATTTTTATTTTAGAAAATCAAGAACCTAAATACAAAATGATGCACCCCATGGGTTCTAGATTATGATAGGATTGATAACTAGTGGAGTCACTTGGAGTTGCTAGGTAGATTTTAAATCTCTTCTACCAAAAGATATGTCATTAAAATAGAGGGGAGAGATGATTGGAAACAAGATGGCTATGTTTGAAGTAAGGATGAAAATGATAACCATCTAGATTAATCTGGATGCAATAAAATATGAGTTATGCATGGATACTTGCAGACACCTAAGGTAAGCCTCTACCTCCCTGGCAGCGGCGGCAAAATGTTGGCAAAGAGAATGGGAGTAGAGCTTGAAAATATATGTCAAACCAGGCTAGGCCTCTGCCACCCTGGCAATGGCACCAAAATGTTGGCAAAGAGAATGGGAGTAGAGCTTGAAAATATATGTCGAACCAGGGTAGGCCTCTACCTCCCTGGCAGCGGCACCAAAATTGTTATCACCAAACTTGTAGTTGCCCCTAGAGATGGATCCAAGGTGGATGACAGAGGGGATAGGAAACCAAAGAGGTGCAACCAATATATCCTCGACTCCCAATGGATGGTTGTCACGCCAATCGAGGAAATCTTCACTTTATGTTATCTAGCCCAAAACAACAAAGGGGGAGACCCATATCTACTTCCGCTAGGAGAGATTAGACTAAGAAACCAGATCAAATCAAGTATGAATGAAGTACGTAAGGTGTATGGTAAACCCTAGATCTATGGATGAGGTCACAAGATGAGTAATGGGTTGGATCAAGAGACTTAAGCAATGTATATTTGGTCCAACTTGGTTATGTGAGTGACCTATGAGATTTAAAACAAGATCTAGGATCAGGGTACTAGTCAAAGATGAGAAAATTCACTTCCTTGGGAACCGTGTCCAATGCAGGGTAGTTAGGGACCAAATTGGGGCTAACTAGTACAAAAGATAAGCTTGATGAGTGTATGTGACAATGTCTAGGTGTTCAAGCAGCAAGACAAAGACCAAACCACAAGCCAACTCAATAGTCCAAGAAAGTCATGAGGACTTGGAGAAAGATCAGTGCCTTGGAAAATGGGCCAAATGGAGTCAGATGTCCACCAAACTGTAGATCAAGGTTGTTGAGGTGTAATCTAGGTGGGTCTTGAAGATCAGGATCATCTAATGGCTGGATCTCAGTAGATATGAGATTGAAATGTATCACCAAGTGACCCAAGTGGGGCTCAACACTCAAAATGAGGAATGGGACCCACAAGGAAGAAATCACTGAAGTGACACACTAGGGGTAGGTTATCAACTATGGAGATTAAGGATCAAGTGGGATCTCACCTACCCAGGTGGTAGATCTTAGCAAACTTCCCCATCCAAGAAGTGCGACCTCACTTGGAGAGGCTAATTTGCCTTGGGAAATGGGTCAGATGAAGGCCAATCCACACCAAACTATAGATCCGAATTGTCGTGGATGCTATAGAGGTGGTTTTTAAATATTTTACCCAAAAGTCAAGTAGATCTTAGTAGATCTGAGAAATTGTGAAATAAGGGTTTTATCAATGAAGTAGCTATGCCAATGTATTGGAACCAAGACAAGAAGAACAAACCTATGGATCTTACCTGGATAACCTTGTATATTCCTTGATGATGATGATCTATGCAAACCTGATCAATTTGGAGAGATTTGGAGTAGTTTTCTATGAAATCGATTTTCCCAAGGAAGCCAATGCGCCCTCTCTCCTGCACAACAAACGTCAACCATATCAGATTTGCTACAAACAAGAGATAAGACTAATTTCACAAGATAAATAACATAAAGATAGCATAGATCACAATGATACTATTGATAACCCCCTAATACAAGTGAGTGCCAATCCAAGCGAGTTGAGGAAGCCTTGCAAAAACGCCCAAGATGAATTTTCCCTCCTGTAGACAAGAAAAAGTTCCACGAAAAATAGATCTTCCAACAAATGCCCAAATGCTAGGATACAATAGACTTTTCAATCACCATCTAAGAACACCAGATTCAAGGGAGACCACAATAATTTCCACATAAAAGTTTTTCTATATCAAGATTCCAAGAGCCAAAGACCCTTTACAATGAGAAGCACTCTCCTTTAAAAAGGATGGAGAGAGGCCATAATCCTAACCACTTTTTGAATGAGTGGATAAGATTAAAAGATCAAATGATCTAATCAATGGTTGAGATGAGCTCAACAATACAATACATGGATCAACTCAATAATACAATATAATAATGGACAAATCATCCATAATAGGGGGGTCCCACCAAATGCCAATGATAAAACATAAGAAATAGCTCATGGTGGGTCCAAGGGGTAATTTCTAACACCCTTGGTCAATCCCCATAGCACAATGTGATAAAAATAATCATCTAAGCACCAAATCGTGCCTCTCTGGGAAAGTCGTGAGCCTTAGGAGGCTCCAAAAATCATCATAAGGTGCCAAAAATGATGGGTGTGGGTCCCACTGGAAGCTGAAACTGCTGGAGGAGGTGTGGAAGACATCCCACTCATCATCAAAAATCACCCCATGCCATAACCTTGCCTCAGTAGCCCAAATCGAATTCCTCCGTAACCATTTTTACCATTTTGGACTACCTCGGGAAGTGTGAAACTACCCAAACTGCCTCATGGAGTGCCTGGACCACCCCCTCCATGGACAACACCCTAGGTGAACCCATCAAATCTCATCAATGCTCTGACAGGGCCTCTGATAGGCCAAAACTGCACTAGGATAGCCAACTGAGGCTTAATCATCACTGTAACTGCCCATAACTGAAAACAGACTATCTCATTGGACTCAAAGAGCCCAAATCCATCTAAGATGTGTACTCATACACCACATGGATCTCTGCATCATCATATAATATTTCCAATATGCCCGGACAGATGAAATAATAATAATCTGTAAATGATCAAATAATGTTGAAAGCCACAAATCACCATCATAACCTGTATCTGTTGCATAGAAACATCATGTACCTGTATATAGACCACCTACCATCTATTTGCATCATCATAAGATCTAACCATCTCATGTCCTGTGGTTGACTTTGGTCAAACTGGGTTTGACCAAGTCAACATGACCAAAATATAACTCAGAGTATAATCGGAAGTTGCTGCAAGTGTTGGAGGTTAATGCATGCTCTACAATTCATTCAAATATCAATTATAACAAAAAGTAATCATTACTAGTGATCTAAATCCAAATATATAAAGTCATTAATTATTATTATTACTCAGACTAGACTTTTAATACCATACTCACTTCATAGTTGTGATCAGTTTGCTAGTGAAGGGTGAAGGCTTTGTACTGCAAAGGATAGGCTAGAGGGAAAGACCTACCGACTTAACACTGTGACACTTTGGATATGGAAAGGGAATACACACCATGGCATATACTGAATGAGAAATAACATAGGGAATGGCGGTGTCTCACAAATGGGTAAGTTGTTCAAAGAGTGTTTATTCACCTTGACATATGCGCACAATCCATAATATAAATGAGGCCAACAATATTTTTGATATAGAGTTTAAGTTCCATTGCTTTTGGGGCCTTGTAGTTTCCATAGACTTTGTTCTATGTGTGTTTACAAACATAATGCATAGATTTACATTTCATTAGGTTTCTTGTTGTAGGTGTGTTTTTAAGGCACTTGTTTACCTGAGCACTTCTAGGTGTGTCTTAGACAGCTTGTTTACCTAGGTATTTACATTTGACAATAGATATAACATTTGATATTTCATAGCCATTTTCATTTGGCTTGCCTTCATTCATGTGTGTTGAGAAACACATTGCATGAATGGGATTTCACAAAAGATACAACATTTGATTTCCATACTTTGCATTCATGGCAGCACTAAAAGTTTCAGGTTTAGCCAACAACATCTTTAGTGACTAGGGGGACTTCATGAGGAAATCCAACCCACCAAAGGTAAGTTTTGTCACCAACTTAGAGCCGAGAAACAATAAACAAGGAAGCTCATCCAATACAGAGGCTATAGTGGGGAAAGGTCCTCCATGCCACTAGTCAAGTAGTAAGTCAAGGTGGATAAAAAAATGGGTAGGTAATGGATGGATGAATATAGTGAATAATGAGACCAACACTAGCAAGCCAAAGTATGCTGGGAATGATCACCTCTAATCTCCCTAAGGAGGGTAAAAACCGATGAGTATAGGTCAAGAACTTCTAAGTCTGAGTAGGGACAAGTATAATATATATAAAAATACAACCAGGTCCACATATCTATATGATCGCCAGATCATGATACTAAATGCTAATACATGCTTAAAAAAAATCAATATAACCACAATACCATCATATACCTGCTGAGTCATATACCTGAATGCTCATCATCTAAACCAATATCTGTCCTCTGAAACTGCTGGCTGTAACTCTAGGCACTACTGACTGCTCTGTACAACTAGATAAATATCTACATCAGTCATATCTCTGAGTGTCCTGAGACTTAGTCATGGCGTGGGGGATAAAACTATTGTCCATAATCTAATAGTGATCCATAATAGATGCTCATCTCAGCATCTCAATGCAAGGGAACTGGCTGAATAGTGTACCGGAATCAGAAAAAAATGTATGGTATCCCAGCTACTATATATGTGATAACAGGAACCTGAGAGGCTCTATTCCATTTACGACAAGGAGATGTTGTCCATTATGCATGATTTGGTCAAATTCAGACATTACTTGGTAGGAGGAAGATTTGTGGTTAGGATGAACCACAACAGTTTATGGTACTTTCTAGAGCAGAAAGACTTAAATGAGAGGAAACGGAAATGGGTGAACAAGATACATGAATATGATTTTGACATTGAATACATGAAGGGTAAGAAAAATAGTGTGGCTGATGCCCTTTCTAGAAAACCAACATCATGCTCACTAATGGAGATCTCAGCCGATCGGAAATCCATCTTTTGGTGGAATATCCCAAGAATAAATTTTCTTGTGAGTTGAGGAATGCCACATTCAAGATGACAAGTATAGGGTGATGGATGATATTATCTTTTACAAATATATGATATATTTAGTTCCTAAATCCAAACTTAATGAGAATATTTTGAGGGCCACACATGAAAAAACCTTAGTAGGACATCCTTGGTACTTCAAGACTTACAAAAGGATCAGGGAAATATTTTCATGGAAGCGTATCAAGGATGATGTGTTGAGACATGTGTGAAAGTGCATGGTTTTTCAGTAGAGTAAGACATAGTAGAATCATCTTGCAAAATTGTTACAACCATTTCCTATCCTAGAGTAAAAATGAGAGAGTGTGTTGATGGATTTCATCACAGGTTTGCTGAAGGTGTAGGGCAGGGATTGCATTTATGTAGTTGTTGATTGGTTGACCAAATTTACACACTTCTTTGTGATTTCCATAGATTATATAGCATCACAGGTGGCTGAGTTATTTTTCAAGGTCGTGTTCAGACTTCATGGGCTTCTTAAGAACATTGTTAGTGATTGGTACAACATGTTTCTTAGTGCATTTTGCCAGGATTTGTTTAGATTGGTTGGCACAGAGTTGACTCCCAATACCAGTTATCACCCTTAGACAAATGTCCAGACAGATATTGTGAAAAAATGGGCTGAGGGGTATTTGTGCAGCTATGTGTTAGGATAAAAGAGATTCCATATCAAGTGGTTTCATCTAGGAGAACACCGCTACAACACCACTTACCATATATCCATTGGTATGACACTGATTTGGGCATTATATGGCTATGATTCTCCTTCATTTGTGGACTTGGAATTTGGGGAAATAGAGCTCCCAAAGCTAAATATTGGATACAGGAAAACTAGGATATACTTAAGGTCCTTGAGGATAATATACAGGTGACCCAGAACCAAGATAAGATGTATGCAGACAAGCACAGGATTGAGCACAGCTTCGAGGTAGGACACTTGTTTTTTTTTATATTGTAGTCATACAAATAGTCTTCATTAAAGAAAAGTGGTGCTAAGAAGTTAAAGCCTCACTTCCATGGTCCCTATAGGGTGATTCGTAGAGTTGGGTAAGTAGCCTATGAGATTGAACTACTAGAGGAGATTAATATTTATGTCACTACTTTGACAAAGTTACCCCCATTGTATGAGGAGGGCCAGCTGGTACTCATCCTTGGGGATATTTTGGAGGTCAGGAAGAGGAGATTCAGGAGCAGAGAGATCAAGGAGTATCTTATCAGGTGGAGAAACTTGCTAGTAGAGGATGCTACTTGGGAGGGAGAGCAAATTTTGAAGCATATTGGCTTATAGTTACTTGAGGACAAGCAATTTCAGGAAGGGAGGACTGTAATGTTCCTTTCAGAATGATCACTCCAAGAAAGTGACTTACTAGCCTATTTAGGCTTTTGACCCTTCGGATTTTTCATGTGTTTAAAAGCACAACTAATTGCAACTTTCATCTAAGGTGCTTTTACATTTCATTTCATAGCCCCCTTTGTTGTGCTTAAAATCACAATTTTACTTTTATTTTTACCAAGGGATTGCATTTCATAAGATATAATAATGGATCACACAAGTGCATGTAATGATGGTAGTACAATTTGCTTCAATTTTTAGCTGAAACAACTAAGGAAACTAGGGGGGATCATCCATAATCAAGACCAAACATTAGGGGAAACCGACTAGAGAGGTCAAGGCTTCAAAATCCCAACTCACCCAACTTCAAGAACCAACACCAACAGGTTCTCCTGGCCTAGAAGGATCAAGGATTTGATAAGTTCTGTCGCACAACTCAGAGTCGAGACACATAACAACAAGGAATCTATCCAACATAGAGGCATAGGTGGGGGAAGTCCTCAATATCATAGGATAAAGTGTAAGTCAGGGTACAACCTAGAATGAAGGATAATAGATGGATGGGGATAGTGAGAGATGATTCCATGACTAGAAAACCATAAAGGGGGAATGACCAAGTCCATACTACTAAGAGGACATGACCAATGAGTATACACAAAAAATTATAATCACAAGCAAATGAGCTACTTTCACTTCTAAACAATCAATCAAACACATAAATATATCGCCAGATAATAACCACTAAATACCCAATCAAGCTACCAAGATAAGCAAAATATAACAATATAAGTATCCAATGCACAACTATACACCTGTTGGGACATATACCTATATCCATCATCTAAACCACTGAAACACTGTTGCTGCATAACTTTGGGCACTGTCATCATAACCGTTATGTATGGAAGAAAATAGCTACATCAGTCATCAAATCTGGGGTCACGAGGCTCAGTCCTGGCATAAGGATGAGAATGTATGCTTTGGGTCCACTGAAAAATATGAGTGATCATGGAGAAGCTGCTCATCAGGTGTTGATCTCATCATGTCATGGAACACTACTAGCTCTGAAAAATACTGGAAACTGGTTTGAAGACAGGATATCCCCAGCTACTGTGAATGTTATAACAATACCATTCATATGCTTGCAGAATTCGATTGATATGCAAATCCATGAATCCATAGGCCATCCTAGAGAAGCAATCCCTATGCATTCTATAGAATCATAGGAATACACAATCTTCAACAAATTATTGCAAACACAAAACTCTTCAAATTCACTCCATAAGTTGCTATCATGAAACTCATACAAATTGAAATGGAGTATCTGTCATTCCAATGTATTTCATTATGAAATTTCATAATGAAGACAATTAATACTGCTTGACCATTGTGAGGGATGAAAATGAACTTAAGTATGTACTATAAAGATTTGTGTGGATAGGCATTATGAAAATGAAAGTTGCATGGATCATATTAGCTCCTTCAATTCAATGTAACTACTTATTGAGTCAAAAGAAATATATCACAGTTTATAATGTTTAGTTCTATTTATTATTCTTTCATAAACCTTTCAAATGTATCTAAATCTAACAATAAAGGAAACACTTTTATTCCTTGTGGAATTTTTTTTCTTGGACTCCATGTTAGGCACGATCATGGTGGTAGCACGAGTGGTGGTAACTCACGAGTCCCACTAATGTTATCCAAATCTTGCTAGTGGAGAAATGGACAAGTCCATGCTTCGAGTGTATTGTTAATGA
This sequence comes from Larix kaempferi, assembly GCA_027924585.1. Lineage (NCBI taxonomy): Eukaryota > Viridiplantae > Streptophyta > Pinopsida > Pinales > Pinaceae > Larix > Larix kaempferi. The sequence goes on from BSBM01000150.1 coordinate 11,833,860, forward strand.
AAGACTTCGGTATTTCTGCAAACGCTGAACTACACATTACTTTTCTTTTATGTTAATTTCTCTCTTCTTCATGACATATATTGCAACATGAGGCTATAAGGTCTTGACTAAAGGTTGGCTCTTAGCTAAAAGGTCAATTATGTAAATAATTAGATTTACATAGTTTTATTGAACTGGTCTTCATGGGTCATATGCTAATGGTAAAAATTTTAAGTTTATTTATCTTATATTTTCCTATGTGGAATATAGATCACACCATACAATGTAAACAAACACTTAATCGCACTTATCACTTTACTATAGAGTGAGTTTATCTACTTATTTTTTGCAACATAGTTAAAGTTTTTATCATTTAAGTGAAATTTTTATGTGTGCGTTGGATGTGGAAAATAATTACATCTAAAAGAACATTAGTTTGTCCACTTATTAGCTACTCTTTTTTTATTATAAAAACACCCAACTTAGAAAATATATTAGAAAGAGGAAATCTCAAATGACAATCATTAATTTTGTTTATAATATTTTTTTTAAAAAGAAAAAAATTGTATTATCCTAACCATAATATGCAAAATAATCTTTATATGATGAGGACTAGTTTAATGACTCTAGGAGATATATAACTTAATATTTATAACTTAATATTAAATGCTTTACCATTCCAATTAAGAAAGAAAATCTAACTATGATTATGGTTAACTAGTTAGGCTTGAAATTTGATTCCACTCTAACTTTGTATATGTATATTAACAAATACAACAAATTTGTATTGAAAATCCAAAATATTTTTAGCTATACCTTTTTTTTCCTTCTTCTTTTTCTTCCTCTTAAATGATTAATACAACATTAAATTTTCATTAATTTCCTACATTTTAGGGATTTTAAAGGCATTCAAGAGATATTGCGATTTATGAAGAGGAAACCAAGATAAGAGTATGGGTAGATTCACTTTTCCAAATACTTTAATATCACACCACCAACATCATGTGATATCTCTACGTCTATCTACTTATCTGTGCCATGGACCCGTCCTACATACAATTCAAATTTCATCGGATAAATCCAATTTCCTGCATACTCGAGCTTGCTTCAAAACTCTTCCTAGCCTATAGAAATATCCCTTCTCTGGAGCGCAGTGTTTATCTTCTCTGCACTTTCACATCTTATCCAGTGCACATCCATCCCTCAATTCCTCGACTCCTTTCCCTCCAATCCCCAACATCCCATCCATCCATTCGTTAGAAAACAATCCCTCTGGATCATATCTATTCTTTACTTGCAAGAACTTCTCTAAATTCACTACCCTCTTTGCCAGGCCTCCGGACAAGTAACCTCCCGACTTACCCCAATGCAATGTCCCACCGTGCTTCTCAATCACCATATCTTCGTTCCACTTGGGCGTGTTGGACTTTTTAGGATGATAATATAAAATTTCCATTGTGACCAGAGCCTTTGCTGGTCCTAAATAAGCATCGGATTTCTTAATAGAACGAAAAACTACATAAGTTTCACACGTACTTTGGGGATTCAGATCTTTGATCTTCTTTATATCGTTAACTGCTTATGGAAGGCGAGACATGGGCACCCTCAGTTCCACATCGAAACTAGCCATCAATAAGAGAAAAACTCCGTAGGGAAAATCAACCATAAATAATATATCTATTATTGGTCCTTGGTCAAACTAGACACTAGGACAAGGCCTCCAAGAGCATCTCTCTTGCTCACATTGGCATCTTACAATGGAGGATTCCAACCCTATAAATAGGGTTCTTTACATGCAAATGCTCTGATACCAATTGTTAGATAGGTAACAACATCCAATAAATAATTTATGCATCACAAATATAAATATATCTTAGATCTTATAATAATATTTTGCAGATCACATCAATAACATCAACAAATTTGTAGATCTATTAAAAATAAAAACATATTCAGACATAAATGAGATGACCCAAATAAAATAATACATGGAAAAACCACGAGAAGGATCAATAGATACCAATTTTATTACTCCGAAAAACTATATACATCAAGCTTCAACCCAACTTCTTCAATCTTGTATCTCCCATATGCCCCAAATGCAAGACCAACCATACAGATATTTAGCTAATTCCCATAACACAAAGGAGGAAATAGAAGTCATAAATATTTATTGTTTTCTTTCCTTTTCTTTCACTTTTTTCTTTTATTTATTTATTATTATTTGGTCTCATATATAACAATCTACCACTTGAGATCAAATAGGAGCTATTGATCCAATTCCCACACCATTTTTCATAAGGTCACCCCCAAGCCTACAAAGTTTCTACATAGTGCTTGTTTATCTCTTGGGAGAATTTTAGTGAGCATATATGCATGATTCTCATATGTATGAATCTTTTTTAGGTGTAAATGCCCTTCTTCCAACACTTGTCGAATCCAATGGTACCTTTGATCAATGTGCTTGGTCCTTGAGTGAAATGTTGGATTTTTTGCCAAGTGAATAGCGCTATGACTGTCACAATACAACACATACTTTTCCTATTTTATTCCCAGCTCTCCTAGGAATCGTTCCATTCACAACATTATTTTGTAAGCCATATATTCTGTCTCTATTGTGGAGAGAGCCACTACTTTTTGTAGCTTAGATACCCAATACACTGGTGCACCTGCAAAAAACATGTTATACAACTTGGCGAGAACCCGACATTGTTCTCATTTTTTGGGGGGTCAATTTTAGTAGCTGTTTTGACCTCCGTTTCAAAAAGGGTGTATACTGGTAGCACCATTTTTCATTTTGAACCATTTTTTTGTGATTTTGAAACTTCTTGGTCATAAGAAAATTATAACTTTTATTTACAAGGGTTATTTTCCAAACTTTACAAAAAAATCTACATTTAATAGCTAGATATAGTAAAAAAATACACATTTTTGAATTTTTGTATGATTTAGAAGCTAATTAGAATGAAAAATATGTGCATTTTCAAAGTTTTTTCATTAAACTTTTATCTTAAAGAAGTCATTTTTTGGGAAAATTTCTAAAAAAAATGCGAAAAAAGACATTCCAAACCATTTTCAATGTATTTTCTGCTATTTAATGTATACAAATGATACTCTTTAACATTATTTTCCATAAAGTGATGATTCACATAAACTCAACAAAACATATAGCATATATTTCTAAATAGCATATTAAAAACATAATAGTTATTCGCAAAATAAATTCTTCAATTCAAAACATTACAAAATATCTTATCAAAAAATTGTCAACTTTGACATTTTCCTCAACAATATGAAACTAATCAACAATATCCTGCATCTCGAACTCTTCATTGAAATTGAGATTTTCTGTTGGTTGGCTCTCTTCTTGGACCTCAATGTGTTCTTCCATTGGGTCCTCTACTTTTGCAAAATGCCAAAGTGATCTTTTCCGAACATCCCTTTTAAAGGAGGCTGAGGCTCTTTTGACATATTTTCCACAAGTGACTCACTAAATTCTCCTTTCTTCAAACCAACTTCCTGCATTTCATCTGGAAGAACTTTCATAGCATTAATTCTTTGCTTGATATAATTGCATTGTAGTAGATCATTCTCAATGGATATGCAATTTCTTCCTTTTTGTAATGAACATGTTATTGTCGTACCTAATCAACACATACAAAGCAAAAAAAGTTAAATAACATAATGAAACATAAATTTAAAAAATATGTATTACTGAATTTAGATTACAGCAGTAGTTTCATATGTAACATCATAAATATTACCTGATCCCGAGAACAAATCTAAAACCCAATCTCCTTCTCTTGAAAAAGTATCTATGAGATAATTAATCAATGCTTGTGGCTTCTGGTAGATGTTTACAGTCTCCTTTCAAATCTCTTTCTTCATGTGTCAACTTGTTAATCACAACATTATAAGACAATATTTGACTATATTTTCCTTCACTCTTTTCATTGATTAAAAGAGTATCATAGGTCTCATCTTTTCTCCAACATGCAAGGTGCATGTTTTTAGTATCACTCATAAATGGATCAGTGCTGGAGCTACGAATTTTAGGCTTATGCCCATAACAAAAATAGATAAGAATCTAATTAACTTATAGAAAAATAATTTCATGTTTTTTAAATTCAGAGGTTTAATAATATACTACAAATATCTTACCAATACAGTGGTTTCCTTACATTTTCTTTATCCTTGAATGTTGTTAGCACTGCTCCTCCTTGTACATCTGAATGGAAAACAAGAAATATCCATAGGGGTGATGTTGTGACATTCATAAATCCCAAATACACTTTATTGAATGACTGGTATGTATAAGGCTCACAACCATAAATAATATTTTTGATATTGAATCCATGAGGGATATCTGCAATAACTAGGGAGTACTCATTTTTGGGAACAAGATTTGCAATATTTGCACAATCACCCAAAATCACTTTATATTGCACAGTGTCGAGCCCATTCCAAACGTGATGATCAAGGGTGTCATCAAGTTCAACATTTGCAAGGCGTTGTCTTCTTTGTCGTTCTATTTTGGCTCTTTGAATATGAATTTTGAAAGACTCTGGTACTAAATTCTTCTTTGAAATCTTTGAAAAAAATTATATATATAAGTAATAAAATAGAAATGAATTCACTTAGAAATAAATAAAATAGAAAATATCATAAACCATCATACCTTTTTGTATGCAACAAAAAAGGCTTTTAAGCTTTCCATGGAGCTTGAATCTGGATAGTTGCATCTGACATCATCCCAACTCTTCTCACCCAACATTATAACCATATCCTCTTGTATTTTTATGTAAACCTTATGACTACATGATGTAAAAATAAATGGCATTAACAATGACATCTAATAATAACACAATGCTTATTTAATAAAAAATCTCAAACTCGAAAAATAAACTTAAAAAAATAAAAAACAACTTATAAACTTACTTTTCTAAATCATTGCACATTTCTTCCATGGATAATTCACTTGACTTTACACGTGATAGTATTGTAGATATAAGTGTTTCATCCTTCAGACCTTGCCATTATCTCCAAGGTTTTATAGTCATATCTGTTGGTTGTGGAGACAGATCTTCCAGTCTCATAGATGATGATTCAACTGTGTTTGAACCCCAAGTTTGGTTATGATATCGACACGATCCCCATGGGGTCTGAGGGGTGTAGGGGCTAGGGGGCCCTTGAGAAGGAGGTTCGGGGGAAACATACCCGAGAAAATTTTTTGGGGCTGTTTTCGCCAACAGTTTTTGGGCCCATGGTTGTGGGTAACTCGTGGTATTTTCCCATTGTATTTCCCTTATAAAAGAAATACATTGTAACATGGCCAGGGTTGATGTATTAGGTTTTATGCATTGTAAAGATCTATGAGATTAAGTAGAGAGACTGTGAGACAGTGAAGAGAAAGTGCAGCGCCTATGCTGTAGGTTGTATCCCTTCACTTTGCTGGATGGTATAATAATAAGGACTGGCAACTTCAGTGTGGACGTAGCCCATCTTGGGTGAACCACGATATATCTATGTCTCTCTTGTAATGTGTATGTGTGATTGTATTTTCATTTATGTTTATTGTTATTGCTCTGCGATCCTTTTTTTCTAACAATATCTTCTGGCAAGGTCTTGACATCAGGACCTCCTTGACTACTGCTCCATGGAATTGCTTTACTTTTTTTTACCTTCTGATTTTTTACTCCAATATTCTCCCACATGCTAAATATGTCATCAATCAAATCCCATATGGGTCCCGATCTAAATTCCAACTAAAAATAGATATCTATGGCTTGTTGTGGGTACAACAGATCCCATGCTTCATTTGATCATGGGAGCCCCATTATTCTAAATACAAAGGTATTTAGGTAAGTTTTTAAACTTTGTTTCTATGGTCTCATACCCTTTGTTTTGGTTTGTGTAATTATCATCTTTTTCTTTGAAAATTTCTAAGTTTTTGGTTGTTTTCTTGATTTGCAGAAAGCCTTAGATTCTTAAAGTGTCATTTTCTTATCGCAAATCCGAAACCTGAAATCCCAAAACTCGCAATCCCAGAATTGCGGATTGCGGGAATTGTTTGTTCTTTCTTTTGGGTTTTCCTCAACCCGAAACCTGCAGCCTGAAATTGTGGGTTGTGGAAAGACTGTGTTAATATTTTTGGAAATTTCGATTCCACAACCCGAAACCCGAAACCCGAAACCCGCAAATTCTGGATTTCGGATTGCGGGAAGTTGTTATGTTAATAAATTGCGTTGTGCATTCCTGAAACCCGCAAATTGCGGATTGCAGGATGCAGGAAACGTTATTTTAATTTTAAACATAGTTCTCATTTCCGAAACCCGAAACCTGCAATTTCGGGTTGCGGATTTTGGAAACACGTATGTTTGTTGTTTTGCAATTTGTAAACCCGCAACCCGCAACCCGTAGATTGCGGATTGTGGGAATTTTGAATGAAGTTTGGAAATAAAACTTGTGAACCCGATCTCGCATCCCACAGGGGGTAATCTCAGCCATTCTTTTCTTTTAATCTCATGGTCCAGATTTGATCCAACCAGAAATTGATAAATATGTGATTTTTCCTATTTTTCTTTATCACTTTTACTGTCGGAATTTACTCTGCTACATGTATTTTTCTGTGGATTTCTTACCAGGGGTCATTTTCATGAATTTTCAGTTATTTTCAGGTTAGTTCATTGTCATTTTTGCATTCACTATTTACGGTTTTCCTATTTGTGGTTTAGTTTTATTTATTTACCAGAATTTCCAGACTTTGCCAACATGTCATGGAGCACTCGGTCTAAGACAGTCCATAGGGATTTGCTGACCAAAGACCCAAATTTTGGTATCTTCTCAGACACCAGTGAGAGGGTCACTGAAACCTACCAAATGGACTGGTCAAAAATCTATTCAAATTTTGATAATGATGACCTTTCTGACATCAAATAAGACTAGCCTGCATGTGAGAAGATTAGGGCTTCCCAAATCCATACCATTGTTGCTTGGCCTGCTGTCCTACCTTACACAGACCCAGTTAAATGGATTGTGGAAAATGCTAACCCCAAGGACCAGTCGTTTAATGACAGTATGGGGTCACAATTGAAAACCTTCCTCCCCAAAGTCTTCATCAGATCGTTTTCTCTTAAGCCGGCTGCACAAACCCTTAGTCTTGAATTAATAACATCTTCTAAAACTAGGTATAATTTTGATGAAATGATGAAATCATGGATGGTTAAACCTATCAGTTTTGTGCTGAAGGCTGATAACCTTTACTTGATTTTTTGGTTTAAGGAGCCTTACTCTTTACTTGCAGCCATGCTTTACAGGCTCTTTGGCCTTCCCAACTATTCAATCTTTAAATCCAAATGGGCTCCAGTAGCTCATCATGTGCTAACAACTGGTGAATCCTTCCCTTGGGCATCCATCTTGTCATCTGAACTTAAGACAACCATCCAAGATTATCAAAAGGCACCTACCCTGAGAAAGCCACATTTCTTCCTGTCAGCCTTCATCATTGATGTATTTTGCTCTGAGTTCCAATACCCTAACTTGGGATGGAATTGGACTCCCTCAGGTCCACCAGTTCACATCTATCACTCAGCATTGTGGGAGAGCAATTTTGTGCCCTTACTTTATGACATCTGTGACCATTTCATGGGTACCATTTACTTCAAGATATTCAAACAAGAGGCACCTGCCTTCTCAGATGATGCCAGAACCTTCATCAATACAATTGGTGATTGGTATGTTTATGAGTCCTTTTCATATATCAAAGTTTGGGGGAGTGACACTGTTCATATTTTTCCTAGAATAGTGCATGATAGGTTGGTCATTCAAGAAGTCTCCTATCAGACTATTACTGATGGCATCTACAGAAATCTAACTAGTCCCAAAAAGAACGGATGGCCTAAATTTTCTTTGAATCTTGGGCCATTAGTCATCCCAACCTCGAATTGGGCTACAGTACTTAGTGATCAAATGGCTCCTCTCAAGTTGGGTATTTCTCCCAGAAGGAAGCATGATCCTAAGAAGTTCCTTGATGCATATTTCAAGCAATATCATATGAATATGGACTATGTCCATGAGGCACTCCCAGATGAATCCATTTACCAAGGAGTGAACACATTTTCTGAGGTCCTGTATAGGTCGAAGAGCATAGAAGAACAACATCAGATTATGGCATATCAGAAAGAAATTAAAACTAAAGTCTATAGGCAAAAAACAATGGAGATGAATCTGATTGAGCAAGTGAGAAGAGATAAAGAACAAAATCATATCCAGCAGGATAATGCCCCTCTAATGCTTACCTATCCAAATGGAGATAAAGGTAAAGCTCCTATGGAGAATCCTCCTCAGGTGAAAACAACTGAACAAGTCAAAGCCTTGTTGCAGACTTCTCATCATTTCCAGCAGGAGTTAGCACAACTTGTTGGGTCCAGGAAATGCCCCTTTTTGGCCATCCTCATTACATCGTTTTTCCCTGATTACATCCTATTTTCATAAGCTATACCTATGCCTTTTCTCCAGATTAACCAATAATATTGACAGGTATAATTTATTATTGCTTTATTTGTTTTATGCCTAATATTGTTAAGATTTTGGATCCTAGTACTTGATTTATGCTAATCTGTTTGATTTCATTTAGTCAAGGTCTAAAGCGCAGGTGTATCAGTCAAATGGCGCCAGCTGTTACTCTTTAAAGCTCGACTCCTCATAACTCCAAGGTACAGCACATTCCTCCATGAAAATCTGTAATAGGCCTCCACTGAAACAGAACCCAGCTGCAACAGACAGATCACATTCCAGCTTGCTAAATCCGTTGATCCATTGATTACTGGAGTAACAACTCCTTCATGAGTAACAACCTTGTTTAATACGGTTGTAACAGTTAGCTGTAACTCCACAACATGAAGATCATAGATCTTCATCGCTGCACGATTTTAGTGGATCGTGATTTGTACTTTCAAATGTATAAATATGAGAAGGCTCCTGTAGCCTGGGGTTGGACAACTACTATTTTGCATAAGCTGTAATAGAGCACCGATACTGTCAATTTACATCATTAATATGAGATCAGAGTTCTTCATTTCCGTGTCTTAATTTGTTGTGATCCTCGACGTCTCTGTTATAAGGACAAGGCCCACCTTCTCACAGAGATAGCTGATTTAAGTAGGTAGGATAATTTAGCTTTCTTTCTGTTGTGTGGTGTGTAATCATTGTAGATGTTACTATTAGCCACAACAGAGGTTAGCTTTCCTTTTGGTAGTTCACGCTTGCATCTTCAATAGCTGTAGCAGAATGGTGTGACAGTCGACTGTGTAGGTTAATTCAATTTAATGCATGTGTGTTCAATTCAGCTATAACAGCCAATCTCAATTCCAATATCTTTCAGTTGTTTATGCTTTCTAGGATTTCCATTAATTATCAGTTAGAGTTCAAGCTTATGTTTAGATTTTGATTGTTGTTGTATCTTCAATTGGTTTATTAAAATAGGCAGATTGTGATTGAGTAACAGTAGCTATTGGATGGATCACTTTGGTAAAGATTGAATATTGTAGTTTGATAATTATAGGATTTAACTTCTTGCAAAAGTAATCTAGTTTATTTCTATTCTTAATTTTATAACTGCTAGGTTGATTTATGTAGGAAGGTAGCTGCAATTGAATTCCTAGATGTATGAGTTAGATTAGTTTTCTTTATGGAATGAGTTTGGCTGGATAAAATGGTAGGATCATTATCTCCATTTAGTTAATCAAATGCTTGACATGTTTATGCATAGATTGTGCTTATTTCCATTGAAATAAAAAGACCTCCCTAGGTTTGACAATTTATATTGACCAACATGTGTGTTAGCTTTAATGAATTGACATATAGGGTGACCAAAATTTTGGCTCCGTTGCTGGGGAATGGTAATAGATAGACAAATTTAGTAGTTGGTTTCATTTGATTTTATTTTGGTTTAATTATTTATAGCATGCATGAATACAAGAAAAACAAATCGGGAACCCCCTTTGAATACTAACATTGCAGGTGGAAGAGGTCGAGGTCGTAATGCAGGCCAGGGAAGACATACATACATTGATGAAATAATTGCTAGAGCGGATTCTTCCACTAGACCACCATGGACATCTACAGGTAGGGGAAATTTTGTTCCTCCCAATCTTGAGAATTCAGCATCAATAGTGGAGAATAAAACAGGACCTTCAACTCCTATCGCAGAAAAAAAATCTCTTGAAGATAAGGGAAGTGCTGTGGGTGTACCAGATAGAGAGGACATCTATCATATCAATGGAACCAGAGTTACTAAATAAGTATGGTTGGAGATTCGTTGAGTAGCAGAAGAAGAGAGGAGGCGAGAAGAAGAGAGGAGAAGAGAAGAAGAAGCCAAAGCAGAGGAAGAACGCATAAAGGAAGCTATTGAATTTTCGACTAGAACCATGGATGGTAGAGAACATGAAGGGGAGAATGAATATGGGGAGAATCGGGAAGAAGAAGGAGAAAATATTCATCCTGGTAATACTGTGGCTACATTAGAATTCCCTATTCTCTAGACACCTGGAGCAGCTCCCATGCAAAATATCTCACCATCAGTTCTCCCGAACTTCCATGGTAAGTCTTCTGAGGATCCTGATGAGTTTATTTTTGAGTTTGATATCCTCTGTCATAGTTATGATTACACCTCTAGTGCTCAGAAGCTGAATTTATTCCCAACCACCTTGAAGGGAAATGCTCTACGCTGGTTCATGAGTCTGGGTCCTGAGACCATTACTACTTGGGACCAAATGAAAAACACCTTCCTTTCCAAGTACCAGGAATATTGTAGAACTACAGATAGAAAGGAGGAGTTGTTTAAAATGGTTCAGAAGGATGAAGAAAGCTTGGAAGACTTTGTGGAAAGATTGCTGTACAATTTACAAAGATCTGGTCACGTTGAGATTGGAAAGGATGTGCTCAAGATCATTTGACTATGAGGAATCAGAGAAGACTACCTTGATATGTTGAATTTGCTGGGAAAAGGGGACATCTCGAAGGAGCCTTTCGAAAATCTTGTTGAATTATGTCGAAGGTACTCCAGGGGATCCTCTAGAACCAACAGACGATACAAAGATCAAGACCATGATGTCTTCACTAGGACTCAGAAGTCAGCTAGTGGAGGGGCCAGTACTTGAGCAGAAATAGGCAACTTACTGGAGAATTTTAAAATAGACATGATGAGCTCCATTTCCTCAAAGTTAGATGTCACAAGAGCAAAGCAAAATCAAGTAGTAGAAGACCTTACACTTGGTGTATTCTATCCTAAATGTAGGAAAAAGCACCCACTGAAAGAATGCCCGCTGGACAAAGCAGAGATATGTAGGATATGTGAACTGGAGCATGATATCAAGGAATGTCCTTCACTACCTAAGGTCAAAGCAGTCCTGCAGGCATCCATTTTGGATGTGGAGCCATCTTAATTCATTGCACAAAAGAAACCATGGCAGCCTTGCAATCAAGGTATGAAAATATACCCATCATTTTTTCTGAATAATATGAATGGAATGAACAATATGCATAACATGAATACACAATTACCTTCACATTATTCTAACAATCAGTGGCATCCATCTCAAAACCCAATGCATAATCCTAACCCATGGACACCATGGTCACAACAGTCAAACAACCAAGCTCATTGGAATTCCAACTAGAGAAATTCTTACCAAGGAAATAACTTTCCCCATCACCAGTCTCAGTATCAACAATACCCTCCTCAACAGTATCAACACCAACATTATAAGCAACCAAATCTCCCATTCCAAAACAATTCTGCACCTATGAATGCACCACTTCGACCACAGCTACATGCACAACCTAACCCAAACCCAAACAATAAATCAGTCCATCAATTCGAGACTGCCAACATGCATGTGTATTCCATCACCCAGATTCCCTGCAATGATATACAATTACTGTTAAATTTTGAGTATTAATTCACAATACTATAGGATATTTGCTGAGAGAATAACATCTACAGTATATCAATGCATGACAATCATAATATGAAAAGCATCACAAGCATCACAAGAATCAAAAGCATAAAGACAAGAGACACAGAGTTTCCGTGGGGAAAACCCTAAGGTGAAAAACCCCACAACTTCCTCAGAGATAGAGAGAGCAATGGCTCAACCAAATTACAACCAAATAACACTGAGATAGTCTCCTAGCAGATGATCCTCCTCCTCCTCACTAGTGTGCCACTTTTGAGAGTGAGAGTGAGTTACGTTTCCGAATGAGTAAAATAGAGATCTCCAATCTCTATTTATACTAACCTTTTTGCCCAGTGACCTTATGTGGCCGACTTGTCTATCTAGATACATCCACATTATATTATATATAATTCAGGGCCAACCCCACATGGTGGTCTAATAACCCATCGGCAAGTACACACACTTGCGACACTTTTCAATCCAGATGACGACACTTCCTTATAGAGGAATAACACATCTCTTATAAGGGTACAATAAATATATATAAAATACATAGATGAAATACATTCCGAAGTTACATATACATCAACACTCCCTCTTAACTAGGAAGGTATTTCTCGACACAGATCTGCTAGACAAGTCTTCTTCTCTGGATCATCGTCATCGATGCATCGTCATCATCATCGTCACTGTTGCTGCTATCTCAACCAATCTCTGACTCTACTCGTCATAGGAAGTTCTACAGAGCCAGTCCTTTTTCATACTGGATGTAGGCCCACCACCTGCAGGTCTTCATCATCACTGGCCATACTGTGGAATGCTCAGGACTTATTACGTGCGTCACAAAACCTGGCTGTAGCATCCCAGGCTATTACGAGCACACAGCTCTACCTGTAGGATCTCCCAGGAGCACATTACATGTGACCCATCACAAAACCTGGCTGAAGCATCCCAGGCTGTTATGAGCACACGGCTCTACCTGTCGGATCTGCTAGGAGCACATTACATGTGATCCCACCACAAAACCTGGCTGAAGCATCTAAGGCCTTTTTCATCCTGTCCAGATCTCCCAGGAGCAAATTACATGTGGTCATGGCAAAACCTAGCTGAAGCATCTGAGGCCTTTTTCATCCTGTCCAGATCTCCCAGGAGCAAATTACATGCCATAGGACAAAACCTCGCAAGAGCATCTGCCAGATATCCCAGGGAACCGAATTACATGCCATAGGCAAAACCTCGAAAGACTATCTGCATATCTCCCAGGGCACAAATTACATGTCCTTCCAAGCAAAACCTCGAAAGAGCATTTGCCAGATGTCGTAGGGCACCGAATTACATGCCATAGGCAAAACCTCGAAAGACCATCTGCAAATCTCCCAGGGCACAAATTACATGCTTACCTGCACAACCTGATCCACGGCCACAAAGTATCATCTGATACTCATCAAACATCATCCTGATGTACACATGATCATCCTGATCATCATCACTGCAACATCCTGCTGCATGTCATCTGGAGAAGCTCGTCATCCACGATCATCCTGATCATACAATGCATCCATCTGATCCACACCAAGTATCCATCTGATACATACATAGATACATGATCCACACAATGTATCCATCAACATACATGATCTACCTGATCATACAAAGATACATGATCCACGCAATGTATCCATCAATCATACATGATCTACCTGATCATACAAAGATACATGATCCACACAATGTATCCATCAACATCCAACATGATGTGTACATACATAGATGATCCAACTGATAATATCCAGCATCAACATGATGCGTATACCAAATACATACAAATGATCCAACCGATCATATCCAGCATCCAACACGATGCGTACATACAAACAAATGATCCAACTGATCATATCCAGCATCCAACATGATGCGTACATATATATAAATGATCCAACTGATCATATCTAGCATCCAACATGATGCATACATACATATAAATGATCCAACTGATCATATCCAGTATTCAACATGATGCATACATACATACATAAAAATGATCCAACTGATCATATCCAAGCAGAAACCAGAACATCATCCTGATGCTCATCATCCAGCGCTTACATCCACAGCCATGTGAAGGGTCCCCCTTCCAACATGCTTGGAATGGCTTCAGCAAATGTGTCCATCACTTCTTCCTCAAAGTGTCCTCGATCTGAAGAATGCCAAGCCTCTCTCTGAAGTACTCGAACTTCACCCTGGATAGTGGCTTCGTCAGCACATCTGCAATCTGCTCGTCCGTCGCAACATACAGGAGCTTCACAGCTCCTCTCTGCAACATATCCTTGATATAGTGATATTTGATCTCTATGTGTTTCGACCTGTCATGAAACACTGGGTTCTCGGACAGCTTCACACAACTCTGGTTATCACAGAAGATACCAGTAGCATCCAACAGGAGATCAAATAACCCAGACAGTAGCTTCCCTAGCCATACTGCCTCACAACTAGCTGAATAGGCTGCAACATACTCTACCTCAGCTGTACTCAGTGCCACGCAGGACTGCTTCCTGCTAAACCAAGAGATCACACCTGATCCCATACTGAAGCAGCACCCAGATGTGCTCTTCCTATCTGGAGCACTGCCAGCCCAAATTGAATCAACATAACCCTACAGGTTAAACTTTTGATTTGCTTCATACTTGAGCCCAAAATCCACTGTACCCTTCAGGTACCTCTGAACATGCTTTACAGCAACCAGGTGAACACTCCTCAGATCCGACAGGAACTGGCTCAATGTGTTCACAGCAAAGCAAATATCTGGTCTCGCGTTCGTCAGGTACATCAAGGACCCAATCATCTGACGATACATAGAGACATCAACTGGCTCAGATGAAGCATCACATAGAAGCTTCAGATTCGATGCCATAGGTGTGGCCATGGCCTTGCAATCCATCATCCCAAATCTCTTCAGGATATCTACTATGTACTTCCCTTGACCAAGGAAGATCCCACCTGCACTCTGCCACACCTCCATACCTAGGAAATAGTGCATCATTCCCAAATCTTTCATATCGAATTCAGCAGCAAGCTTCCTCTTAGTATCTGCAATCAGTCTGTCATCTCCTGTTACAAATAAGTCATCCACATACAGGAGTAGAATCACAGGATTCCCTTCCTCAACCTTGTAGTAAAGGTTGGAATCCGCTTTACTCTTGGTAAAGCCCAAACTAGATAGGAAACTGTCCATCCTACCATACCAAGTTCTGGGAGCTTGCTTCAAGCCACACAAGGTTTTCTTCAATCTGCACACATATGACTCCCTGTCAGGTCTTGGGACTGCATCCCAAACATCATCTTCATGATCGACGGATCATGGCATTCCATTTCTTCATCCCAGATCCTGGGAACTTCAATATCTTCAATAAATATCTTTGTTGCTGGAACAAATGTTGTAGTCCTTTTGTAGGTGAAGATATACGGTCTTTCCTACAAAACAAGTTAAATTGCATGATTAGAAACATCTCATAATTTTCAGAACAAATTCTTTACACATAAAGAGATATGTCATGCAGTCATGCAGTTATCTTAGCCAATGCTTCAATACAACATTTATCCATGTTCCACAACTTTCTAGATGCCTTCCAGTCTCTACTAGAACATTGTTAAGAGTTTGCACTACTCCCAACATGTTAGCAAAGAGGTTTCATTCTAGATAAGTAGCACTGGAATGTTGTACAGTGCCATAGGCCACTTACCCATCACATGCATATTAGTAGTATACTGTTCATTAATGCAATCATGCACAATACATCTCCTAAGTCTAGGAACATAAGCATAATATTATTTAAACAAACAAAATAGGCAAGAAATGATAATTGAAATACTTATCTTTGTTTGTTTGTTGGGTGGACTCCCTCTGAGTCTTTGCTTCCTGGCAGGAGCTGCTGAAGTAGCTTCTTCTACACCTTTCTGCTGTGGAATGTAGGGAGATGGTCAACTCCCTTTGAAAATCTGCATCCTTGCAGGAGCTGCTGGAGTGTGCTCCCTCTTGATCTTTGCTTCCTAGATTGCCTGTCCTTGAACTTATATTCATCCTTGCTGACATCAATCTTCTTGAACCCAGAAAAGACCTCTTCTAGTGTCTTGTTGTCCAACATCTTATGGGGTGTTCTGTTCTGCACATATACAGCTGTTTTAGCTGCTTCTACCCACAGATGCATAGGTAGATCCTGGTCATGGAGCATTGCTCTTGCTGCTTCCATTATTGTTCTGTTCTTCCTTTCTGCAACTCCATTCTGTTGTGGATTGTAAGGAGTAGTCAACTCCCTCTTAATCCCTGAATCACTGCAAAGCTTCTTGAAGTCACTTGAGGTGAATTCTCCACCATTGTCGGATCTGAATGTTTTGATCTTCTTGTTAGTTTGATTCTCCATCAAGTTTTTGAATTCCTTAAACTTATCAAACACCTCATCTTTGTTCTTCAAGAAGTATACCCAAGTCTTCCTGGAGAAGTCATCAATAAATGAGACATAGTAAACATACCCACTCAGGGAACTGGATGACATAGGGCCACATACATCTGAGTGGATGATTTCCAGGATGTCTTTTGCCTTGCTTTCACTTCTTGGGAAAGCCTTCTTAATGTTCTTACCTTTTGCACATCCTTTGCAAACACCTTCATGTTTGGTCTTGATTTCAGGAAGACCCTCTACTGCCTTGCTTGCAATTGGAAGTGCTCTATAGTGCATGTGAGCAAGTCTTCTATGCCAAAGTTCACTTGGCTCCATGGATTCATGCACCATGGCATGTTCAGGTTGTCCCTTCAATTTATACAAGCCTCCCTCTTGCTCTCCAATCACTACTGCATCATCTATGGTCTTTCCCTTTGGCCACATTAGGACTTGTCCATCCACAAATGCAACCCTCATACCTTTTGCATCCAATGCAGAGATGGAGAGTAAGTTCTTCTTGATCCCAGGTACATAAAGTACTTCTTTCATCTTCAAGGATTTTCCAGAATCTAGGTTGTAGGAGGCTTCACCACTTCCTTTGATTGGGTATTGATAATCATCCCCAAGTTTCACCTTATGGGGTGATTCATGTTCAGATAGATTCACAAAAGATTCCTTGAACCCAGTCATGTGTTTGGAAGCCCCACTATCAATCAACCAATAATTACAACCATGAGAGATGGTACCTGTGAGAGCAGAGATCAGAACATACTCTACTTCACTTGATGAGTCATCATTGCTGTCACTTTCTGCCCTAGCCTTCTTCTTTGGGGGTTCATCATCTTCGGCAGCATGAGCATGAAACCTTCTTTTGCTACCCTTCTTCTTCTTGTTGGAGATGTTGTTGTCCTTCTTGTTCTTGGGACAATTTATGGCAATATGTCCTTTCTCATTATAGGTGAAGCATATTCTTCTTTCTTTGAAGTGATGTGAAGATCTCTTGGAGTGAGATGGCTCTCTCTTGGACTTTCCTTTCTTGGTGTGAGCTGTGAGAGCTTGATCTTCATTCCCCATCTTTTCTTCTTGTGCCACAAGCCTTGCTTCTTCTTGTGAGCATTCTTCCTGTAGTCTACTGAAGGAGATCAACTTCTTCCTTGCACAAATTCCTTGGATAAAGGAATCCCATGACTTGGGTAGGCCATTTAGAGTGGTCATCACCACTTCACCATTCTCCACCATTTCATCCACTGCTTCTAGTTGTTCCTTGATCTGGGAGACCCTTGAAAAATAAGATTGAATGGTTTCTCCATTCTGAAACTTTACTCCTTTCAATTGGTTCCACAGGGTCATCTTCTGATTTATGTTCTTCCCTTCAAATAGCTTGGTCAAAGAGTCAAACATCTCCTTGGGTGTCTTAAGAGAAGACACATGGGGTATGAGATGGTCTTTGATAGAATCAGCAATGATTCTCTTTTCCTTGACCAAGTTCTTCTTGTGCAATGCCTTGGCCTCTTCATCCTTTGGGATAGGGATGTCTTCTTTCACATATGAGTCCAACTCATTTTCTTCCAGGATTAACCCAATCCTATACTTCCAGGATCGGAAGTTATCAGCCCCTTCAAGCTTATCCTCAAGCTTGGTGTGGAGATACATCTTAAAGAGTACTTCAAATGAAAATAGAAAGGATATAGATCTTACCACTTGAATTGCTGAAAACTAGATCTGGTCCCATATTAGGGTTTGTCAGAGAAACCCTAAAAATTCAAAATGTGAATTTCAAATTTTCGAAAAGATAGAAAGATGTGCCTTGGTGAGCTGATTAGCTTGGTACATTCAGAATTTGAGATCAGCAAAGTCTTGCCCTTCAAAATTGCCTTTTTGTCCTCCTGGGTTCACTAGGGAGAGCCCTGAATTAGGGTTTGAGTTTCTCGGAGATCTACCTAGCCAAAAATCTCGATCCAAAGCCCTAAAATTCGATTTTTGCAATGACCTTCCAGCTGTGCCTTCAAATTCCAGAAATTCCTATTTTTGTGGAAACCCTAATTTTTAGGGCCAAATCTGAAAATGCCCGGAACTGAGTTCTGATTGGACAGATAGATGCGCCTTGATGAGTAGAGTCAATCTACTATACTGATTTTCAAAAATCGGTGGAGAGAAACCCAATAAAAAAGGAACTCAAGTCTTCCGTCACTGCAAAATGTCTTCTTCTCAGGTTAGCTCTGATACCATGTTAAATTTTGAGTATTAATTCACAATACTATAGGATCTTTGCTGAGAGAATAACATCTACAGTATATCAATGCATGACAATCATAATATGACAAGCATCACAAGCATCACAAGAATCAAAAGCATAAAGACAAGAGACACAGAGTTTCCGTGGGGAAAACCCTAAGGTGAAAACCCCACAACTTCCTTAGAGATAGAGAGAGCAATGGCTCAACCAAAATACAACCAAATAACACTAAGATAGTCTCCTAGCAGATGATCCTCCTCCTCCTCACTAGTGCGCCACTTTTGAGAGTGAGAGTGAGTTACTTTTCCGAGTGAGTAAAATAGAGATCTCCGATCTCTATTTATACTAACCTTTTTTCCCAATGACCTTATGGGGCCGACTTGTCTATCTAGATACATCCACATTATATTATATATAATTCAGGGCCGACCCCACATGGTGGTCTAATAACCCATCGGAAAGTACACACACTTGCGACACTTGTCAATCCACATGACAACACTTCCTTATAGAGGAATAACACATCTCTTATAAGGGTACAATAAATATATATAAAATACAAAGATGAAATACATTCCGAAGTTACATATACATCAACAATTACGATCAGGAAGGGTGGTGGAACCTATTATCACCGAGGATGTTTCATCCCCAGTGATTGAAACTGGAGTGAATCAGCACTATGAGAATATGGTTAATTCAGCAAGCCCCATCATTGAGGATGTTGATAATCCTACCGAAATAGTAGTTGGAACTCAGAGAGTAACACACGATGTATCACAGCCTACACAGTTGATGAGAGAACTGCCATACCCTGAACGATTGGCCCTGCAGAAAATAGTGGAATAGCCTCGATTCAATCTCTTGGGAGAATTGAAAAATTTGTATGTTAAAATTCCACTGTTATAGGCCCTCCATGATGTGCCCATTTATGCCAATATTGTTAAGGATTTATGTGTCAAGAAACCAGGAAGAAGACCCAGGGACCCCCCCACTGTCCACATATTGGGAAAGCTTTCTGAATTAATAATGGGGAAGGCACCTGTGGAAAAATATGATGATCCTGAAAATTCGACTGTTACAATTCACATAGGGAACACACAAATCCCTAATGTCTTGGTAGATTTAGGCACAGCTATTAATGTTATGACCATAGAGACTATGAAGAAATTGGGACTCACTAATCTTTGGCCGAACCCTACTGTTTTGGAACTTGCTGACAGATCAACGATCAAGCCTGACGGGATCTTAGATGACCTCATGATCTCAGTTGACTCGTGGAAATACCCTATGGATTTCTTGGTGTTACAGCCGAAATACCAGTTGGGGGGACACCCACTGATCCTGGGAAGACTGTGGTTGGCCACAGTAGATGTCTGTATCAACTATCGGTCAAGATCTATGACCATTTCAGATGGGATTGAGATCAAGAGCCTAACGTTGTACCCTCCAGCTCGACCAAGCATAGAAGCTAAAAATCCATTATGGGCAGATTTGGAGGAGGAAGAAGGTGTGCAGCCGTTATTAACAATAGGAAGAGCCTTAACATTTAAGATGAAATAGAGGATGATGCCATTAATAGTTTCATTAGTGAGCCCACGTTAGTCAATAAAAATGTCTATCAAATCTTGGACAGTACTCTAGCTGCAACAGAACAAGAAAATATTACAGAAGAAACTCTAGTTAGTGATGCCAGTATAATTCCAGTACTCAAGAATTCGAAGAGTGTTCCAGTAGAAATCGGGCCAGGGAAAACATTGAATATCAATCCAAATCTTGCGCCTAGCAAGCTGGAACAGCTAGTCACTTTGTTGAAACAACGAAGGGGAGATTTCGCTTGGGAGTACATAGACATGAAAGGGATTCCTTCCAATCTGCACCCATCACATTTATATTAAGAGCAACTCCAGGCCTGTGTGTCAACCACAACGAAGGATGAACCCGAACCTAAGAGACATAGTGAAAGAGGAGATCCAAAAACTTTGGGAAGCAGGATTTATATACCCAATTTCAGATAGTGAGTGGGTTTCTCCACTTGTGATTGTGCCAAAGAAGAATGGGAAATGGAGGGTCTACGTGGAATATAGGGAATTGAAAAAAGCAACGTAGAAAGACCACTTCCCCTTACCTTTCATTGATCAGGTCCTTGATACCTTGTCTGGGAAAAAGTATTTTTCCTTTCTGGATGGCTTTAGTGGCTACAACCAAATACAGATTGCTCCAGAAGACCAGGACAAAACCACTTTCACCTGTCCCTAGGGAACTTTTGCATACCGAGTACTTCATTTTGGGTTGTACAATGCACCAGCCACATTTCAGAGAGCAGTGATTGGAATCTTTTTGGAAATGGTAAATGATTGCATGGAGATTTTTATGGATGACTTTACTCTATATGGTGATAGTTATGAAGAAGCACTGAAAAATTTAGAAAAGGTCTTGAAACACTGTGAACCAAGCCAACTCTATTTAAGCACTGAAAAGTGCCATATGATGATGAGTGAGGGCATAGTGTTGGGGCACTTCATCTCTTCTGAGGGTATCTAGGTAGATCCATCCAAGATCAAGGTAATTGAAAATATACCAACTCTTGGAACACAGAAGGATGTACGTAGCTTCTTGGGGCATGCTGGCTATTACAGAAGGTTCATAGAAATTTTTTCCAAACTAGCTTCTCCTTTGTTCACTCCGTTGATGAGGGATGCACAGTTTGTCTGGAATGATGCATGCCAAACAACGTTTATTGAGCTAAAGAAAAGGATATCTATAGCACCCATCTTATGAGGGCCCAACTGGGCTCTACCTATTCATATTTCTTCAGATGCTTTAGACACTTCCATTGGAGCAGTTTTGGGATAGCAGGAAGGTAATGCTCCTTATGCAATTTATTACATTAGTAAGAACTTATCTCCTGCTGAACTAAACTATATTGTCACAGAAAAGGAATTTCTTGCCATTGTTTATGCCATCAACAACTTTAGACATCATATTACTGGATATTCTACTTTTGTGCACACTGATCATTCCTCTATCAAGTATTTAATGAATAAACCAATCACGAATGCTAGAGTTACTAGATGGATGTTACTATTATAGGAATTTGATATCACAATTATTGATAGACCAGGGAAGGAAAATGTTGTTGCATATTTTTTATCTCGACTTACTAACAGTGATGACAATTTACCAGTTGAAGATTCCTTCCCTGACGAATATTTGTTTACAGTGTTAGCTCATTCCCCATGGTATGCAGATATTGCTAACTTTTTGGCTGCAGGTAAGCTCCCAACACATCTGTCGAAGAGAGAAAAAAAGAAGATCATACAACATAGTGCTAGGTACTATTGGATTGATGGCCATCTTTTCTACACAGGGCTTGATTTAGAGATCAGAAGATGTGTTAGAGAAGATGAGATCTTTAGCATTCTTAAAGCTTGCCATGATGAGCCCTGTGGGGGACATTTTGCTGACAAAAGGATAGGTCATAAAGTTTTGAGAATGGGCTATTTCTGGCCCACATTGTTCAGGGATGCAAAGAAGTATGTTCAGGCATGTGATAGTTGCCAAAGGATGGGCCAACCCAACAGATTAGACGAAATGCCTTTGTAGCCACAGCTTGTGGTTGAACCATTTGATAGGTGGGCTCTAGATTTTGTAGGGCCTATCAACCCTCCCTCAAAAAAAAAAGTTCATATCTTGGTTTGCACAGATTACATGACCAAATGGGTAGAAGCCGTAGCCTTGGTTAAGGCCAATGATCAGGCTGTGATTGATTTCCTATATGAAGAAATTTTTACTTGGTTCAGAGTACCTAAGGAAATCATTACAGACGATGGACCACAGTTTGTGTCTCACAAGCTAGAAGCACTGTTACATAAATTTTATATTCATCATAGAATAAACTCGCCATATCATCCATAGGCCAATGGCCAAGTGGAGAGTACAAACAAGGTTATCAAGGCTATTTTGACAAAAAAGTGAAGAGCCATCGTAAAGATTGGGCTGAAAGGCTTCCAGAGGCACTATGGGCCTATCGTACTACATGGCATAACACCACTATTTTTTCCCCATATGAGTTAGTGTATGGTAAGAATGCTATTTTTCCAATTGAATTTGAAATCAGGACGTTGAAAATAGCTGTGGAAGCAAACCTTGATTTATCAGAGGCAAAGAGGGACCGACTGAATCAACTCAATGATTGGGATGAGAAGCACACAGTCGTAGTACATCATATAGCTTTAATCCAACAACAGTGTTCTAAGTGGCATGATCGATTTATAAAGAAGAAAGTCTTCCAAGAAGGATACGGGGCTCTATTGTATGATTCACGGTTTAAGATGGACTTTAAAGGCAAGTTGCGTACTTGTTGGTTGGGTCCCTATCAGATAGATCAGGTATTTGATAATGGAACAGTTTGGTTGATCACCATTGATGAAAACAAAATACCATTATTCGCAAATGGTCATCTGCTGTGACTGTATCACAAGCCGATCTCAAGGGAAGCTTTTGTTTCACATGTTGCAGATGATCCAGACTATCAGTTAACGTTGGGATAGGGATTTTTCTCAACCCCTGTCAATTTTTAAAAAAATTGCAATCTCCACATGATTTGTACATAAATAATTCATTTTCTTTTTCATTATGTATTTTATGTATTTTTCATTTTGCATTTGATCGGGTTTGTTTTAAAGAATTATGTGCAGGAATTAATTGGAGGAACAACGGTCGTAACTGGGCCAGACAATTGCAGGCACCTTGCATTGTTCTTGATCTAATAAAGCTATTTTTAAGAAGATGGATGATTTGTTACCTTTCAGTAGTCAGCTAAAAATTTTCCTATTACTTCCTTATTGCGCAGCTACGACTCCTCTCCTTGCTCATTCTTCCTATTTAAACAGCTGCGACTCCGATATTCTTGACCATTCCACCAAATCCAGTAGCTGTGACTCCGCTATTCTTGACCATTCAGCCAAATCTAGCAGTTGCGACTCCATTATTTTCCACTTCATTTTCGCTCTTTTCCAACAGCTGCGACTCCGCTATTCTTGACCATTTCACCAAATCCAACAGCTGTGACTCCCCTATTCTTGGCTATTTTTCCAACACTAGCAGCTGTGACTCCACTATTTTTATTTCCATTTCGCTCTTTCCATACAGCTGCGACTCCGCCATTCTTGCCTATTTTGCTAAATCTTTTAGCTGTGACTTCACCATTTTCATTTCCATTTTGCTTCTCCCGTACAGTGGTAACCCCACCAGTCTACCTGCTCTCCGAATGATGATGCCAACAATGATTCAATTGGGCTTCAATTTAGTTGCTTGCTCCACAAGATCCAATCACAGTTCGCGACGAAGGAAATTTTCGGGTGTCTTGGGCATCTGTCAGCTCGGGTGGCAGTGGCCACATCACTTCAGCACATGTGCATTTATGCTCGTTTTAATGGAGGAAATTATGAAAGCAGACTATGATGATTAATTCATGGCTGAACGCATAACGCAAAGGTACGGATTCAGAACTTTTACATGATCTGGAAGGAAATTAAATACGGTAATAATGATTATGCACTGTCTTAGCCCTCGATTAGCGAACCCATACCATTTAACCACCGGGGAATATGTCAGAACCACGTTTGTATTTATTTCCCGGCACCTTACCTGAGTTATACCGAAATAATCCAATTATGCCAACGTTCCATAACCGTCTCATCTTACCTGGACTTCACACCTATGCCGACTTTCCTAAAATACCCTATTTTCGAACTCCAACTATCCCTTGCATGTTCGTATGCTGCAACTCCCACGTTTGGACTGGTAATTGTTGTATTTGTTCTGAATTTTGAGGAGAGATTAAGATGGGTAACCTAGTCTGATATGAACCAGTAAACATGGAATCTATACGTGCCAATGCAACAGTTCTTAACATTTTCACAACAGCAGGTTGGATGGAATACTTTGAACGATTGAACAGTTTCCACACAGAAACTGCATTACAATTTGCCCTTAACCTGGCTGATACTCATTCTGAGGTCAGGGGACTTCACGTGGATGTTACAGAAGATATCATAGTGGAGGTTAATGGATTACCCTAGGTTGGGAAGAAGTCATTTAGATGGAAGGCACATAATGAAAATGCAGTAAGAGAATTTTTGGCAGTCAGAGAGCATGTTAGTCCAAAGTGCCGTGGGTTGGAACTGGCATCTTTATCACACCCTGGAATCAAGTGGAAATCTTTGTGAAAAGATACATCTCTTGTGAAGGTAGGTACCAAATGGTTTCCTTCTCTGAACTTCCCTTGTTGTCTCATTTACGCCATGGAAATTTGGTAAATGTACCATTTTATCTTCTTAAAGCCCTGCAAACCATGGATGGATATGCAAAAACTACCCAACACCTAGTTTCCTCCCTTACTAATCATGGCTTAATCAAATTACTAGTCTTGAGAGCCATTGCAAATCATAATTTAACCTGGGAGCAATTTCTTGCTGGATATGGACCAATCATAGAACCTGTAGTAGAAATGGAGGGTGTTGGTGAAGGTAATGAGGACCGATGTTCCTCAAATCCAGTTGGGGGGAGATTGGAGCATTATGGAACCAAACTAATATTGAAGATGAGGTAAATATGGGAGAAGCAACACTAGTAGAAAACCCTGTTGTTGAGGAAATTGTGATGGAAGCCATGGTTTAGGAGGCAGTGACATCAAAAGCTGTAACTGCAGAGGTAGACACTCAAGTGGAAGAAGCTGAAACTGGAGCAGCTATTGAAGCTGCGACACTAGAAGCTGTAGCTGAAAAAGCAGGAATTCAGGAGATGAAATAGTGCAGTCCCATCCATCAGGGATACTGAACTTCTTCAGGACTAGTCTCATCAGTCAGAGGGATTTGATATAACCCAGAAACAATCTCAGCAGTTCGAGGAAATTGAAGGATAGGGGGCTGTTACATAAGAACCATCACCCTTGGAAATATATAGTGAGGCTGCAAATCAGACATCAATATTTAACATCAAGGATCAAGAAGAGAACACTGTTACACAAGAACCAGTGTTTTCAAAATCTTTTGCTGAAGCTGCAACACAAACTGAGATGGCTGAGATTGAAATGGAAAGAAAGGATGTTATCACACAAGAACCAATAGTCCTAAGAATATTTGCTGAGACTGTAACACAAACTGAGATGGTTGAGGTTGAAATGGAAAGAAAGGATGTTGTTACACAAGAACCAGCATCCTCAAAATTAATGGTTGAGATTGCATTACAAGCACAGACCACTGCAACACCAATGGGGGATGAAATTGTTACACTGCCAAAGCAAAACAAGGAAGTCATTTATCTGAACTCTGATGATGAAAAGGATGTGGAGGACGGAAGATTTCAACGACTAGAGAAAAAGATTCTATGGCTAAATCTCGAATTGGATAAATGGAATAAATATATTGATCAGTTCAGGATAGGTATGATTTCTTTCCAAGAACATAAAAATGTCATTAGGGAGTTGAGAGAGAAATGGGCTGAGGAGTTATTCTTCTAGAAACTCCGGTGGGAGAAACTTCAAGAAAAATTGGAAGGGTTGAAGAAACTTAAGTCCCTGCAACAAGAAAAAGACAAAATGTATACTCTTTCCCTAGAATTATTGAGTTGCAGGGTTCCATCCCCCTCTTACCCTGTCTTTCTCCATGAACAAACAACTTTATTTCAATTAAGGGCTCTAAAGGAAGGGAGATCATTTGATTTGGCAACAACTACCCAATTTTTGGAAACTTTTCTGAAAAGTGATTTTGAGGATCAACATTTGTTATGTGAATTATATTTACATGGCAGGGTTTGTTAAATTGACTCTCCATCCAATCCATTGCCTTGTTTAGGGGATGTTCAGTTGAGGGAATTTTCCTCTTTTGTCATTAACCATGTAAAATGGCGAGATGTTTTCCAAACCATCCTCAAGAATGAGGAGAATTCTACTCTCTGGATTAGAGGTGAACCTCAAGATCCAAAAGGACTCATAGAAAATCATGCTGGATCTCTCAGGGTTCCTTCAATTTACCAATACTTTCAAATTTTGCGAGATAAAATCCTCACAACATGTGTCCCGATGATTCTTAATATGCAACAGAGTGCTCTAGAAGGTAGTGAATATATATGGCTATATTCTTCTTCATCACTAAAGGAAAAGGACCCATACTACTTTGAGAATTTCAGGTAAGCTTTGACAAGGGTTCCTAGACATGTGAAGTGCATGGAAAAATGTGGGTCTTGGTGGATTGGATTAAGATTAAGATTCCCTCTCATATGGCTTCCTGTGAGTCCTTATAGAAACAACTATGCTTTGACTATAGAATAAGAAAAGCTGTGTTGGGAGAAATGGATAGCCTGCTATGGGTTTGTGCCTTGAAGGGAAACACCAAAACTTGCCTACAATCTTACAAATCTTCACAGATTCAACTCAGAATCAAATTTGGACTAGGGGAGGTTGTTTCATGAGGACATGCAATCGGATAGTTGGGGGGAGATGTTGCATCAAAGAAATGCCCCTTTTTGGCCATCCTCATTACATCATTTTGCCCTGATTACATCCTATTTTCATAAGCTATACCTATGCCTTTTCTCCAGATTAACCAATAATTTTGACAGGTATCATTTGTTATTGCTTTATTTTTTTTATGCCTAAGATTGTTAAGATTCTGGATCCCAGTCCTTGATTTATGCTAATCTGTGTGATTTCATTTAGTCAAGGTCTAAAGCGTAGGTGTATCAGTCAAATGGCGCCAGCTATTACTCTTCAAAGCTTGACTCCTCATAACTCCAAGGTACAATGCATTCCTCCACGAGAATCTACAACAGGCCTCCACTGAAATAGAACCCAGCTGCAACAGACAGATTGTATTCCATCTTGCTAAATCCGTTGATCCATTGATTACTGGAGTAACAGCTCCTTCATGAGTAACAACCTTATTTAATATGGTTGTAATAGTTAGCTGTAACTCCGCAGCATGAAGATCATAGATCTTCATTGCTGCATGATTTTAGTGGATCATGATCTGTACTTTCAAATGTATAAATATGAGAAGGCTCCTGTAGCCTAGGGTTGGACAATTACTATTTTGCATAAGCTGTAATAGAGCACCGATACTATCAATTTCCATCACTAATATGAGAGCATAGTTCTTCATTTTTGTGTCTTAATTTGTTGTGATTCTCGGCGTCTATGTTAGAAGGCCAGGGCCCGCCTTCTCACAGAGATAGCTGGTTTAAGTAGGTAGGATAATTTAGTTTTCTTTCTGTTGTGTGGTGTGGAATCATTGTAGATGTTACTGTTAGCTACAATAGAGGTTAGCTTTCCTTTTGGTAGTTCACGCTTGCATCTTGAATAGTTGTAGCAGAATGGTGTGGCAGTCGACTGTGTAGGTTAATTCAGTTTAATGCATGTGTGTTCGATTCAGCTGTAACAACCAAGCTCAATCTCAATATCTTTCAGTTGATTATTCTTTCTAGGATTTCCAGTAATTATTAGTTAGAGTTCAAGCTTATGTTTAGATTCTGGTTGTTGTTGTATCTTCAATTGGTTTATTAGAATAGGTAGAATGTGATTGAGTAACAGTAGCTATTGGGTGGATCATTTTGGTAAAGATTGAATATTGTAGTTTGATGATTATAGGATTTAAGTTCTTGCAAAAGTAATCTAGTTTATTTCTATTCTTAATTTTATAACTGCCAGGTTGATTTATGTAGGAAGGTAGCTGCAATTGAATTCCTAGATGTATGAGTTAGATTAGTTTTCTTTATGGAATGAGTTTGGCTAGATAAACTGGTAGGATCATTATCTCCATTTAGTTAATCAACTGCTTGACATGTTTATGCATAGATTGTGTTTATTGCCATTGAAACAAAAAGACCTCCCTGGGTTTGACAATTTATATTGGCCATCCTGTGTGTTAGCTTTAATTAATTGACATATAGGGTGACCAATAAAACTCACTTCAGTAATTGATACTCAAATGACTGAACCTCCTAAGCTCATTGTGTATATTCAAGTGACTGCTGTAGCTATATAGGTAGCTAATGATTCGATAATAGCTGAGGCCAATCCAGCTAACAGACATAAAATCCTGATCCCTGCATGACAGGTTCCCACTGTTGATATCATTGATAGTGATGCAGATGATGAAACACATCACCCAGTATCTGTGACTATAGAAGTGACTCAAGAACTGACTCAAGAAGTGACTGAACAAGTGACCGAAGATTCACAAGCAGTTACAGATTTGCTAGATACTATTGAGATGGATCACTCTTTTTCAGATCAACAGGTATTGGAGGTTACTACTGCTCCTGATATTACAACTTCTTCACTTTTGTTTTCATCCATTCATGATCTCTCTACATTGTCCCCAGGGGCTATCCCACCATTTTCCATATCCCAACTCTTTCATACTTTGAATTCCAGAGCCACTCCATTTTCAGACAACTTTGTTCCTTTTTCCATTCCCCCATCTGTTTTTGCAGAAGTCTAGTATTCGACTGTCCCTTTGCAATTACCCACATCTACTTTATCAGTATCCATTGTGAATGATCCACCCTCAATTCCCTCCTTATCATCACCTGCTAAGGATGATCATGTTCCACTTTCTGAAGCCTTCACTTCAATCCCTTCTCCAACCACTGTCTCATCAGTTCCTCAAATTGTCTCTACCCCTTTGATTATTCCTCAAGTTACCATGTCTATACCTAGTCCCATGGTTACTCAAGCCCCTTCATTAATTTCAATGGAGAATGTTATTTCAATTACTTGCGAAATAATAACTGAATATGAAGATGATGTTGAAGTCCCTCTTGGACATTATTTCTACAACAAAGAAAACAAAGCAGTGGTGAAGAGGGGTAAGAAGAGGAGTAGGGATCAAGGTGAACTAGAAGTATCTGTTCCTAATCAAATAATATGGACTCAACAAACAAATGACCCCCAGACATGAGCAATTGAGACAACCACAACTTTATGAGCATTTGCTGTTGCAAACCTTGATTCAGTCCTGCTTCTGAATAGAGAGATTGATTAGAAGAAGGAAGAATTGGAAAGGCTGGCAGAAGAATTGGTAAAGACCAAGGAGGAACATGAAATTTATGTTGTTGATCTTAGGAGGATATGGGAAGACAGGTTAGAATATTTGGAATGAAGCAATACCTCTCTACAGGCTGAACTTCGTGATGTACAAGCTGAGAATTTTGCTAATACTCAAAAGATAGCCTTACTGCAAAAACAATGTGAGGATGCAACTACAAGTGCAACCTCTTCTACTTTCTTTAAGTTGTCATCCGAGGAATTTAGGGATTTGGCCCTCTAGGTAAATAAGGAGCATCATAAGTTGCTGGAGAATCTATTTAACACCCTGGATGAGGTTAGGGAAACCTATATCACTTTTGGTAAGATGTCTAGTGTCCTTGAAGGGAAGAAAGACAAAAGGCTTCAAGTCTCTTAGGAAAATCAAAACATTATTGAGTGGCAGAGATATATCAAGGATATACCATAAGGCATCCCCATTCTTAACAGCTTCCAGTTCAAGAAAGTTAGAGCCGCATTGAACACTTGGCTTGATCTTAATGAATCGGTTGAAGATGTTATCAAGAAAGCACAGGCCACATGTAGTAGGTGATGGTATGTGGCAGATAACATCATGGAGATTATACAGTTTGCTGCTATGGACCTCATTGAAGATTCTGGCCCGCCTAAGTTGATGGTTGAGCAAGCCGAATGCAAGTGTGAAGAGGCCAAGGAGAAAATTCAGCATCTTCAGGAGGTCAACATTGATGATTTGGAACAATTTATTAGGAAATCAGTCAACATGGAAGGAAAAATCCACATTTACATTCGTATTTGGCATAAGTTAGCTAAGAATGAGACAGAAACATTCGAATGTAATGCCCAGCTGGGGCTAGAGTAAGCTAACTATCTGAATGTGGATGAGTTGTTAGAGATTTGGGACAAATGACAACTTTTTGTAGGCCATTAGTTTATTTTTGATTTTGTAATCCCCATTTGTGGGAATTTACTCCTTGTGTTATTATTTTGTAACTCTTATTTAAAGGAAATGATCTCTCATAGAGAGGGAGGATGGAATTTGGAGACACAAATCTGTAGGAGAAGGCTGCAGATGCCCTGTTTTGATACAAGCTTGTAATTTTTTACAGACTGTCATTGAATACAGTAAAGTTATTTTCAGATCTACTTTTTTATATTTGATCAATTTTATTTGATGAATGTGATTTTTCTCTAAATTGCTTATCTAATGTTGTTTTAATCTTTTGCAACTTATTTAACACAATGATCTACAGTTTTGGTTTATCATTGCTTATGATCTGTGTGTTCATGAAGTTTTAAGATAGTTTATTCAATTAAAACTTTTATCGATTTATGCAAATGGTTATATTCAGTAAATTTTAATTGATGTTAATTTTTCAATTAACATATCAGGTATAGGTCAAATCTTGAATGCGTGTAACCCTCAATTCATTGTTGATTAATTTTCATTAGTTAATGATAATTTGGGAAAATGAGTAATAAGTATTTAACATTTCTGTTAAATTGATGAACAACACTTATTTATTTCCATATCAAGCAAACCTGCATCTATCTTAAGACACCTTCTTAGAGTAGATCTAACTTAGCTTAGATTCCTTTTAAGTAGATTTGTGTTCACAGACTTTCACACTTTGTTTTCCTCATTAGAGAACTAATCCCTTGGATAAAAACCTATCAACTCATAGAGTGCCAATGGAGGATGAATATCCATGGGAGATTACTATACCAAACAGGCTGGAGATAGAATTGTCCTTGCATAGGGCCTTTTGAATCCTTTCAGTCTGGGTTTTCCCCCTCTGTTGAGAGCTTAGGAACCCGTTCCAACACCTTGCACACGCTACACATCCGAGGCCTCAACAAATGGTGCTAGAAGGAGGGCTAGTAGTGAACTATTCCTAAACAGAATACTCAGAAACCTCCTCCAGCAAGAATATCGATTGTCGCCCGTAGCCACACGTAGGCATCTACTTCTATTGAGCAACCAATGCAACATCCCAATACTATCCCTTCACCCGTACAACTCACTGAGATCCTAGAACAGGAGGTATCATCATTATATCACCCACTCACCCACTAGAGGACCTATCTCACTTGAACAAATACTCAAACATTCTAATGATAGTGCAAGTAGGTTACAATAGAGGATTGCTGAAGAAATAAATCAAGGATTAGCAGCAATTCATCAAGAAAATACTAATCCAAAGGCAAATTTTCAGGATAATCAAGATAATCAAAATCCAGTTGAGCAGAACACTGAGCAAAGTAATTCCTCAAACCAACAACAACTTCCTGAATTTGATCTTGATTTATTGTTTAGTGAAACAGAACAAGTCTCACACACTACTGCTTCAGGTGGACCACCACATCATCCTCCTCATCTGAGAGTGAACATTCTTCTAGCTCTTCATCTGAGGAAGAAGAAGAAAAACCTATGGCTGGGGAAGGCCAGAACAGACCTTGGCTTGACCAAGATGCTATATTCATACTTGGGGATCAACATAGATTGCCCAAAAGCCCTGAGAAATGGATTCCTAAGTTAAAACCTGATGATAAGTCACCTGCACTAGATCATATCAAAACCTTTATGCAGGCCATAAGACTTAGGAGTGTTGTTAATGAAGATGTGGTTTGCACACTCTTCCATTACACATTTGAAGGGAAGGCATTCACATGGTATTTTTCCTTAGAAGCTAGAACTATAACTTCATGGGATGAGTTTGAAAAATTATTTATCCAAAAGTTTGGGGATGATAAGACACCACAAGATTTAGTTTTGGAGTTATCTTCCATGAAAATGAAAGGTAAAGAAAGGGTCACAAATTACAATAAGATATTTTCTTATCTAAAGAATAGAATCCCTGCCACTGTCCTTCCTACAGAGCAACTTTTAGTTGCCTATTATGAAAAAGGAATATATGTACCTATTGCAATGTGGGTCAAAAGGGCACACAAAGACAACTTGTTTGGAGCTTATGCTGAAGCCATTCAAGTTGAAAAGGAAATCTATTGCCTAAAAGACAATCCTGAGGCTTTAGAAGAACAACCTTCTACATCTAGAAATAAAACTGATAATTTTCCCAAGCCCACTACCCCAAAAAAAGATCCCTTTGAGATGACTGACATCGAGAAGTTTCTCCAGAAGATGTCAAATGAGATGGTTGATTTAAAGAATAATAATAATGAGAATCAAAACAATAATAGAGGTTTTGTAAGGCCACCTTTCAGAAGACTTTATCAACCTCCCCAAAATCCACCACCTCCTAATCCTAATGAAGGACTGACTTCCGAAGAGATCTATTCCATTTTCAAAGCTCTTGCTACTAAATCACAAAATGTCCCTAAACCTTCTGAGGTTCAAACAAACCAAGATCCACAGTTACTAGAAGAAGGATATGAGGAAGAGGATCCACAAATTAATATTGTTAGCTATTTCTCTGAACTCCCAATGAATGAAGAAGAAGAAGAACCTGAGACAGTGTTCAATGTTCAACATCCTTACAACACTAGATCAAGACCACAACCTGCTCAAGAACCTTCATATTCAACAACACCTCCCAACAAAAGTAAAACTATTCCTCAGAAGGATACAGACATTCCTAAAATGGAGTACAGTTTGGATGAAGATTTGAAAAGAGTTAAAGCAAATATCTCTTTGTTTGAACTTATGAAAATCCCTTCTATGAGGGATTCTCTACCTAAAAGCATGATAATCAAACAACCAAGGGAATCACAGAACAATAACTTAGACTCTTTCACCAAACCAGAAGATCATAAATCTGGAAGCAAGAGGACACCTCCTTTCTTTCTTACCTTTGAAATCTTTAATAGGAATGTACATAATTGCATGATAGATTCAGGCGCTTCTTCCAATGTGATGCCCCTGTCTATCTACAGAAAACTTAATGCCACTTGGGAACCCTGTCCTACTCAGATCGTCCAGCTTGACAAATCTAAAGTAAGAGTAGTGGGGAGATTGATAAATGTGTTGTTGACATTATCTGCTGATCCTCAGATTCACTAGACTATTGATATTGTTGTAGCTGACATCCCTGAAGCCTATGGAATGTGGTTGAGCAAAGACCGGTCAGAAAAACTTAAGGGCTACTTTGCCACTGATTGGTCTTACGTATGGATACCCTACAATGGACAACCAAACAAGATTAATATTAGTAAGGAACCATTCATGAAGCAAACATTCACTGACCTTAATGATTCAAGTGAACCTGATTGTTATTTCAGCTCACATATTGAGCATTTCACATTTGATACCTTTTTTGGGGATTTGCCAGCTAATTCTTCACCAGATGAGAATGTGCAGAATGAATCACAGATCGCCAATGTTACTACTATACCATTCTATGGAGCTATTGTACATAATGTTTATAATGTTAATACAAATTTTATAATTGATCCTATTGCATGGACTTTATTCTTTGATGGCTACAGATTCAAGGATGGAGCTGGTGCAGGTTGTGTCCTCATTGATCCCAAAGGGACAAAAACCATGATTGCTTGTAGACTTGAATTTGAATGTACAAATAATGTAGTTGAATATGAGGCTCTGGTGTAGGGACTAAAAAAAATCTATTGATATGGGTGCACAAGTGATAGAGTGTTTTGGTGATTCTGAAATTATAGTTAAACATGTAAGGAATAAGATACATTGTTTGTCTCCATTTTTAACTAATTATCAAAAGATGGTAAGAGAACTCACCAATTATTTCACTGCATTCAACATCAAGTTTGTCCCTAGGTCACAGAACTTTGATGCTGACCTTTTAGAAAATACTGCATCTAGACTGATCCCACCAAAAGGCTTGTCACCCAAAAAATTTTCAATTGAACTTATGTATAGGCCTTCCATCCCTGATAATGTAACAAGCTGGAAAGTGTTTGATGATGACCAGTAGATCGTAGACTTTCTGTCAGCTCAAGATACCTTTCAAGACATGGCGATAAATGAAGATGAGCATGAAAAATATTTGACTAATCCCTCCAACATTATTCCAAAATCAGTGATCAACCTAGAGAAGTTTTATGACCTGTAAGATAAGTTTAAACACAATACCAACTGTAAGACACAAAGTTCTTCTTTGAACTATGAACCAGTCAATCCAGGTACTGAACAGAATCCCCGATTCATTAACCTTGGATTTGACTACTCTGTCGAAGAAAGAGGAGCTTTCATCAGATTGTGTAAAGAGTAGAAGGATGTTTTTGCTTGAACTTATGACGAACTAAAAACCTTTGATACTAGAATTATGCATCATAACATACCGATGAAACTAGAAGTGAAGTCTTACCAACAGAAACTAAGAAAGATGCATCCTAGTTTGGAACCCTCTGTAACGAAAGAAGTGGAAAAGTTACTGATAGCCCGAATTATATTCCCTATCAGGTACACACAATGGATAGTGAATTTGGTACCTATTCAAAAAAAGAATGGGAAATCAGACTTTGTGTCGATTTCAGGAATTTGAACAGAGCTTTCGAAAAGGATAACTACCTTGTGCCTCCTATGGAACAGATTCTAAAAAGGGTAGCAGGGCCAGAGATGTTCTCTCTCCTGGATGGTTTTTCAGGGTACAACCAAGTCATGGTTTCCCCTGATGACCAACTGAAAACAACTTTCAGAACCCCCTGGAGTACCTTCGCCTACAGGCGAATGCCCTTTAGACTGATAAATGCAGGAGCCACATTTCAGAGAGCTATGGACATAGCTTTCATAGGTTTGATGCATAATTCTATCATAGTATATCTAGATGACATCACTATCTATTCGAAGAAACGACATGAACATTTATCTGCTTTGAAACAGGTTTTTGAACGCTGCAAAAAGTACGAAATTTCCTTGAACCCCAAGAATTCCATATTTGCAGTGACAGAAGGTAAGCTCCTGGGTGTCATTGTTTCCAAAGAAGGTATGATAATTGATCCTGAATGCACTGATGCTATTTCAAAGATCAGTTTGCCTGGTTCGCGAAAGCCATGCAATCATTCCTCGATAAGATCAATTTTGTACATAGATTTGTTCCCAATTTTGCACAAATTGTTAAGCCTTTGCAGCAGTTAGTTAAAAAAGATGTATAGTTTAGTTGGTCACAGGAACATAAATATGCATTTGTTGAAATTCAAAGTGCCATTGAAGAAGCTCCTGCTCTGATGTCCCCAGATTTCAACAAGGATTTTATTTTATATACTTTTGCTACTGATTTTTCTTATGCAGCTGTTTTAACACAGAAGCGTGACAGTGATACTGAGATTCCGATTTCATTCATGAGCTTAACATTTAAGGGAGTAGAAATTAACTACTCCCAAATTGACAAGCAGGCTTATGCAGTTATAAGTCTGTGAAACATTACAGGCCTTACTTATTGAAATATCGAATGAAGGTGATTGTGCCATAAACTGCCATCAGAAACATGTTGGTCCAGAAAGAATTAGGCGAGAAAAGAGCCCATTGGATGACAACTTTGCAGGAATACGACCCGAAAATTAGGCCATCCAAAATGGTAAAAGGGCAAGGTTTGTGCTTTCTTGCCGCCCAGTCAAATGACCCTGTCCAGCAATAGACTGAGTGGGAGCAGGAGGAAAATGTCCCTACAGGTTTTGTTAATGACAAAGATACTCCAACATCTGAATGGTAGGACCATATTAAATTTTTTCTAAACCATGGGTTTTCTCTCGAAACCTTGGACTTCAAAAAATGTAGAGCTTTGAGATTAAAGTATGCTCCTTATCAATTCATTAATGGAGTTCTGTTTAGAAAAAAAATACGATGGAGTCCTTCTTAGATGTTTGGAGAAAAATGAGACTGATGACATCCTTTTTCAATTTCATGTAGGACCTATTGGAGGCCATTTTTCAGGAGAAACCACAGCATACAAGATTCTTAGAGCTGGATATTATTGGCCTACTCTTTTTAAGTATGCTTATGCCTATGTTAGAAGGTGTGAACCATGTTAGAAGTGTGTAGGGAAATTCAAAAAACCTGCTTTTCCTCTGCAGCCAGTAACAATTCAGTTTCCATTTCAGCAGTGGGGACTGGATTTTGTTGGACCAATTAATCGCACATCCTCCCTTCAACATAGGTAGATCTTCACAGCAACTAACTAGTTTACCATATGGGTAGAGGTAGTCCCCCTTAGGTAGTGTAACACAAACCAAGTAATTTCTTTTCTTTACAGCCAGATAGTTACAAGGTTTGGTGCTCCAGAGTATCTTATCTTTTATAATGCATCCTACGTTTCCTCAATTGACTTGACATAGTATGCCCTTGAAAAAGGGATCAAACTAAAATTTTCTGCCAATTATTATCCACAAAGTAATGGGCTTGCTGAATCTTCTAACAAGAACCTGATAAACATTTTGAAGAAGACAATAACCTCTCATCACAAGTATTGGCACACACAGCTTTATAATGCTCTTTGGGTAGACTGAATTGTTAGTTTTTCAGAATTTAATACATTTTGATATAGGATCTTAACTGAAAGAACAACATGTACAGCATATCAAGCATAAGAGACAAGAGACAAGAGACACAAAACATTTCACCGGGGAAAACCAAGAAGGTGAAAAACCCCGCAACTTCCTCAGAGATAGAATAAGCATCAATACAAGGATCACCATGATCAAACCCAAGAGATAGATATCTTCAGTAGCATGCTCCTCCTCCACTTGTGCACATCCTCCTCTTCTCTCACTAATGCGAAGTGAGTGAACAATAGAATGTGTAAAATGAGAGAGGCACACTCTCTATTTATACACTACATCACTTGACGTTTACTCAACTAGGTTGGTGTTAGGAACCCATGTCTTTACTTTGTTAGTATGTTGTTGTTGGATGCATATGCTTTATAAGTCGTCCTGTAGTATTTGTTGATCAATAGTTTGTGTTATTGTTGTTGGCGCATATGCTTTGTAAGTCGCCCATAGTATTGTTGATCCATAGTTTGTAGTGGCCCATGGTTTTGACCCATAGTATTGGTGCCTAGACTTAGTATATAAGTGTGTGTTGAGACCTATGAAGGCACCGTGAAGTTATTTGTATTGAGCTTGCTCATAGGAGGTTGCCCCCTTGAAGTGGCTTGTGATCAATATAAAAGTGATTCTGAGTTCTGTCATTTCTGCTATTTCACATATTTTTATTAAGTAATTGTTGCAAGTGCCTCACATATGGTATCAGAGCACTTTCTTGGGCTCGCTGGGTGAAATTTCTGCCAAATTTTTTTTTGCATTTGTTGCAGGTTTGGATTTGGGAATAATCCCTATCTGCTTAACCGTGGGAAGTACTTGGGCATAAGCCCTAAAACTCATTGTGAGTAGTACCACAGGAACCCCGAAGTAGTTGGCCCATTGAGAGGACTTGCCAGTGAAAAGGGAAACGACCCCTACCTGATTGACTAGTTCCCACCCGTGAGGTAAACCAAGAGTTGTCATTTGTGGCAAAGCAGTTATTAGTTTTACCTGAGCCGTGGAGTGAGGGGTACTTCCCCAATACGCAAGCCGTGAGACAACATTGGTGGCTGGGTGAAACCCCTGAACTGTTAGGAAGCCGCACATACCTGGGGTCCATATCCACTTGCAGCTGAACTATTGTAGATCACTACTGCGCTGTTTCAGATCCATTTTGCAAGCCGTTCTAGATCCAGTCGTTTTCAATCCATTCGGTGCTGTTCCAGATCCCTTCCGAGTATAAAATTCAATTTTTTGTCCATATCTCTCTTGTTTTCACTCTGTTTTCCTTGAAATTTTTGGGGAACCCCTGTTATCCCATTCTGCATATTTCATTCCTGAGGACCCTATCCCCAATTTCCCTTCCCAAATCCCGGAAGCTCACATTTGTCTATTTTTAGGGTTTTCCATAACTTCCTTAGATTTCACCCAATCACCTTCAAATTTTACCACAAAGTTCCTTTCTGAATTCTGCTTCTTTGTCCCCCTCTGCCAAATTTTCCCATTCTTTCACCCCGCTTCTGAAATCCTCATTTTTGCTTCCCTATCTAGTCGACAGTGTCCAACACCTAGTCAAACCCCAATTACCCTTCAGATTTTTTCCCAAGTCCAGATTTTCCCTCACTGAAGCAGTTTCTATTTTTGTTTTCCTACCTAGTCAAAAAAAAAAAAACTCCTAGTTATAGTTGTCACCCGTGCAGGAGCAAAAACCATGGAAGAAGCACTTGCAGCCTTCCAAGCCAAACTTCAGGATCTGGATGAAAAATTTCTCGGTCTCCATCTTGAACATTCAGCTATGAACACCAAACGGCAGTCCGAGTCTTCATCAGACAATGGGTTCTCTTCTTCCAGCAATTTTCGTGGTCCGAAGCTTGATTTTCCTCGCTTCAATGGTATTGATCCAACTGGATGGATCTATCATGCAGAACAGTATTTCAGTTTGCATAATACTTTTGATGTCAACAAAGTTCCGCTGGCATCCTTTCACTTGGAATAGGAAGCTCTTCAATGGTATCGTTGGTACATCAAGGCTCATCCAGAGCCCAAATGGTCAGACTTTTGCCAGCTCCTTTTGCAACGATTTGGTCCTAGTGCTTTTGATGACTTCACCGGAGCCCTCACTAAACTTCGCCAAATTGGCACTGTGAGAGAGTATCAAACCGAATTTGAGAACCTAGCCAACCACACCGAAGGATTATCTGATGACTTTTACCGGAGTTGTTTTATTAGTGGTCTAAAGGATGCCATCCGCTCTGAGGTCAAAATGTTCTGTCCCACCACAATGATGGAAGCCCTAGGGTTGGCTAAGTTGGTAGAAGACAAGATTGTAGCCCAACAACACTCCAAGCCCACTTTTGTTCCCTTCCAAAATATGGGTTCTCAGTGACCACCTATATCGTAGGCTCCTCGACCGACTCCTATCAAGCGTTTGTCTGAAACAGAGATGCAAGCACGCAGAGAAAAGGGGCTTTGCTTTAATTGTGATGAGAAATTCACTCCGGGACATAGATGTGTTCAGCAAAAGCTCTATCTCTTGGATGTGGAGTCTCCGCCTACCTCTGAAATTGGTGACGAAGATCCAGAAACACTGGATGCTTCGGTCGACATTTAGGAACCACCTATTGACCCTCCGTCTCAGGATGACCAGCCAGAGATATCTCTCCATGCTTTATCTAGAATCACCACCCCCGAAATAATGCGGGTCAGGGGTTACTTCAAGAAGCTTCCTCTTACAATACTCATTGATTCTGGTAGCACTCATAATTTCATTGACCCTCGGATTGCCAAACAAGCTGATTGTTTTATCCACCCTTGCTCCAACTTTGAAGTCATGGTTGTCAATGGGGGCACCTTACCTTGCAAAGGGAAGTGTCGAAATGTGCGTATCTGTATGGGAGATTATACCTTGCACTTTGACATGTTTGCCTTGCCCTTAGGCGGATGTGATGTGGCTTTGGGCGCTCAATGGCTACGCACACTTGGCCCTATCTTATGGGATTTTGCTGAACTTTGGATGCAGTTTTTCCTCAATGGACAAAAACACACATTGACAGGATTACAACCAGGTTCTCTCAGCATCATCAGTTCACATCGCATGGAAAAAATCCTCAAGAAGAATTCACATGGTGTCATTGCTCAGATCCATTCCATTTAGATGCAACCATCAGCGGTCTCCACTACTCCTTTGGATCTACAACAAATTCTGGATCGATATACAGGTGTCTTTGCTGAACCAGTGGGATTGCCACCTTCTAGGCTAGAAGACCATCGTATTCAGCTCCTTCCTGGCAGCATTCCTCCCAACATCAGGCCCTATCACTACCCATTTCACCAAAAAACGAAGATTGAAATGCTCGTTCGAGACTTATTGAAGCAAGGTATTATTCGCCCAAGCACTAGTTCCTTTTCTTCTCCAGTTATTCTTGTCCGCAAAAAAGATGGGTCATGGCGCCTCTACATTGACTTTCGAGCACTTAATCACCTCACCATCAAGGATAAGTTTCCAATTTCTGTTGTTGATGAGCTTCTTGATGAGCTTCATGGGGCTCACTTTTTCTCCAAGTTGGATCTTCGTTCTGGGTATCATCAAATTCGGGTTCATGAGGATGATATCCCTAAAACAGCTTTCCGCACACATGATGGCCATTATGAGTTTTTGGTCATCCCTTTGGCCTCACTAATGCTCCTTCCACATTCCAGGCCTTAATGAATAAAATATTTCGACCCTACTTGCGGAAATTCATTCTGGTATTCTTTGATGATATCCTCATCTACAGTAAAACATGGGATGAACATCTCCAGCACCTGGATCTTGTCATGCAACTTTTCTCTGCCCATCATCTCCATGCCAAGTAGTCTAAATGTGTTTTTTGACAGAAGGAAGTTGAGTATCTCAGGCACATTATCTCAGCACAAGGGGTTTGCGTGGATCCTGCCAAAATCGATGCCATGAACAATTGGCCGCATCCTCAGACACTCAAGAGCCTTCGTGGTTTTTCGGGGTTGACTGGCTACTACCGTAAGTTTGTCAATAATTATGGGAAGATTGCAACTCCATTAATTTCTCTATTGAAAAAGGATTCTTTTACATGGACACCTGCTGCTCAGTGTGCATTTGAAAAACTAAAACAAGCTATGTGTACTACACCTGTGCTAGCTATGCCCGATTTTTCCAAGCCCTTCACTATTGAGAGTGATGCTTGCGGCAATGGACTTGGTGCCATTCTCCTTCAAGATGAACACCCCATTGCGTTCACCAGCAAAGCCCTTTCAGGTAAGAATTTAGCTGCCTCTACCTATGAGAAGGAAATGAAGGCTATTTTGCATGTAGTACATAAGTGGCGCCCATACCTATTAGGGAATCATTTCTGCATCAAGACTGATCGCCAGAGTCTGAAATATTTCTTTGACCAGCGTGTCTCCTCCCCAACACAA
Organism: Larix kaempferi; assembly: GCA_027924585.1. Classification (NCBI taxonomy): domain Eukaryota; kingdom Viridiplantae; phylum Streptophyta; class Pinopsida; order Pinales; family Pinaceae; genus Larix; species Larix kaempferi. The sequence continues at coordinate 11,875,425 of BSBM01000150.1, forward strand.
CAGAAATGGGTTAGCAAACTCATGGGTTATGACTATGAGATCGCTTACAAGAAGGGTAAAGACAATATTGTGGCAGATGCTCTTTCTCGCACATTTGATGCCCAAGCTTCTCTTTCAGTTATTTCTATGCCTGTTCCAAATTGGTTGCAATCTGTTCAACAGGGTTATGTCAATGACTCTTCCTTATCTCAAATCATCCAATGCTTGACCAACAACCCTTTTGCTGTACCACATTACTCTTGGGATGGTGCTTCTCTGCGATACAAGGGTCGTCTGGTGCTTCCCCAGAGCACAGATCTTCAACAGGCTGTATTCTATGAACTCCATGCTTCTCCATCGGCAGGGCACTCTAGGTTCCTCAACACATATGAACGAGCTTGACGTAACTTCTTTTAGCAGGGCATGAAAAGGACAATTCAACAGATGGTGGTCGAATGTGATACCTGCCAGCACAATAAGGGTGAAACAACACTCCTCCCAAGATTGCTTGAACCCTTGCCCATACCTACACGGATTTGGACAGATATTTCTATGGATTTCATTGAAGGACTCCCTAAATTTGGTGGGAAGACAGTGATTCTCGTTGTGGTTGATTGCCTCTCCAAATATAGTCATTTTTGTGCTCTCAGCCATCCCTACATAGCTTCCTCCGTCGCTCAAATTTTCGTTGACCAGATCTTTCGTCTTCATGGCATCCCTTCTTCCATTGTCTCGGATCGTGATGCGACTTTCACCAGTCATTTTTGGACAGAACTATTTTGCCACACGGGCACCAAACTGAAGATGAGTTCAGGGTATCACCCACAAACAGATGGTCAGACTGAAATTATCAATAAATGCTTGGAGACTTATCTTCATTGCATCACCTCATAACAACAACATCAGTGGGCAAAGTGGCTCCCTCTCACTGAATGGTGGTACAATACCTCTTACTACACTACCTCTAAAATGACCCCATATGAAGCAGTCTATGGTCAGGCACCTCCAGCTCTTCTTCCATACACCCCCACCAGTTCACCAGTTCAGGAAGTTGACACGGTCCTTTGAAACCGCGATTAGATTCTTGGCATTTTGCGGGACAATCTTCACATGGCAAGAAATCGCATGAAGCAAGAGGCTGATCAACACCGTTCTGAGCGCACTTTTCAAGTCGGCGATATGGTTTTTCTTCGTCTCCAGTCGTACAAACAATCCTCCTTGAAACTCAAAGGGCGTCATAAGCTCACTCCAAAGTTCTATGGGCCATATCAGATTCTTCAGAAGATTGGGTCCGTTGCTTATAAATTGGATCTTCCTCCTTCTTCCCGCATTCATCCAGTCTTTCATGTCTCTTGTCTGAAGAAAGTTCTTGGCACCAACATCAGTGGACAAATGATTTTACCCAAATTGGATAATGAAGGATCCATTTTTTGGAGCCAGAGGCCATGCTCATTCGGTGCACGCGTCAGCTTCACTCTCACTCTATCACAGAAGTCTTAATTCAGTGGCACGGCATGCAACCAGAGGATGCTACATGGGAACCACTCCTTCAGATTCAACAACAGTTTCCACATCTCAAGCTTTGAGGACAAAGCTTTTTTTAAGGGGGAGGGGATGTTAGGAACCCATGTCTTTACTTTGTTAGTATGTTGTTGTTGGACGCATATGCTTTGTAAGTCGTCCCGTAGTATTTGTTGATCAATAGTTTGTGTTATTGTTGTTGGCGCATATGCTTTGTAAGTCGCCCGTAGTATTGTTGATCCATAGTTTGTAGTGGCCCATGGTTTTGACCCATAGTATTGGCACCTAGACTTAGTATATAAGTGTGTGTTGAGACCTATGAAGGCACCGTGAAGTTATTTGTATTGAGCTTGCTCATAGGAGGTTGCCCCCTTGAAGTGGCCTATGATCAATATAAAAGTGATTCTGAGTTCTATCATTTCTGCTATTTCGCATATTTTTATTAAGTAATTGTTGCAGGTTCCTCATAGTTGGCCCTAACTTAACCACATAACATAATGCTAACTGGGCCAACCCCCAATAGGGTGGTCTAATAACCCTTTGACCCACATGACTCATATAGGGCCGACCCCAACAAGGTGGTCTAATAACCCATCAAGTATAAGTTACGACACTTACAATATAACTTGTGACACTTGCAAGTACACATGATGACACTTCCAATAGGAAGAATAATACATCTCCATTGGGGATACAATAAAGTACAAATGTAATACATACAATATACAAGTGAATATCTTCCGAAGTTACAAATACATCAACACTCCCTCTTAACTAGGAAGGTATTCTCTTGACACAAGTCATCAATACATATAGGCACAAGTCTTCAATACTGGAGCTGGATCATCATCACTAGATCATGGAGCATCATCATCACTGCTACTGTACTCATCATCTCGATCACTGGTGCTATCTCATAATTCTTCTCATCATAGGAAGTTCTACAGAGCCAGCCCTTTTTCATGCTAGATGTAGGCTCACCACCTGTAGGTCTTCATCATCATTGGCCATACTATGGATCCTAGGACTTATTACGTGCGTCAACAAAACCCCAAAAGAGCATCCCAGGATTGATTACGAGCTTACTGATCAACCTATCGGATCTCCTAGGATCTTTTACATGTTGAATCCACACACCACAAAACCTTTAAAGAGTGTCTTGCATCCTCCAAGTACTCTAAAGAGAATCCCGGGACTGATTACGAGCTTACTGCTCAACCTCTTGAATCTCTAGGGATGATTACATGTGGTTAAGAAAAACCTTTAAAGAGTGTCTTGCATCCTGCAAGTACTCTAAAGAGCATCCCAGGACTGATTACGAGCTTAATACTCAACTTATCGGATCTCTAGGGCTGATTATATTCCTCTAGTAGCAAAACCTCGAAAGAGCATCCCAGGACTTATTTACGAGCTCACTGCTCAACATGTCCGGATCTCTATATCCCAGGCTGTTATGAGAACACTACTCTACCTGTCCGGATCTTGAGGATATTTTCTATGCTACCTGCACAACCTATCCACGGCCACAGAGTATCAACATGATACTCACCATAGATCATCCTAATCATCATCACTGCATTGTCCTGATGCATATCATCTGGAGCAACATCCTGAAGCTCGTCATCCATGATCATTCTGATCATACAATGCATCCACCTGATGCATACCAAATATCTACTTGATACATGTCATCATACATGATCCACCTGATCATACAATGTATCCACCTGATACATACATAAATACATGATCCACCTGATCATACAGTGTATCCACCTGATACATACATAAATACATGATCCACCTGATCATACAATGTATCCACCTGATCATATCAAGCATCCAACATGATGCATATACATATACATGATCCAACCGATCATAACCAGCATCCAACATGATGCATAAGCAAATACATGATCAAGCTGATGAAAGAATCCGACTGATGCATATACAAAGTAGTAACTGGAGCATCGTCCTGATGCTCATCACATAGTGCTTACATCCACAGCCATGGGAAGGATCCTCCTCTCACCATGCTCGGAATGGCTCCTGCAAATGTGTCCATCACTTCTTCCACGAAGTGTCGTCAATTTGGAGAACACCAATCCTCCCTCTGAAGTACTCAAACTTCACTCTGGCTAGTGGTTTCATCAACACATCCACAACCTGCTCATCCGTCGCAACATACAGGAGATTCACTGCTCCTCTTTGCACCATATCCCTGATATAGTGATGTTTGATCTTAATGTGCTTCGACCTATCATGGAACAGAGAGTTCTCATAAAGCTTCACACAACTTTGGTTGTCACAAAAGATACTAGTAGCATCCAACGGGAGATCAAATAACTCAAATAGTAGCTTCCGGATCCATACTGCCCCACAACTAGCCGAACAAGCTACAACATACTCTGATTCCACTATACTCAGTGCTACGCATGACTTCTTCATGCTAAACCAAGAGATCACACCTGATCTCATACTGAAGCAGCACCCAGATGTGCTCTTCCTATCTGCAGCACTGCCTGCCCAATATGAATCAACATAACCCTCCAGGTTAAACTTTTGATTCACATCATACTTGAGCCCATAATCAACTGTACCCTTCAGGTACCTCAGAATATGCTTTACAACAACTAGGTGAACACCTCTAGGATCCATCAGGAACTGGCTCAATGTGTTCACCACAAGGAAAATATATGGTCTCATATTTGTCAGGTACATCAAGGACCCAATCATCTGACGATACACAGTGAAATCAACCAGATTAGATGAAGCATCACACAGAAGATTCAGTTTCGATGCCATAGGTGTGGCCATGGACTTGCATTCCATCATCCCGAACCTCTTCAGGATATCTACTGCATACTTCCCTTGTCCAAGGAAGATTCGATATGCACTCTGCTACACCTACATGCTTAGGAAATAGTGCATCATCCCCAAGTCCTTCATCTCAAACTCGACAGCAAGATTCCTCTTCATGTCGACAATCAATCTATCATCACCTGTAACAAATAGGTCATCCACATACAAGAGTAGTATCACTGGATTTCCTTCCTCAACCTTGTAGTAAAGGTTGGAATCTGCTTTACTCTTGGTAAAGCCCAAACTTGATAGAAAGTTGTCTATCCTACACCATACCAAGTCCTAGGAGCTTGCTTCAAGCCATACAAGGCTTTCTTCAACCTGCACACATATGACTCTCTGTCATGTGTCTCAAAACCAAACGGTTGCTCCACATACACTTCCTCCTTGACTACACCATTCAAGAAAGCTGTCTTGACATCTATCTGGTGTATCTTCCATTTCATCACTACAGCCAGAGCAAGTACTGATCTGATGGAAGTGTATCTGGCTACAAGAGCAAAAGTCTCTTCATAGTCTATTCTCTTTTTTTGGGATAAGCCACTAGCTACAAATCTCGCTTTGTATTTCTCTATGCTGCCATTTGCAGCATGTAATCTTGGAAGTCACAATAGACTTCCCATCTAGTCTTGGGACCACATCCCAAACATCTTTCTTCATGATCGACGGATCATGCTATTCTTCCATTACTTCATCCCAGATCTTGGGAACTTCAATATCTTCAATATATAGCTTTGTTGTTGGAAAAAATGTTGTAGTCCTTCTTTTGTAGGTGATGGTATATGATCTTTCCTACAAAGCAAGTTAAATTGCATGATTAGAAACATCTCATAGTTTTCAGAACAAATTCTTACACATAAAGAAATATGTCATATAGTCATGCAATTATTTTGCCAATGCTTCAATACAACATTTATCCATATCCCGTAACTTTCTAGATGCCTTCCAATCTCTACCAGAACATTGTTAAGAGTGTGCACAACTCCCAACATGTCAGCAAAGAGGTTTCATTCTAGATAAGTAGCAATGGAATGTTGTACAGTGCCATAGGCCACTTACCCATCACATGCATATTAATAGTATATTGTTCATTAATGAAATTATTCTAATATACATAATACACACCCTAAGTCTAGGAACATAAGCATATACATCATTGAACAATATTATTTAAACAAATAAGTATGCACAAAATGATAATTCAAATACTTATCTTTGTTTGGTTGTAGGGTGGACTCCCTCTCAATATTTGCTTCCTTGCAGGAACTACTAGAGTGTGATCCCTCTTGATCTTTGCTTCCTGGATTACCTGTCTTTGAACTTATATCCATCCTCGATCACTATGCATACTTACTAGTATCATCATTGTGTTATCCTCGAGGTCTCATACATACATTCATTAGTATAATCTTAATACTATAAAAAACATTGTGATTCTAAGTAATCGTAAACATGTAAGGTCAAGATCATTTCATACACATATAATTTATCACAATTCTTTTACTCATGCATATTCATATTTGACCATAGGAATTTTCTAGTTAGTCATATCATCAATCAAAGTAAGAAGCATAATATGCCTAAACCCATGATTACTCAAACCTATAACTTCATGAATAATCATTATCAATCATACCAAGTATACTTATATAAGAGATCCTATCACAAGGTAGGATTCTAACTTTATATAGGAAAAACATACCTGGATTAATATGTTAACTGGTTATGTCTAACATACCCACATGATGTCTTCTTGTTCTCTTAAATGATTTGTGCTAGTGACATGCATATCTCATAAGTTAACCATTGTGGAACCAAATTATACATACCTTGTAAGTAGAGCTTCTATGTGATCCATGACTATGGATGAGTCTTTTGTCTTCATGTCACCATGGTCATATGTTATTTATCTAGAACTTGATTTGTCTTTCTAGATGTACCTTTCATATTAGCGGACAACATCATCCTCATACAACACCACAATGCATTAGTACAATCATAAGTGTCAAAACCCTAATCAATGAATATATGCATTCATAATTTTATTAAGGTGATACGACAAGTCTAAAGTGAATCAAGATTGTACTAACCTTAATGAAGACAAACATACCATAAACTTAATCATGAACATATCTCAAAACACACCTGGATAAGTCATACCCGTTGACATTGATTGTAATATTCTTATGCAAGGTCTTAGCCTCATCTCCCTCTGAAACAGGAACTTCTTCACTTATGCAGGTGACCAATCCGTTCTCTTCTAGGATTAACCCAATCCACTTTGATTTGCTGAAACTGGATCTGGAGCTGGATTAGGGTTTGTCAGAGAAACCCTAAAATTTCAAACTTTGAATTTCAAACTTCTGAAAGGATAGAAAGATGCGCCTTGATGAGCTGATCAAGCTGGTATACTCAGAAGTTGAAAACTGCAAAGTTTCACCCCTCAAAATTGCCTTTTAGATTTCCGGATTCACTCGGGAGGACCCTGAACTAGGTTTTGATTTTCCCGAAGCTTCACCCAACCAAAAGGCTTGATCCAAAGCTCTAAAATTCGATTTTATTGAGGAGATTACAGCCGTGGTCACAGAATTCAAAAATTCCAAATTCTGTAGAAGCCCTAATTTTCCACCTTTCCGATCAAAGTACCGAACTAGGGTTTGATCAAGCCTGACCTTCTGTCCAACCAAAAAATTCAATCTTGGTCTCTAAATTTCAATTTTTGTGAGGAGCATCCAGCCGTGGTCTCCGATACAAAAAATTCGAACATTCTCTGAAACCCTAAATTCCCAGAGCCATGAATGAAGATGCTCAAAATCCAATTCTATTTTGACATAAATATGCACCTGATTATTTCTGGTGTTACTCTGAAATTTTAGATCTACAGGGTTTGAAAATTCTTCTTATGGTATCCTGACCTATTATATTTCCAACCCCATAGTTTTGAACTCAAATGGATTTTCTGAGAGAGAGTTATGCCAAGTGTTGCAACGTGACCTGTTTATGGGATAAAACAGGAGAGCGAACTTGTACGAAGTGCTACGTGTCACTGGTTCAATTTCGGCCTCTGAAAATCGTACCTATGAAAGTATAGTCCATTCCCTACCTGCCACATTTTATGAAATTTCATTTGGAGATTCCTATCCCAAGTTGTGACCTTTTTCCCTAGGTCACTTGTTTATGACTGAGATCTGGAAGAGGTAGAAACCCTATATTGTACAGATCATAAATATGAAAGTACAATGAATTAGAGGCCTTCCTTTGGACACAAGGTACATGGGGATCTTATATTCGACCTGTAAAATTTTCAGATCTTGAAACATCTCCAAAATGAATTTATAGCGAAAGTGCTACGATGACTGGTTTTTACTATATCAAGCCCTAGCTTCGCAAGTGCAAAAAGTGTCATAAATGCCATACCATGCCTTCCTTCACAATAGCTCTGATACCATGTTAGTTTTTCATAATTTAATACATTTTGATCTAGGATATTAACTAAAAGAACAACATGTACAGCATATCACGCATAAGAGACAAGAGACAAGAGACACAAAACATTTCACCAGGGAAAACCAAGAAGGTGAAAAACCCTGCAACTTCCTCAGAGATGGAATAAGCATCAATACAAGGATCACCATGATCAAACCCAAGAGATAGATATCTTCAGCAGCATGCTCCTCCTCCACTTGTGTGCATCCTCCTCTTCTCTCACTAATGCGAAGTGAGTGAACAATAGAATGTGTAAAATGAGAGAGACACATTCTCTATTTATACACTACATCACTTGGTGTTTACTCAACTAGGTCGGCCCTAACTTAACCACATAACATAATGCTGACTGGGATGACCCCCAATAGGGTGGTCTAATAACCCTTTGACCCACATGACTCATACAGGGCCGACCCCAACAAGGTGGTCTAATAACCCATCAAGTATAAGTTAAGACACTTACAATATAACTTGCGACACTTGCAAGTACACACGACGACACTTCGAATCGGAGGAATAATACATCTCCGTCGAGGATACAATAAAGTACAAATGTAATACATACAATATACGAGTGAATATCTTCCGAATTTACAAATACATCAACATGAATTACCCCAAATGCAGCTATTGGAAACTCTCCCTATTGTCTAGTCTATGGCAAGGAAGCCATCCTACTATCTAACCTTACCATCCCCTCATTACAGTTATCCCAATCCATTCAAGAAGATGATTCCTCTCCTCTTCAGCAGAGAATTGATACCTTGCTTAAGTTGGAGTAAGACAGGGAATTGGCTAAAAATAAATTATATCATCATCAGCAGATGGTTAAGAGATGGTTCGATGAGAGATCCTCTTCTGACAGGGAATTTTCAGTAGGAGATTTGGTATTGAGATGGGATAAGCAACATAAGGATAAAAATGATTATACCAAGTTTCAACACCTTTGGCTAGGACCTTTCATTATTACAGAAAAGATTGGTCCTAGTATTGTTCGATTACAGACATTGTAAGGGGTCATTAACACCTATCCAGTGAATGTTTCACTGCTAAAAATGTATTTTGTTTGAACAATTTGATGCACTCTGTATATACGTTTGGTGTGTTTTGCAGTTTCTTTGTTTTGATTGGTTTTCCTTTTAATAAACTCCACACACTTGGTAATGGTTTATGGTCAGTTTGTCTCAAGGATAATATGAACTGAAGTTTTGGACTGCTCTACCAATTTTGACTCTTCTCAACCTATGTTAGAATTTGTTTTACAAAGAATAGACATTCATTAATTGCAGGACTTTGATTGATACCTTTCAACCATGGTTGACATTATCTTATACATGCTTTATTTGTTTAATTGAGGTTGTGGAAAGTGACTGAATTTCTTGTCTTATGTTTCATTAGTGTAGTACTTCATATCTCAATAACCTGGTCAAACTTTATCTTCTCTGGATCCTATCATAGTCACCTTGAAAATGATATTATTTAATAATTGTGGATTATAGGGTGGGGGGTCTTATTACAAGCCATCCCATTAGGTTCATAGATGTGAGTGGAATGGCATCTTCACACCAAGCCACCAAACTTGGAATATGACTTTTAGTTTCACTGAAAGATGGAAGATCCTATCACACGTCGGTCCATTCATGATCTGTGAAGCATCAGTGAGTAACGCCACTATCATATGGTCACCAAGCCATGGTGGTGTCCTGTAATTCACACCCTAATAAAATTTTTGTTTTACTTTTTCTTTATAAGACATTGTTGCATATAAGAACAGGGGGGTCTTATCACAAGCCATCCCTGCCATGATCATGGGTTTGATTTTGGACTGAAATTATCCTTATGTGGTCACCAAGCCATGATAATTGCTTTCAGCATCAAAGCTGGAAGACAAGGAGTCTCATTACTGAGCTAGCTTGTTCAGTTTCCAGATCAAGTTTGTGAATGGCATTGCCAAAATCTGATCACCAAGTCAGGGCAATGGTCTTATGTCAATAGGATCTTATGCACATATTTTATGTTTCTTATATAAAAAAAAAAGAAAAAGAAAAAGAGGAATAAGAAAATGAATGGATTGGTAATAATGTATATATATATATAACATAGCAATCAATAAGTCAAGGTGGTTTATAATTTGGATATCCAGAGTATTATGAAGCTTGCTCCCAGGTTCATCTAAAAGTTGTCTTCGCGTGATTACATATTGGAAAAAGGGTTCTTGTTGTTTCTTAGATCTCCTTATCATATTTGCATTATCTTTAAATTGATCATGGATGGGAGCATATCAATCTTATGTTTAATTTTGTTTATTGATTGTCCTTTTATAAACATTTTCTAAAAATTTCAGGTTGTAAATCAGTTGGCTGACATAATTTCTTTAACTGGAATTTTGGTTTGCAAAGTTAACTGGTTCTTCCTAGCCAGTCGCCATTTGTTGTGGGTACAACAGATCCCATGCTTCATTTGATCATGGGAGCCCCATTATTGTAAATACAAAGGTATTTAGGTAAGTTTTTAAACTTTGTTTCTATGGTCTCATACACTTTGTTTTGGTTTGTGTAATTATCATCTTTTTCTTTGAAAATTTCTAAGTTTTTGGTTGTTGTCTTGATTTGCATAAAGCCTTAGATTCTTAAAGTGTCATTTTCTTATCACAAATTTGAAACCCGAAAACTCGAAATACCGAAACCTGCAATCCCGCAATTGCGGATTGCGGGAATTGTTTGTTCTTTCTTTTGGATTTTCGTCAACCTGAAACCCACAGCCCAAAATTGCGGGTTGCGGAAAGACTGTGTTAATATTTTTGGAAATTTTGATTTTGCAACCCGAAACCCGAAACTCGAAAATTTCGGATTTCGGATTGCAGGAAGTTGTTATGTTAATAAATCGCGTTGTTGTGTTGGAGAAAACTCACTATGGCTTGGGGTAGACCACAACAGACAGCTGACTACTAGAAATTAACTCAATTCTCAGAACTATGCTATATAAATGACAATGTTAAGATAATGAAGAACATAACCAACCTCAATCCAAACGTTTGATGTAGATCCCCGTTGGAGCTTTTCCACTTGTGCACTTGAACCTGCAAATTAGTCCTGACAGCCAATATACAACAAGCGCATGTAATATATAAACAACATTAACGTCATCAATAACAATGGTCCATGATATTATAAGTAAATGCAACCCAATGTAATATAAACAACATTCACAACATTAATGGACGAGAATATGAGTATTTCTATTAATAAATAACAAGATGTACAATGTGATATGACCTCTTGCCGGCAACCAATCTGAACCAAGATCTGGATCAATCCACTTATGCCTCTACCACTTCAATCCTCCATGGAATGGAAAACTAAAACTATGATAGGAGTTTGGAAGGTGAACATATAAGTTTCAAAACTACAAGGATCGATGAGTGCAGACTCAAGATAGGGGCAAAAATCCACTAGAGTTCTCTTGCTCTTCTTTCTCCTCCCGTCCATAAGCCATATGTGCTCAATATATAGTCCTCCCAAAGGTAAGTGAAAGCACACATCGAGGCGTTTTGGGGCAAGTGGAGGGCCAAAGGTCACCCTATGACCATTTTTTGGGAGTAAAAAGTAATTAACTAGTGATTTTTACCATTTTACATGCTACCCGTGGGCTATAGTGATGCAACTCGCGGGTACGCCCACTATAATGATGTAGCTAGCGTACAGGGGAAAAAATGAGGAAAATAGTGTGTCTAAAGGATATAAAGTGGATCTAAGTCAAGGAAATGGATCCTGCAGGCCAAGGAGTGTTGATGCTCACAAGGTGAAAAATTACATTGTAATAGATGCCCCCTAATGTGTGAGGTCAGAGACTGATGCTACAATGGCTGAAATACATTATAAATCTCAGAAGTGGAGTGATGGAGACACAAGTGGAAAGAGCAGCTCACTCGTCATAATATAATAGTATCCTTGAATACATGTCGGTATAGTACAACAATCTGATACAATGGCCATGAATAGGAAGTACATAGTGAATACATGTCATAAGTAATCATAGCCATGATCCCTCTACAGTAAGATATGGTCCCCTGCTGAAAAGGAAACAACTGGTGCAAAATGGAGGTACAAACTGCTGATATCTGAGAGATGATATCTCAGATGTAAAGTCAAAGTCATAAGTAGCATATTGAATGCCACTATCGCCTAGGGTCTTCTACAAGTCTCTGAGGGTGCAAGTCCCATCAAGTGAATAAAGGAGTTGAGGTCGAACCTGATGTGACATCGTCTGATTACCGGTCAATGATGTATACCATTAACAGACGCAAGATAACCCATCAATAATGAAAATGGGCATCAAGGCACAGAGTACAATCATTAGAGTGTGAATAGATGTGTTGAAGTCAAACACTAGGATGAATCCATCGATCAGGGGACATTGATGTATTCACAAAATTGTTGATGGCAAGAGAACTTGCCACTAATGACTACAAGCCTCAAGGTACTCAACCGAACTCTAAGCGTCAAGTCCCGGAATAAATGGGTTGAAGTCGACGGAACGAGACTCATTAGAAGGAGGGCATTAAGGCATCCCCCATCAACCAACATGAGGTACCAGCTACGCTGAAAGATTTGGAAGATCTCAAGTGGAATGGATTGACTCAATAAGGATGGTCGACATGCAATAGTCAAGAAATCTGAGGAGTGTCCGACTCTGGTTTCAGGACTTCCTTTGAATAAGAGCATGAGAAGATGGAAAGACTCAGGTAGCATAGACTCAATATAAACTGTGCGATGCAGGAGGCACCACAAAGGGCTCCATAATGACTGGAAGCTTAACCAATCAGTGGAGAAAACTGAGAAACAAGTACAGCTCCTAAGTTCCAACTATAGTTCCGACTCATAATGTACGGAGTGGAACAGAATGCTCTGTTCAAAGATGACACAACAACTTCCAACAAGAAGTAGTAACCATAATCCCGTCCTTCTTTTTGGAATATTTGATTTTTTTTTGGTCTTTTTCATATTTGGAAAAGCTTGAAAAAGAATAAAATTTCTTATAGTACAACAAGTGAGGGAACGAGTGTCAAATAGCTAGCAAACTAGTCCCAAGCAGTGGAACATACCTATGATCAATGCAAGGAAGCGTGTGTAGGATGTGGACACTCGGGGGGGGTGTTCCCTCAGGGTCAAGAGGTCATCAAATTGTGAAGGACAAATAGAAGTTCTGCAGGGCTCGACAAGGAAAAAGTGCTCAAGCACCAGTTTAACAAATGAGTGAGAGGGAGCCAGCACAAGGCTCAAGCAATAAGTAGGATGATGCAATGCGATCACAACTTGATATAAATGGGGGAGTCCTTGTGGGAGATGGTCAGCATAAGACAAAGTAGAGTATGAGTCTTTATCGCAAATTCATGGCGTAACTATAAAGGACTCCCTATCCTAAGGACAAACAACGGTATGGGAACCATAATGCAAAAAGGGGTTCTAACTAGGTTACCCATGTTCGGAAAGGCCCTACCGCTGCATAATGACACTTCTATAATAGTGTAAAGGTTCCATGTCGGTTATGAAGCGGGGTCGCACCTAGGGTTTATGAAAATGGTCAAAAGGTCAAATGCATAATGCATGTGAAAATTGCATCTAACCTATATGCTAGGTGTGAAATATACCTGTTGTAGGCGCGAAACGGTCCAAAACAACTCTCGCCGAAGAAATCTGATAAAAAAATGCTACTCCAAGATGTTATATTAGTCCAAAACAACGTATAATGGTGAAAAACTATAGACAAGTGGGTTTTGAAAATTATAAATAGTAACAAAAATTTGCAATTTACAATTCATTTTTACTATTCACCCATTTGGAGCTTTGTGGTTACTTTTCACCTTGAATTTCAACTACTGATTCTGGGAGCTACAGGCATCCATTCGTCGAACCGTCAAGAGAAGGTTGGTAGTCTCACCCATACCTTTCATTTTAAAGCTTTTATTTCAATTTTTAGTGGTTGGATTTTTAGTTTATCCAAGTGCTAAATGGCTTCGGCGCTACCCGCGGGCTATCACTATGTAGGTCGCGGGTAGGGCAAAGTACTTGCAGTCAACGCACATGTTGACCACGGGTACCCACCACTATAAGCATATTTTCCCACAGGTACGGACGTGAAGCTAAATTTTCAAAGGAAAATGACTAAATTCGTTGTTTTTTCTCACTCTAGGATGGTTCTAGAGTGGAGAGAGAGGGAACATGACCAAGTGGATGAGGCCGTCCGCAATGATGTGCAAGCACAACAAGCGCTACAAGCATGTGGGTTGTATACATTTTGGAGCATAGGGGGTTTGAGGGCCCAAAACCTATTACTCTGCTACTTGATAGATTACTGGGACGTTGATGCACAAAATTTTAACCTAGACAGGAAAATACTGACACTGGAAGTGGAAGATATCTACTTCATTACTGGTTTGTCTCGCCGAGGTGAGGTGGCAAACCTTCGGTCTCGTACTGTGGGTGGTGGGATGACCATCCCCGACTATATAGAGTGGTATTGTACGGCAAATACTTGGACAGTGGGGAGTCAGGTGCCCATCAGAGCTATAGTTAATCTGAGCATGAAGATTATTGTGGCTACCTTATTGCGGATAATTGGTTCAAAAGCTCTGCACTAGGCATCCAAGCCAATGATGTTCTATGCGTCATAGTGTATGCAGCCCATGGTATTCTACTAGTGTACCACGCTACTGGGGTCTATGAAGACACAACTGACAGATTGCAAGCAAGGGAAGTCTAAAAACTTTGGATACGACAGTATCTTGTGGAGTTTCTTCTTTGAGTGAGTTCAGAGGCTCAGTCTGAGGGTTGAAGTCCCTCCTCATAGTCTCCGCAACCCAGCCCTGACCCAGTGGGAAGAGATCTTGACGTGACAGGGTGGTGGCCGTCTGGCGTCACCATATACTAAGGAGTTCTTTCATCGGTGGGACCGACAGGTCATTGCTATATAGAACTACCCCTATGCAGGGATAGACTTCCGCCACGATCTGGACATGCCACTCCCACCAGATGCAGCGTTCGGAGACATTGGTGAGTACTCTTTTTAGGTTTCTGTGTATTAAATTTTTATGGATTTTTTATTATAGATGTAAATGAAAAAATATTTTTGGGGGTAGTATCATATACTAATTTTTTTACTGTTTTCTCGCAGACAAGGGCCCAGTGAAACCCGATGTCTTCCCGAGACATCATCGCCGGGGTAGGGGTGATGAGGTAGGAGGTGCTGCAGCAAAGCGTACTCTACAGATGTTGTGGGGAAACCTATCACAGATGGCTGCCAGGGTACCACAAATAGAGGTGGCACGACTACCTGAGGATATGCAGTGCCACATAGTGGGGGTGTCAGGTAATTGGGTACGACTACTGCAGCGGATAGAAAATGTAGTACAGTATTTTTATGAGACACATCCTATCGGGGCGACAGCTAGGCCTCCTCGTAGGGAGTAGATATCTCAGGATCTCATTTTTGTATTGATATGTATAATTTTGAGAGCTACGGGCTCCATTTTTGTATGACACTACCATTTTTGGACATATTATTTATAAAAAACTTTGGTTCTCCGGTTCTACTATATGTGTGTATGTACAAATGTATGAATGTCTCTTTTATTTGTGTGCTTCAATGTGGATGTGACAAATTCCAATCTAATACATAGTTAGCGTATGCATCAGATATATGATTAACACTTCTCGGAACATGAATGTATGTAATTGAAACAAAATGTCGTTCCAAGAGTCTTACCCTTAGGAATTTCCATAGTAGTGTAGGGTCTCTTACGCGGTATTGACCATTCAACTAAGACAAAACTAGTTGTGAATCTAGGAGGACTTCTAAAGACTGGATGCCATGTAAAATAGCATTCCGAAGTAGCTCAATCATGACACTATACTCATCCACATTGTTAGATGTAGGACCGAGACAGGCACCTCCTAAGGACACAACTAGATGGTCAGGTGAATCAATAACCCAGGCAGCAAAAGCAAGCTGCTGCGTATGACGGCTAGCACCATCAGCGAAACCTAAGAACGTAGGAAATTTTGCTGACATCTGTCAATCAAATGGAAACTAATCAACAGACCCGAAAACCAAAATCAAGCTAAACTATGTATAGAAATAACTATACAATAGTATACAAAAGGCACTAGCTCAAACTAAAGGTTTAAGCATAATACCGCTTGAGGTAGAGCCCATCTCTAGGCTCCTTCAAAACATTCCCTTCATAGTCTTCTAATTCATATGCTCCTTTTTCCAAGACATGCCTCATGATGTAAGGACCGCGCCACATGGGGTTAAACTTTCCTTCCCCTGGGGGTTCTTTAGCTTGGTCATATAAGAGGACCAATTCACCTTCAGCATACTGCCGAGGACGGACAGACCTATCGTATTGAATCTTAACACGATGTTTATTGGCTTCTAGAGCCACTGTGGCATCTGGACGCTGCTCGTCAAGCTGCTCAAGGTGGATCAAACGTTGCTCAATAGCCGTCGTATCAGGGAGGAGCTCTATGGCTATTTTAAGTGAATGGATTTCGCATTCAATCGGTAAAATCGACTCCACACCATGTACTAGCTGAAACGGTGAGAACCCGGTGGCAGTATTGACTATGGTTCGATATGCCCACAAAGCAGGATATAACATAATGTGCTAGTTGTTCTTTCCTTGTTGGATGGTACACTGGAGAATGGTCTTCAAAGGCTTATTAAATACTTCAACCTGACCATTCGCTTGGGGATAGTAAGAAGATGAGTGTTCTTGACGAAACCCAAGCTTGAGAGACAAATCCTCCATCATCTTGTTCTGAAAGTGACTGGCATGGTCAGTGACAATCTCTTTTGGAATACTGAACCGAGTAATAATCTGATTGAACACGAAATGGGCTGCAGTAGCACTGTCAGATTTTACGGTAGGCATGGCCTCAGCCCATTTGGAAAAGTATTCCATGGACACTATGATATGGTGATGCCCCCTATCCAAAGCTGGTTTGCAATCCATGAAATCCACCCCCCACTTGGTGAAGGGACCGACAGTGATGATCGGATGAAGGGGCACTAGATGCGAGCGTATGTTCCGAGAAAACACCTGGAAAGGGTGACATATCTTCACAGCATTAACACAGTCCTTAAAGATGGAAGGCCAAAAATAACCAACTCGCATAATACATTGGGTTGTAGCAAGCCCGGATAAGTGACCACCACACACCCCAGCATGGAAATCATTCAGCACACACTCCGCTTCTTCATGAGTCAAGTAACGGTGGAGAATAGAATCGTTTCTCCGGCAATACAAAGTGTCGCTGACGATAGTATAATCTTTAGTGTGATGTTTCACACGCCGTCGCTCATCCCGTGAATAATGCGAAGGGAAATTCAAAGTTTGCAGATATACAATGACATCTCCATACCAAGGGTCCTTTGACGAGATAAGAAACAAGTGCTCATCCACAAAGGAATCTTCATGGATGACATCTTCATCAAGTGTCAGAAGGTCCAACATCAGCTCAACAAACACCAACAACTTATTGATTTCGCCAGGGACCGATACCAAAGCTTTGTTAAGGGCATCGAAAGATTGTTGGGATCACTCATCCCAGATAAAGGGTGAGTCTTTATTCAACAAGCGCGTGAAACCTTTGGTAAGATTAGCATAATTGACTACGAAATGACGTAGAAAAGTGGCTCTCCCTTGGAGGCTCTGAAGTTGTAACAAGTTGTGCGGAGGAGGATACCGAAGTATTGCCTCAACATTAAGAGGATCGACTCTAATACCCTCTTTCGAAACTATGTAACCTAGAAGGAGACCAGTCCTTACAACAAAGATGCATTTATTGGGATTCAGTTGAATCTCATAGCATATACATCATTTGAGAATCATACGGAGGTGCTTGGGGTGGTCCACTCTCTTGCGAGAATGGCCGGCAAGATCATCCAAGAAAACCTCCATAATCTTTTTAAGATTGTGAAAGGCGTAGGTCATGGCACGCTGAAACGTAGCTCCGACATTTTTAAGGTTGAAGGGCATTTTTCGATATGCAAACATTCCCCAAGGACAAATGAAATTCGTCTTATGTTGGTCCTCGGGTTTGATCTGGATCTGATTATAGCTCGAAAAGCTGTCCATGAACGAAAAAATATCACTTCCCACACAAGCATCCAAGATCTGATCAATGAATGGAGTGGGGAAATTGTCTTTCGGACATGCACAGTTCAAATCTCTAAAATCAGTGCATACGCGGATCATTCCCTACTTCTTATCCATAGGAACGGGGTTTGACACCCATTCGGTAAGGGGAACGGGGTAGATAAAACCAACTTTGAGCAGTTTCTCCACTTTTTCCTTGATAGCGGCTGCCTTCCTAGGGTTCATAGCATGCAAGCGTTGTCAAACCAGTTTAGAGTTAGGATAGGTTCTAATCTCATGTTCAATAATGCGGGGGTCTATTCCTGGCATCTCCTCATATGACCAGGTGAAAGCTTCCCGGAGTTTTGTGAACAACTCAATGTAAATAGAAACCTCCTCAGGAGTGTAATCATCACCGATGTAGAAATTCTCAATCTTTCCAGGAGTACGAGAGATGTTGATCGTTGTAGTCAGGGAAATATTAGCCATATTCCCTTCCGAAAAAATATCAAGTGCCTATAAAAGAGCCATAGGGTGACCAACCATCTCCGCTAGAGTCATCCTAAACTCTTCTTGCTCGGCGAGATCGAGGTTGGGAAGGAAATAAGAGTGATGGTGCATATCCTCCCAAGGCCTCTCACTACCACACATAGCCTCTATAATAGCTTCATCTGAAGGCAAAGTATCATCAAGGCAGTCATGCAAACAAGATGAGTTGGCTGCCCAAACTGGTAGCGTAATGGGATCTTCCTCAACTGTCTGAGAAGAAGAAAGATCCGGTTCTGCAGTGGCTTGTTGAATATCTTAGTAAGAAAGCTTAGCTATAGACAGTGGCATAGACATCTCGACATGCATAATGTCTCCAGATGTGGAACTCGTGGATGGTAAAGTCCATGGATCATTAAAATATGAAGTCTAGAACGATACATTATGCAAAGGAGGAGATGCATCATCATAAACGGTTCCAATAAAATTCACAGGTGCAGGAAAATCATAAGTTCCCATCAATGAAGGGTACATACCAACACCCATGTTCCCAGTTGCCAGCTGCGAATCAGTAACTTGCGGGACTACGGATCCTGTGGATGCTGTGGAAGAGGGATTAATGAAATTGAGCTGATCGATTGTCACAATCTTGCCTTCATGAGGAAAGCAGATAACTCTGAATACAGTAGATGCGACAGCCTTCATAGCGTACATCCAATTCCGACCTAGTAAAAGGTTGTAGTCGATGGGTGCATCAACCACCTCGACTTCAATAGGCATAGATTACCTCCCAAGCAGACAACAGGGGAAGGGATAATTCCATGCGGCTTAAATGACCGACCATCAAATGCAGTAAGCATGGTTCTAGACGCGAGTAGAGGAGGAGAGCCGAGAGATTTCCAACAAGCTAATGACATCACTAAACTAGAAGCACCTTCGTCAACCATTGTTCATTTGACAAAATTCTAAAGGCACGCCACCTGGATTTGAAAATCCATGTGGTAAGGTAAGCGAGGTTGAACATCAGTAGTGTCAAACTTGATAACACTGGGACTCCCCCCATCCTGAACTCCTAACGCACTCAAAAGGGCATGCTTTTGAAAAGGATAGGCCTGCAAAACTTCAAGAGCCTACATGGCACATGGAGTTTGGCCCAAATATTCTACAATGGAGTAGTTCTGGGTGGCTCAGGCATTGGGATTATGCGTAGAGCACTTAAGAACACCTTTTGGTATCCGCGGCATATTAGAGGGCTTCTCGATATGCAAGGAATTATCAGAAGGAGGGGGAGGCTCACTCCCCATATTAGGTTGTGGTCCAGCATAATCGTGTTGATGAGTAGCAACACTAACCTCCGACTGAACCATATTCACACATCCATAACCACTAGTATTTGAAGAAGACATTGCAGTCTCAGTAGGTCCATAACTAGTGGTGGGAGCATGCAAAGCCATGTTTTGATGATGAGGAAGGGGATACTTTAACAAATCTAGTCTCTATGCCAAATGCTTCGATGCTTCTTCGATTCGAGGACATAAGTGAGTAAGATGATCTTCCCCACAAAGCTTACAAGGAAACTTCACCTTACGCCTAGGTTTATGATCCTCACTAGCATTTTCGCCTTCTCGAGGAGGGTTGGAATTCTCCTTACGAGGGGTATTGCGATTTCTATTATTGTTATTCCCATTGTTTCCACCCTTACAGTTGTTTCTCCCCTTTTTCTTACCACCAGGTTGCTGGATGGTTTCGTCGATTACATACTATGTACATCAAATGACGGGGTGGAAGTGGACAAGGTGTGAACCTGTCTGGGAGTAGACTGGTTTAGCGACAAATTTTTCATTTTACTGGCCACAAAATCTACAGGGCGAGTACTTGCAGATCCCATGATGCCATCGGCATGTGGTCTAGGAACTGACTTGGGCTCATGTCTTGTTCGCGGTGCATCAGGAATGATGTCATACAAAATGCCAGACTGAGAGTATAGTAAATCCAACTGCTGGACTTTTAAGATGGCTTGTTCCTCCATCATAATACCAGACATCGAAACATCCTTAGCAATATATGGGAGTAGAGACTTGAGGAACCATTCCAACAGGAACTCTGGAGGAATGTTTGCTTTCACTAATCGCTTCCGTTGTTGCCACTCTTGAACGTGGTCAGAAATATGTGTGGCCTTGTTCTAATGAAAGGTAGATAAAATTTCAGTACCAGTATCATCACGAATCGACAACTGGAAATGATCCAAGAAAACCAAAGCGATCTCATTGAAACCCATATAAGTGTTCGTAGGAAACTCAACATACCACTTCGCAGCTGCCCCCGTGAGGGTGCATTGAAATAGTCGTAAACGAATGGAGTTGTGATTCAACGAGTTGGAGGAGCACCAAAGGTGAAATGTTGTGACATGATCACCCGGATCCTCACCACCTTTCCCTTCGAACATAGGAATGTCTGAAGGGAGCTTGGTAGGGATCGGAGGCCAACTAGGGTCGTGACACATCCGATCATTCGTGAGCTTTGAAATATCCGAAAGATTCAAATGTGCAAGGAATGGGAGCTGTGCCTGGAAAGCTTGATTATAAGCTCCCATAAAAGGTTGATTGTACGGAATAGAATTATAAGACGGACCAAATGCTTGACCATGAGCATCAAACTATGGATTACAAGGACCAGACTGACCATAAGCTTGACCATGTCCATAGGGTTGATAACCTCCTCCGACCTGACCCGTGTGAGAGTAAGCAGGTATATAAGTATTTTGAGCACCATATTGAGGTGGGTTGTATTGGTGGCCAGCACTGACTGTATTGTAGTAAGGGTTTCCACCATAATTATGGGGCATATACGTACTAGTCATAGCGAGAACCGTGTTGTAATGACCATGATGGTGAAGTGTGTTCCCACCCCCAGCATAATCATTAGGATTACCATGAGTAGTCATGTGGTGACCATAAGTATGAGACGTATTCGTAGCCCCAACATTGGTGTTACTAGTAGTAGGCATGGTGGTGTTGCGACCATGAGGATAAAGCGTATTCCCACTTCCTACATTAGCATTACTAGTAGTGCTAGTGGACGCAAAAAGATGCGGTATATGTCCACCCCCATGGTTTGGAGTAGTGTTAACATTCGTGAAGGTGGTCCTAGGTTGACGAGTAGCGGCATGTGTATTAACATGTGGATGGTGAGTCGTGTTGTGAACAGTGTTCCTTTTAGGTTGGGTAGTCCCAAGAGGCAGCCACCCTCCAACATTAGCATTGTTAGAAGGAATACGACCAGTCCCAGTATTTAGTGTGTGAGTGGACGACGGGTTTCCCCCGACGAGGGTATTGCCCCAGACCGATGAAGTGTGGCTAACACCATGACTAGTGCCAGCATGACTACCAAAGATAGGGGGAGGATCAATTGTAATGTAATCAGGCATACCATATGAGAACGCGGTAGGGTTGACCGTAGTGCCTGTATCATCATGTAGTTCTGGCATCCCATGTATATAATTATGTGGAAATGAAGAATCAAATGGGGTCTTCAGGTGGATCTGTACCAAACAAACTATGTTGAGTCTCAGGTGGATCACCCCCCACGCCTCACGAGGAGTGGGGGTGTCAGAATTGTGCTCGACTCTACCCGATGGACTAGTAGGGATTTCTCCTATGCCAGAATGTGCATTCATAGCGTCCATAATGTATGTCTCGAAAGAATCCAAAGATTCAGAGGGAGATTGGTGGCGTCCCCTCTTCACACAATGTTTAAGCTCGGAAGCTGGTAAACCAGCCAACCAATGAGATTGACGGGGAGCAGGGCTCCGTGCCACGATATCTCTGGAGAAACTATAAAATCAAAATGTCACCTAAAGGCCAGCTATCGATCAAAAAAAGTAAATCAAGAGCACACACCTAGAGAAACTATAGCCAAGAGTAGGCAAACAGAGTGGCTAAATGAGCTCCCAACACTAGAGCCAGTATGTCTCACCTAGGAGAGGCTTGAGACTACCAAAATATAGCTGGAGGTAACAGAATCAGTTATAATGTCCCCCAGACTTCACTGCATGCACAGGGTCAAGTCCCTATACAATGACAATTGTGTTGTTTGAACCCTATCTGACTCAGGACACCCACAGTATAACCACTACGAATACCCTATGCGATACCGAGATAAGGAAACTATGGTCACCGCAATATAACCAATGCTCAGGGGGACATTCGCAGGTGGGATCCGTCGTATGGGCAGGGTAGCTAATCCTGAAGGACAAGAGGATGAACCTCTGGTACCCCCAGATATGAACAAACCCTGGATATGTATCCCACGTTCAGCCGGTATTGGAGGGATATATCTGCAACCAACCTCTCGTGACCTTGTGCTTAACTTTGGTTTTAGTAGAGGTTTCCTGAGAACACCGATCTATACCATGGATTTCACCACTCCCTGGTCAGATACATAATGTTTCGTCTAGTAGTCTTGGATCATTTACTCACAATGATCTATTCCAAGACTCTAAACCTATGCTAGTTGGTGTACCCTATAAATAAAATTAGTCTAATCAATTTTAAGATTAAGCATTAATTTTAATGGTTGTGGTTACTCAAAGGATATGGTCGTGAAACTAGTGATGTATATGACTCAATGGTATGCAAAATCATCAAACTCTAGACTCATCTATCCAATAAAAACAATGCAAAATCAATCCAATGGTTTCGAAATAAAAATGCAACTCTTTTATATTTTCAATGCACAAGCAGAACCTAAATGAAAGTAGCAAGCACTCAATGCAAGATGTAGTGCATAAAAGTTTTTTTTTTTTGTATTTTCTCTTATAAACAAAAAGGAAAATGCAAAACTTTTTTTTTTGTATTTTTCAATATAAAGAAATGAAAAATGCAAGCAAAATCCTACTATTTAGTAACTGAAGTTCCAAGAAGATCACTAAGACAACTCAGCAGGTCCCAAACAGTGAGACCCAGCCAAAGGGATGAGCTCAATAGGAAAAAACCAACAAAGCTAAATCCAAGTATGGGTATAAAACCAACAAGGCTCAACCAATAGAAACGAAGAGTTCTAGTCACAAACAAGGTATGGAACAGTCAAGAATCAGACCAATAAAGACTCAGGATCATCCAAAGCCAACCCAGCAACAACTAAAGGTCATGAAACAACCAAAGCCAGAGTTATATGCTACTGTCGAAGGAACACCTGCGGGTACCCGCGAGTAGTAGTGCAAACAGGGGCGGGTATACGTGGGCAGAGCTAAGCTCACCCGCGGGTAGGGAAAAACAAATTGGAAAATAAAGAGTCCAATGGGTCAGAAAAAACCAGTTTTCTATAGTCCGGTATCTCAACGGCCAATCAGTGACACAGAGCTTCGACAAACAACAACTCTAAATAAGGACTAATGCCTAAAAATCCCCAAACATGGATGTACTCCCCAGTGGAGTCACCATTTCTGTGTTGGATAAAACTCACTATGGCTTGGGGTAGACCACAATAGATAGCTGACTACCAGAAACTAACTCAATTCTGAGAACTATGTTATTTAAATGACAATGTTAAGATAATGAAGAATATAACCAACCTCGATGCAAACGTTTGATGTAGATCCCCGTTGGAGCATTTCCACTCGTGCACTTGAACCTGCAAATTAGTCTTGACAACCAATATACAACATGCACATGTAATATATAAACAACATTAACATCATCAATAGCAATGGTCCATGATATTATAAGTAAATGCAACCCAATGTAATATAAACAACATTCACAACATTAATGGACAAGAATATGAGTATTTCTATTAATAAATAACAAGAAGTACAATGTGATACAACCTCTTTCCAGCAACCAATCTGAACCAAGATCTGGATCAATCCACTTGTGCCTCCACCACTTCAATCCTCCATGGAATTGAAAACTCAAA
The DNA here is from genome assembly GCA_027924585.1 of Larix kaempferi. NCBI lineage: Eukaryota > Viridiplantae > Streptophyta > Pinopsida > Pinales > Pinaceae > Larix > Larix kaempferi. The sequence goes on from BSBM01000150.1 coordinate 11,899,819, forward strand.
CTATGATAGGAGTTTGGAAGGTGAACATATAAGGTTCACAACTACAAGGATCAATGAGTGTAGACTTAATATAGGGGCAAAAATCCACTAGAGTTCTCTTGCTCTTCTTTCTCCTCCCGTCCATAAGCCATATGTGCTCAATATATAGTCCTCCCAAAGGTAAGTGAAAGGACACATCGAGGCGTTTCGAGGAAAATGGAGGGCCAAAGGTCACCCTATGACCACTTTTTGGGAGTAAAAAGTAATTAAGTAGTGATTTTTACCATTTTACATGCTTCCCGCGGGCTATAGTGATGCAACTCGCGGGTACTCCCACTGTAATGATGTAGCTAGCGCATAGGGAAAAAAATGAGAAAAATAGTGTGTCTGAAGGATATAAAGTGGATCTGAGTCAGTGAAATGGATCCTGCAGGCCAAGGAGTGCTGATACTCACAAGGTGGAAAATTACATTTTAATAGTTGTGCATTCCTGAAACCCACAACCCACAAGTTACAGATTGCGGGATGCGGGAAACATTATTTTAATTTTAAACGTAGATCTCGTTTCCGAAACCCGAAACCCGCAATTTCGGGTTGTGGATTTCGGAAACACATATGTTCGTTGTTTTGCAATTTGTAAACCTGCAACCCGCAAATTGCGGATTGCAGGAATTTTGAATGAAGTTTGAAAATAAAACTTGTGAAACCAATCCCGCATCCCACAGGGGGTAATCTCAGCCGTTCTTTTCTTTAAATCTCACGGTCCAGATTTGATCCGACCAGAAATTGATAAATATGTGATTTTTCCTATTTTTCTTTATCATTTTCACTGACGAAATTTACTCTGCTACGTGTATTTTTCTGTGGATTTCTTACCAGGGGTCATTTTCACGATTTTTCAGTTATTTTCAGGTTGGTTTTTTGTCATTTTTACATTCGCTATTTACGGTTTTCCTATTTGTGGTTTAGTTTTGATTTAGTTTTATTTATTTACCAGAATTTCCAGACTTTTCCAACATGTCACGGAACACTCGGTCTAAGATAGTCCACAGGGATTTGCTGACCAAAGACCCAAATTTTGGTATCTTCTCAGACACTAGTGAGAGGGTCACTGAAACCTACCAAATGGACTGGTCCAAAATATATTTTATTTTTGATAATGATGACCTTTCCGACATCAAGGAAGACTGACCTGCATATGAGAATATTAGGGCTTCCCAAATCCATGCCATTGCTGCTCAACTTGCTATCCTACCTTACACAGACCCGGTTAAATGGATTGTGGAAAATGATAACCCCAAGTACTGGTTGTTTAATGATAGTACGGGGTCACAATTGACAACCTTCCACCCCGAAGTCTTCATCAGAGCATTTGCTCTTAAGCCGATTGCACAAACCCTTAGTCCTGAATTCATAACACATTCTAAAACTAGGTATAATTTTGATGAAATGATGAAATCATGGATGGTTAAACCTACAGTTTTGTGTCGAAGGCCTATAACCTTTACCCGATTTCTTGGTTTAAGGAGCCTTACTCTTTACTTGCAGCCATGCTTTGCAGGCTCCTTGGACTTCCCAACTGTTCAGTATTTAAAGCCGAATGGGCTCCAATAGCTCATCATGTGCTAACAACTGGTGAATCTGTCTCTTGGGCATCCATCCTGTCATCTGAACTTAAGATAACCATCCAAGATTATCAAAAGGAACTTGCCCTGAGAAAGCCACATTTCTTCTTGTCAGCCTTCATCATTGATGTCTTTTGGTCTGAGTTCCAATATCCTAACTTGGGATGGAATTGGACTCCCTTAGGTCCACCAGTCCACATCTATCACTCAGCATTGTGGGAGAGCAATTTTGTGCCCTTACTTTGACATTTGTGACCATTTCATGGGTACCATTTACTTTAAGATATCCAAACAAGAGGCACCTGCCTTCTCAAATGATGTCAGAACCTTCATCAATACAATTGGTGATTGGTATGTTTATGAGTCCTTTTCATATATCAGAGTTTGGGGGAGTGACATTGTTCATCTTTTTCCTAGAATAGTGCCTGATAGGTTGGTCATTCAATAAGTCTCCTATCCGACTATTACGGATGGCATCTACAGAAATCTAACTGGTCCCAAAAATAAAGGATGGCCTAAATTTTCTTTGAATCTTGGGCCATTATTCATCCTAACCTTGAATTGGGCTATAGTACTTGGTGATCAAATGGCTCCTCTCAAGTTGGGTATTTCTCCCAAAAGGAAGCATGATCCTAAGAAGTTCCTTAATGCACATTTCAAGCAATATCATATGAAGATGGACTATGTCCATGAGGCACTCCCAAATGGATCCATTTACCAAGGCGTGAACACATTTTTTGAGGTCCTCACTAGGGAAAAGAGCATAGAAGAACAACATCAGATTATGGCATATCAGGAAGAAATTAAAACTAAAGTCTATAGGTAAAGAACAATGGATATGAATCTGATTGAGAAAGTGAGAAGAGATAAAGAATAAAAGCAGGTCCAGCACGCTAATGCCCCTCTAATGCTTACCTATCCAGATGGAGATAAAGGTAAAGCTCCTATGGAGAATCCTCCTAAGGTGAAAACAATTGAACAAGTCAAAGCCTTATTGCAAACTTCTCATCATTTCCAGCAGGAGTTAGCACAACTCACTTCAGTGATTGATACTCAAATGACTGAACCTCCTAAGCTCACTGTGGATATTCAAGTGACTGTTGCAGCTATACAGGTAGCTGATGATTTGATAATAGCTGAGGCCAATCCAGCTAATAGACAGAAAATATGATCCTTGCATCATAGGTTCCCACTGTTGATATCATTGATAGTGATGAAGATGATGAAACACATCACCCAGTATCTGTGACTGTATTGTTAGGATTTTCCTATACTCCATCCTAGTCCTACCATCCTTTCAATTATTTTCATTATCACTCTTGCATGCATTTTGTGTGCATTGCATGCATCCGCATGCTGCCCAGTCATCAGGTTGACACCTCCAGCACCTAGTCCCTAGTCTTCCAGCACTCGAGAGCTTATTTCCACTCAGATTGAGCCCTCCTAGACAGTGATGCGCCCACTTCCCACAACAACTTGAGAAGGGTGCCTTTTCTCACCTACCACTCTTGTTATACTTCAGTTAGTTGAGTTATCATCAACTCATTCCTTGATTTAAGGCCTGACTAACTCTCAATTGACTATATCACTCCAATGGACCTCCGATGAGACTTGACTGCCCATTCTAACTCCAGATAGCTCGTCATGCACACTCCACTGAGCCTCCTTCATTCAGTTAGTGCCTCCATGTGCCAGTTACACCTACCACACTCAGTTAGACTCAGTTTGATTGATGGTTGACAGTTACTTGTGCATTGATGACTCCACCGATGATGAGATAAGACTTCTAGTTGTGCTTGATGACACTTCACTGATTTTGGATCTATTCATGTAGGCTAATTAGAATCACACCTAGTGTATTCGAATCCTGGGCATTGTATATTTATTGTTTCATTATTCATATTAATGTAAGATGTGTAATTATTCTGCCTCTATCTAATTTCCATTGGATCTATGTTCTGCTGCACTATACTTATTCTATTTTCCTAAATACTTTCATTGTGAGGTTTACATCATCTCTTTGGATCCACTGTAAGGATTTCTACATGGTATCAAATCCATTTGAGAGTATATTCTACCTCCATTCTTGAGATTTTTTTGTAGTTAATTCAAAGTTCCAGCAGTTGCAGCAGCAGTTTAATCCTTCCATTTGCTCCATCAGTTAAGATGAGCAATTTGAATGATCATCTCTCTCCTAGAATTCTCACCCCTTTCAATTATTTTGATTGGAAGGCTGACATGGAAGTGTTATTGAGAAAGAAATCTCTATATAGAGTAACAATGGGGAAAGAAGCCGAACCACATGCAGTTGCGGATAAAGCCAAATATCTAAATCAATTAGATGCAGCTTTTGGTTACATGTGCATTTATATTTCTAGAGATCTATTGTTTCATCTTGAAGGGTTGAAGACCCCAAAAGAGGTATGGAATAAATTAGAGGGTCTCTTTGGAAAACAAGATGAACTAAGAGGCCATGCTCTAGAAAATGAATTGATTTCCCTACAACCAAGTGATTTTGAGAGCATTCAGCAATTCTTCTTGAAATTCAAATACTTGGTTATGCAATGCAAGCAGTGTGGCATTGAGAAAAAGGATGAGCATTTGGTGCTCTCCATTTTGAGTAAGCTAGGATCTCCATTTTCTGTCTTTGTATCTACCTTCTACTCTGGGCGAATGTCAATCCCTGGATGGAAGATGCCAACCTTAGAAGTCTTTACTGCAACCCTCATTCAAGAAGAGGACAAATTGATTCAAATGGGTGCCATCAAGGCCTCCAAAGATATAGCTCTTCTAGCTGGAGAAGCCAGTAGGACGACTGTGAAGGGGAGGCAAAAAGACAAGGATAAGAAGTCATCTAAATCCAAGATGAATGATATGTCAAGTCCATCAAAAGGAGCCTCCAGTTCCAATAAGGACAAACATAAGAGATCTGAATGTCCCTACTGCAAGAGAGGATACCATCTCGAGAAAGCTTGCATGCACAAGAAAATAGACCTACTAACCAAGCTTCTTGAACATAACAAAATTTCTATTCCAAAAGATGCAAAGATGTCTGATTTTGGAAGTGGATCCGATGGTCATGAGGATTGCCATGCATTGATGGTTGGTTTTTCACAATCAAAGGCCCTCCTCATAGATTCTGGAGCCTCCAACCACATGGTTGCCTCTAAAGAATCATTTTACTCTTTAGATCTCAAATATGGTCCTACTATTCACATGGGAGACAGCTCTCAGATCTCTGCCAAAGGATTGAGTATAGTACATATGGAGCATGGCAAGTTCAAGAATGTTCTATTCATTCCCTCCTTGACAACAAATTTGTTGCATGTATATCAAATGACTCACACCGGATCACCTAAGAAGGTGAATTTTGGTCCTGACACAGTTGAGATAACAGAGTTCTCTACTGGGAAGACTATAGCGAAAGGGTTTGCAAATCATGCTTCCAAGGCATATGAGTTCTCTCATTTTCTACCCTTCTCTCTTCCTACTCCTTCGGAATCTGATGAAGATTCAAGTGACTCTTCTTCTAATGAAGATCAAGATCAAGATTTTGATGTTGAGAACGAAGTTCAATAACATTCATATCCAGAACCAACACATGTTCTCAATCGAGAGCCAAGGCCAATATGGGCTCACACAGTCCCTGCACCTACTGCGAACACAGTTGAGGATTCGTTTGATTACATAACTACCAGACTTCAACATCATGCCAACCTTGCATTGTGCCATCTACCTCTCCATGAGAGATGCAGCATGATGGTAGGGTTCTCTCTTCCATCCCTTGGGAAGACTCATCATGATCCATTCGTTCTAGTTGCAGAAAGTATTCCTGAAAGACTTGCTTCATCCAATAGATATTCTACATAGTGGGAGGCACATCAGAAGACCAGATCCAGATCTTAGACCTGCTTTGGCATCCTAAAGAGGATCAACTTGCCAAGTTTTTTGCAAAAGTTTTCACTGATGAAAGCTTCTTTATTTTTTGCTTAGTATGATGGTTCTTGAGTTATTTTACTGTTCTTATGAGGGGGGTATTTTTCCCATGAGGCTTTCCCCATTTCCTTGGTTTATGGACAGTTCATATTTTATCATATATTTGATTGTATGGGTGACCTTCGGTCCTAGTTACCATGGCCCAGGATGGATTAAGGGGGGGTGTTAGGATTTTCCTATACTCCATCCTAGTCCTACCAGCCTTTCAATTATTTTCATTACCAGTCTTGCATGCATCCGCATGCTGCCCAGTCATCAAGTTGACACACCTAGTCCCTCGTCTTCCAACACTTGGGAGCTTATTTCCACTTAGATTGAGCCCTCCTATCCAGTGATGTTCCCACTTCTCACCCACCACTTGAGAAGGGCACCTTTTCTCACCTACCACTCCTGTTGTACTTCAGTTAGTTGAGTTATCATCAGTTCCTTCCTTGATTTAAGGCCCGACTAACTCTCAATTGACTGTATCACTTCGATGGACCTCCGATGAGACTTGAATGCCTATTCTGACTCCAAATAGCTCCTCATGCACCCTACACTGAGCCTCCTTCATTCAGTTAGTGCATCCATGTGCCAGTTACACCTACCACACTCAGTTAGACTGATGGTTGACAGTTACTTGTGCATTGATGACTCCACCGATGATGAGATAAGACTTCTAGTTGTGCTTGATGACACTCCATTGATTTTGGATCTATCCATGCAGGATAATTCGAATCACACCTAGTGTATTTGAATCCTGAGCATTGTATATTTATTGTTTCATTATTCAGATTAATGTAAGATGTGTAATTATTCTGCCTCTATCTGAGTTCCATTGGATCTATGTTCTGCTACACTATACTTCTTATATTTTCATAAATACTTTCATTGTGAGGTTTACATCATCTCTTTGGATCCACTGTAAGGATTTCTACATGTAGAAGTGACTCAAGAAGTGACAGAACAAGTGTCTGAAGATTCACAAGAAGTTACAGATTTTCTAGATACTATTGAGATGGATCACTCTTTTTCAAATCAACAAGTATTGGAGGTTACTACTGCTCATGATATTACAACTTCTTTAATTTTGTTGTCATCCATTCAGGATCTTTCTACATTGTCCCCAAGGGCTATCCCACCATTTTCCATATCCCAACTCTTTCATACTTTGACTTCCAGAGCCACTCCATTTTCAGACAACTCAGTTCCTTTTTCCATTCCCCCATCTATTTTTGCAAAAGTCCAGTCTTTGATGGTCCCTCTACAATTACCCACATATACTTTATCAGTATCCATTGTGAATGAGACACCCTCAATTCCCTCCTTATCATCACCTTCTAAGGATGATCATGTTCCACTTTCTGAAGCCTTCACTTCAATCCCTTCTCCAACCATTGTCCCATCAGTTCCTCAGATTGTCTCTACCCCTTGACTATTCCTCAAGTTACCATGTCTATACCTAGTCCCATGGTCACTCAAACCCCTTCATTAATTTCAATAGAGAATTTTATTTCAAATACTTATGAAATAGTAACTAAATATGAGGATGATGTTGTAGTCCCTCTTGCACATTATTTCTACAGCACAGAAAACAAAGCAGTGGTAAAGAGGGGTAAGAAGAGGAGAAGGGATCAAGGTGAACTACAAGTATCTGTTCCTAATCAAATAATATGGACTCAGCAAACAAATGACCCCCAGACAAGAGTAATTCAGACAACCACAGCTTTAGGAGCATTTGCTAGTGCAAACCTTGATTCAGTCCAGATTTTGAATAGAGAGATTGATCGAAATAAGGAATAATTGGAAAGGATGGCAGAAGAATTGGTAAAGACCAAGGAGGAACATGAAATTTATGTTGTTGATCTTAGGAGGATATGGGAAGACAGATTAGAATATTTGGAATGAAGCAATACCTCTCTGCAGGCTGAACTTCGTGATGTACAAGCTGAGAATTCTACTAATACTTAGAAGATAACCTTACTGCAAAAACAATGTGAGGATGCAACTGCAAGTGCATCCTCTTCTACTTTATTTAAGTTGTCATCCCAGGAATTTAAGGATTTGGCCCTATAGGTAAATAAGGAGCACCATAAGTTATCGGAGAAGCTATTTAACACCCTGGATGAGGTTAGGGAAACCTATATCACTTTTGGTAAAATGTCTAGTATCCTTGAAGGGAAGAAAGCCAAAAGGATTCAAGCCTCTCAGGAAAATCAAAACATTATTGAGTGGAAGAGATATATCAAGGATATACCAAAAGGCATCCACATTCTTAACAGCTTCCAGTTCAAGAAAGTTAGAGCCACATTAAACACTTGGCTTGATCTTAATGAATCGGTTCAAGATGTTACCAAGAAAGCATAGGCCACATGTAGCAGGCGATGGTATGCGGCGGATAACATCATGGAGATTATACAGTTTGCTGCTATGGAGCTCATTGAAGATTCTTGCCTGCCTAAGTTGATGGTTGAGCAAGTAGAACACAGGTGTGAAGAGGCCAAGGAGAAAATTCAACATCTTCAGGAGGTCAACATTGATGACGTGGAACAATTTATTAGGAAACCGGTTAGCATGGAAGTAAAAATCCACGTTTACCTTCGTATTTGGCATAAGTTAGCTAAGAATGAGATGGAAACATTCGAATGTAATGCCCAGCTAGGGCTAGAGTTAGCTAACTATCCGAATGTGGATGAGTTGTTAGAGATTTGGGACAAATGGCAAGTTTTTCTAGGCCATTAGTTTATTTTTGATTTTGTAATCCCGGTTTGTTGGAATTTATTCCTTGGATTATTATTTTGTAACTCCTATTTAAAGGAAATGATCTCTTTTAGAGAGGGAGGATGGAATTTGGAGACAAAAATTTGCAGGAGAAGGATGGAGATGCCATGTTTTGATACAAGCTTGTAATTTTTTACAGACTGTTATTGAATACAGTAAAGTTATTTTCAGATCTACTTTTGTCTATTTGATCAAGTTTATTTGATGAATGTGATTTTTATCCAAATTGCTTATCTAATGCTGTTTTAATCTTTTGCAACTTATTTAACACAGTAATCTACAATTCTGGTTTATCATTGCTTATGATCTGTGTGTTCATGAAGTTTTAAGAGAGTTTATTCAATTAAAACTTTTATCGATTTCTGCAAATGGTTATATTCAGTAAATTTTAATTGATGTTAAATCTTCAATCAACATATCAGTTACAGGTCAAATCTTGAATGCATGTAACCCTCAATTCATTGTTGATAATTTTTCATTAGTTAATGATAATTTGGGCAAATAAGAAATAAGTCTTTTAACATTTCTGTTAAATTGATGAACAACACTTATTTATTTTCATATCAAGCAGACCTGGATCTATCTTAGACACCTTCTTAGAGTAGATCTAACTTAGATTAGATGCCTTTTAAGTAGATTGGTGTTCATAGACTTTCACACTTTGTTTTCCTCATTAGAGAACTGATCCCTTGGATAAAAACCTATCAACTCATAGAGTGCTAGCAGAGGCTGAATAGCTGTGGGAGATTACTATCATAGAGTGCCAGCAGAGGATGAATAGCCGTGGGAGATTACTATACCAAATAGGCTGGGGATAAAATTGTCCTTGTGTAGGGCCTTTTGAAGCCTTTCAGTCTGGGTTCTCCCCCTCTATTGAGAGCTTAGGAACCCATTCCAGCACCTTGCACACCCTTCACATCCGAGGCCTCAACACGGCTCTGAATGCATCACTTCCTTTCAAACCTTTCTGTTTCGCATTGTCCTCTTTAATAGGGATACCTATTTCTATACAAAATTGTTTCCGAAAATCTGCATCAACTTTCGATCTATCCCCACCACATATTTGTTCCAATTCATTGTGGATAAATCTAACCCTTTGAATGAATGTCATGGACATCCTATAGTCACTATTTGTCGTGTGATCCCATGCCAATAGTTTTTCTTCCACATCTGTTAAACCAGCGTAAATGATGCATTTCACTGTTTGAAAAATAGGGTTTTTTGGAAACTCTTGCACCAATTCTCTTCTAGCCTCTACAGAATGATTTCCCCCCAAAACATAGTAGTTGTAATCAAAACATTTTGATTCTTCAAATGCATATCTAATAGGAACATATTTTGGGTCAACAAGAACTAGGTAGTCAACCACATGTGCATAGGGATTGTGCCTCATAAATGCTTTCAAGTTATGAACGTGCAAGCGATGTGGTTTCCTAATTTGATACTTCTCTTGGCCTTCCATGTGTCTATAAAGTTGTTTTACATTTAAATCAAATGTATGTCCATTGTGAACCAACTTATCCCTCCACAATCGATCTCGAATAGTATTTTGTGTTGTCTTAACAACACCATCATCCAGATCACCACCTGGAGTAATGATTTCCAAACTGTCCCCCGAGTTATCACTATGATTTTCAACATTGAATTGAACATTTTCTCTCCTCCTTTTATGTTTTGAAGTAGTTGTATCTAAAAGAACAACTTGTTGATCAAGAATGAAAAAATCCTCATTCATAGGTCTTTTAGAAGACTATCTATTTCTATTACCAACAGTAGTAATATTGTCATCACCAACAATTCGTCGATCATGTTCAACTGGGCGAGATATTCTTTTGAATGTAACCTTCCTAGGAACTTCATTTGATTGTTGGATTCCTTTTCCTTTCCGTGATTGTACTTCTCCAGGAACATTTTGCACTCGATTTTGCTTTGGTGTTTCTCCCTTATTTGGTGCTTCTCCCTTATGAAGACGGGTATTAATGACATCCATCAGATTTTCTTCTGTACAATAAATTCCATTCAGAATATTGGAAAGTGGCATAGCAAAATCATGCGAACTAAAAACATTATTGTATTAAATATATTACATTTTCATATAATTCAAAGTATAAGAAATTCAAAAAGATATAAAAATATAGAAACTTACTCTCTTGCTCTCAATTTTGTGCATGATTGTTGCACAAAATTATGTGAAAATTTCATCAATCTTATAGTTTGAAACCTTTAGAGAATATCGGATTTTGACAAAAGTTTTAGCTTGTTTCACTAGTGCATAAACAAGGCCTTTACCCGGCATCGAACAAATATCTCGCAACAATCCCAATGAGTGATAATCATTTTTAACATATTCAAATCTAGCACAATATAGGTGAATGCTGTCTGAGTTTCCTTGATATTTCTCTTTCAGATACCAAGAATAGTCAAGTTTCTCTTCGGTTGGTGCATTTTTCCATTCACTAACATTATTAGCTTTTCATTCATCACTGGGAACAACTTCATCATGCACAACATTGTTAGATGGCTCAACTATGTTTTTCGATGACTTCATCGACGATCTCACTCCAGAGATGTTTACAGATAGCTTTTTCGATATCATTTTCCCTATAGTCGAAAAAAAAAAAAATTAGTATACGTTTAAAAAACAAAATTGCAATACAAAACAATTGTTAACATATAGTAGCCAAATAGCTAAGAATTTGATGGCTTAACATAGCCCTTGGGATAGGTATTGGTGCCCTCGTGGCCAATTCATATCCCTTGGGCTATGCTACGGGGTTCCCATAACATATCCCAAGGGCTATGCAATGGGCCGCCCCAACAGGAACCCATTGCATACCCCATGGGCTATGCATTGGGTGCCCAGAGAGGGCTAGGGGGCGGAGATCTGTTCCCCCTCGGCCTCCTCTGGGCACCCATAGCACCTCCCTTTGGGAAACGAAATTCTAAGAATCGTGCCACCCGATAGGGGGTGCTGTGGGTGCCTATAGGGGGCCAGGATGGAGTGGCGCTGCTCCATCCCGACCCCCTCTCGGTGCCCACAACGCCCCCCGTTGAGTGGCACGATTATGAGAATATTTAAAATCTCCACATGGAAGAATCGCACTGCCCACTAGGGAGGGTGCTGTGGATGCCCGGGGGTTGATATTCGCTCCCCCCTGGCCCCCTCTGGGTGCCCACAGTGCCCCCCCCCCCACCCTCCGCTCCCCCCCGGCCCCCTCTGGGTGCCCATAACGCCCCCACCCATCGGGATATGCAATGTTCATTGGCCATTGCATAGCCCACAACCTATGCAATGGAAATGCCCAATGTGCTATGCAATGGGGGCTAAGGTGACTATGCCCTCAGCCCCCCCCCCCAAAAAAAAAAAAAACCAGGTTTTACAGAGGGCATGCCAAAATCCCAAAGTAAAAAATTTTGTGTTAAAACATAAAAAAATTAATTTAACTAACCTTGACAATGTTTGAAGTTGTTCGATGGTTTCCAAAGCCTTCTGGATCGTTGTTTGCAAATGGTGACTATAGAAAACCAAACTTCGTTAATATAACATAAAATAGGTTTTTTTTTACCGTTTTATGAATGTGGGATTAAAAACTGTGTAATTAGATAATGTATTATTTCTAAATATAGAGAAGAAGACATTAAATGAAATTTGACTAGTATTGTGACTTTTGGTTTAAAAAATTAATGTAAATAACTAATATTTTAATAAGCAGTTTGGATAGCATTGTTTAAATGTCATTTTATTAGTATTATTACAATTGTTATATGATAAATTAAATTACTTGTACTAGTGTTATAATTGTGTTTGAAATGTGTGATTTATTTTGCAGGGAATTTTTGGAGGAAAAATTTTGAAGTGAAATTTTGGAGGAAAAATTTCATTCTTTTAGCTATAATATTGTTGGGGTTGATAGTTGCACCATTGTATTTTTGGGTGAGAAGTGTGAGAAAATTTCATTCTCTTAAACTTTTTAGTGAAAAGTCATGGACTCGTCTGAATCAATCTCAATGTCTGAAGATTATGAAAATTTTGATTTAAATGGGGATTTGAAAGGCATCGATGATGATTTACCTTCAAGTGAAGATGTTAAAGGAATTATTGATGATGATGAAGAGCTTCCTCCATGTGGATATTTTAAATACACTGAGGAAGATGATGAAAATTTTCCTCCAAGTGACGATTTTCAAGGCACCTATGATGATTTTGGTCAAGGAAATGATTCTCAAAGCATCAACAATGATTTTCCTTCAAGCCAAGATTTTCCTCTAGGAGAGGATTTTCAAGGCACAAACGATGAATTTCCTTCAAGCAAATATTTTCCTCCAAGTGAGTATTTACAAGACAACAAACTTGATTTTCCTCCAAGCGAGGATTTTAATGGGATAGATAATAAGTTTGGTGAGTATGAAAGCACTAATGATGGTGTAGATGATTTTCCTCCAAGCGAGGATTTCAAGGCCACCGATAATGATTTTCCTCGAAGCAAAGATTTTAATGGGATTGATAATGTTCCTCCCCCAAGCAAGGATTTTGATGGCACTGATGGTGATTTTCCTCCAAGTGAGGATTTTGATGGCATAGATGATGATTTTCCTCCAAGCGAGGATTATGATGGTAGCGAAGACGATTTTCCTCCAAGCGAGGATTTGTTAACACTCAAAAAGTGCTCACTACCTCATCTCCCTCATTTCATGACTCATTTGTCCATATTTCCTACCATATTTGCCTCCAAAAGGCCAAAACTGCCCTTTTTTCCCCAAAATAATTCAAATTTCCTCCAAAATAGCAAAAACCCTCTAAAAAGGGAATAAAAAATATAAAAAAGAGGAAAAAGAGGGAAAAAAGGAAGCAAAAACCCTATACAGTTAACCTAAGCCATATGGTGCCCAAAACCATGGGTCAACACTCCACCACTAAAAACCTATAAATAGGTGATGGAGGCTCCCCATTTCACATTGCCAAATTTCTCCATCCTTATGCTGCCAAAAATTCTCTTGAAACCCTAGCTCTCCACTTGGAGCTAATTTCCAACTTGAGAACCCCTTTGGCCCCTATCCAAAACACCTTGGAAGAAGGAGAAGGAACAACACTAGAGCATTGGAGCAACCCCTAGACTACTGCAAAGGCTCCACCAACCTCACATTTGAGGCAACTTAATACAAAACCAATTTTTAATATCTTTTTGTTGTCTCATGCACATGCTAGTTTAAATTTACTGTTTTTATTTACTGTTTTGTTTTTTCCATTTTCACTGCACTGCTACCAAGGAGTCCCTTCTCCTTAGTAGGTTCCCATTTGCACAAGCTAGGGTGAAAACCCTAGCTACAGTTTTGGCGACTCCACTGGGGAGATATTGGCCATGTACTGAACTGCTACTAAGGAGTCCCTTCTCCTTAGTAGGTGCCCATTTGCACAAGCTAGGGTGAAAACCCTAGCTACAGTTTTGGCAACTCCGCTGGTGTTCCTTTGAATTTCTGGTTATAGTTTTTAGAAGTTTTTAGTTTTTTGCACTATTTTTCTGTTTTCCCCTTTCGGCTGTCCCTTTCGGAAGTTGGGTTTGCTACCGTAAATCATGTATTTTTCCCCACAGTTGCGATCCGACCGTGGCTTTCAGACTATTACCTGCGATCTGACCGCGACTCTCAGACTATTTCCTGCGATCTCCCCACGGCTTTCAGTCTATTTCCTGTGATTTGACCATGGCTCTCAGCCTGTTTCTTGCGATCCGACCATGGATGTCCGCCTATTTCCTGCGATCCATCGGCGGCCTTTAGTCTTTTTCCCGCGATCTTCCCACGGTTTACAGCCTGTTTCCTGCGATCTGCCCGCGGCCTTTAGCCTTTTGCCCGTGATCCTCCTGCGGCCTTCAGCCATTTTCCTGCGATCTACCCACGGATTTCAACCATCTTCCTGTGATCCGCCTGTGACATTTAGCATTTTTCCTGCGATCTGCCCACGGCTGTCAGCTTGTTTCCCATGATTCCACCGCATAGTTTTGCCGCAGACCTGCGATCTATTTTCTGCACTTTTTCCCTGTTTGAACCCAGAACTTTGCTGCAATATTTTCTGCACCTGCATAGCCACCTGTCCTATCTGCAGCCATACTTACCTACAACGTTTTTCTGCAGTTTGATTTCAGTTCCATTTACATATTTTTTTAAGTTTCAGCATTTCCATTGAAAAAGAGAAAATTTTGCATTTCAAGTTTAATTTCTGCATTGTTATTATTAGTTAGAAAGTTTCCCACCCCCTAGCACTTTTGTTTGGGTTCATTACCTCACACGCACACACTCTGTCACCTAATTCAAGTGAGCCCTAAAATACTACTTAACACAACCAAAATTCTAACCCCACTTGGGGAACACATAAGAATATTGTGGTTAGGTATGGTCGGGGGGATAGGCATCCAAATAACACCCCTCGGTCGCCTACAGTTGAGACATAGTTGTTGTCCATTAGGGAACCAAAATACCCTAGTATTTTTTGACACGGTTTAAAGCCAATTTATCAGGAAGGCCTCTCCCCTAGGAGGGTTGAAGTAGCCAGACTGGTTCCGGAAGCCTGAGTTGAATACTGCACTCTATTCAGTAACCGAAGGATACCTTTGGTAGTTCTTGTTGTACCACCTGTATGGGAGTACAACGGTGATAGAACCAAACTATAGATTCACCCAACCGAATGTGTCATGAACGGGGTATCTTAGTTGCCTTTCTTCTAGGATTGACTACCCGGTGTCCCTCCTGGTAGGGGGATATCTTTAGCCACTTTGCTCTACTGTCCATATTGTCTGACTTGGATTTCATCACCTTGCAGAGGATATGTCTGGTTGAGTCAGAATACTATTTAGCTAGGTTTTTTCATGCTCCCTTACCTCCCTTTGGTCTAGCGAGTCCAATATTTTTTATTTTCTTTAGGAAACCTGTTGCTTGTTGGTATTCTGACCATTGTTGTTGACGCTCCGCTTATTGTAGCACAACTGTTACAGTGAGTGTTTTGCGTTGGTTGTTGGCCTGAGTGCCATACTTTTTGCGCTCTCCTTTTGCACACTCGGTTGCATTAGGGTTTTTGAGCTGTTTTTCACTTGACACAACCCCCAGATACTTGACACCATCTGTCACCATTGAGTCCCCAAGACATTCTCGGCGCCTCCAGGGAATCCCCTGTAGCACAGTTCACTTGACATCAATCGTCATAGACGTAGATATTCATCACTTGATACCACTCATCATAGATCTCGGCCTTTGTCACTTGACTCTACTCGTCGACGACATAGAGCTCCGTCACCCGATCCGGAAGCCCCTTATTTCACATCTGATTTTGAGGTAGAGTCCGAGCACCCCACTTATAATGCACCAGCCAGCCCCATGGCTGGCATGACTTCCAACCCTTTCTTTGTAGGGACCATTGGTGGAGCATCCACCACCACCCCATCTACCACACCCGCTTTGGGTATGCCCTCGATGGGTCCCACCTCCACCATTCCAATCATTGTACCCATTCCAGTGACTAGCATACCCATCCCAACTCCACCAGTGACTCACACTACCCTTGGCGGTGCAGGACCATCCCATACCACCTTCATTCCTCCACCTGGGGGGAACGTCCCCAACCCGAACCCAGCCCCTCCACTTGGGGGCATTGGCCCTAACGTGGTCACAACCACTAGTCTATCACATCCTTATACTAGTTTGCAATGCATGGCTAGTCTCAACCTTCCTGACCTGGCCAGACTGACTAACGATCCCATTAGACACGACCTTACGTGGCCTCACATGCCCACCAAACTCCCATCAGAAATCCCTAAGTTTGAGGGAAAGGCAGGTGAAGACCCCCAGAACCATATTATGTCTTTCCATCTATGGTGTTCCTCCAACACCATAGTGGATGACTCTATCTGACTCCGTCTATTACAACGTACCCTCACTGGCTCTACAGCTAAGTGGTACATTGAGAAACCCCATGGGACCCATGCTACCTTTACTTCCCTTGCCTCGACCTTCCTGCAGTTCTTTCAATTACCTGTCCGCTATGACATGGGATTTGAGATCCTAGTGTCTTACAAACAGAACACGACCACCCACATCACTGAACACATTCATGAGTGGCGTCGCCGCCGAAGCCTCTACAAAATCAAGTTAGATGACCGTATCTTCTTAGATTGGTTTCTAAAATCTCTCCTTCCTTTCATTGCCAAGGATGTGGCATCCAACCGACCCCAGTCCGAAGAAGAGGCCATCCTCAAAGCCCAACAACTTGACCTTATTTACACCCAGTTTGGTTATCTATATTCCATCATACCTGATGCCCCCCGCGGTGATTCTTCTCGACACGATGCATCGGGGGCATCCCATGCCGCAGATGGCATCATTGGCCGTATTGCCTCACATAACCATCCCTTTTCCATAGCACGCACTAGCCCTAGGCCCAACCTTTCACGGGCTACATCCCATTCCAGAGAAACCAATTCGTATGCTCCCATGGCACATCACCACCATTCCCATGGACCCTCATGTCCACCTCAGTGCTTTGGCCATGCATCCCCCACTTATGCCCCCCCAGTTGAACCTTAGCCATATTACCACCCGCAGGTCGCGCAAGCTCCTTTATCCTCTCAAGCCCCCCTACTTATTATCCCCCACAGGCAGCACCTGCGGCAAACCCACAACCCATCACACAGACATATCAGCAACCCCCACAAGGCTCAGCACCTACACTGCCTCCATCCACTTATTATCCACCATAGCCTGCTCCTGCACCTGCACAACCCCAGAACCCACCTTCTACCCAAGGAAAAGTATATGCGCAACAAAATCTGCAGCAGAACAAAAATAACCAATGCCCACAAGGCCAACAAAACCGCGGCAAAGGCCATTACCGTGAGAACAACCCCCCTCTAGACCAAGGCAGCTAGCCCCCTAATCCCCCAAACAATAACAACGCGGCACCTGCTAGCCAAAACCCCGATCGACCGCCTAAGCAAGCCAAAAATCCTAATTTGCGAACAAACCACCCTTGTTCTATTTGTGGGGTCTATGGCCATTACACACACGCTTTCCTACATTTGGAGTGGGATCGGCAACTCTAGACTGATGATGCCCACCGCCAAGGGCACGCGGCTCCTCAGGCACCGCTCAACCCCCCACCACCCCATAATCAACCCTTGGTGTTACAAAATCCTTTGCCCACCCAAGGCGTAGTGAACACTCAACCATTGGCTCCCCCTCAAGGAAACGTGCCTCCACAACAGCAAATCACTTATGCCACTCCTGATCAACCCATGCTAGACTCAGGTACCCATCACTTGTTAATGATGTCATTAGCCGATGTCAACCTTCAAACCCATCGGAACCAATATGGCTCCAACCCTAAAGCCCCTCCCTCCGACAAAAACACCAACACTCTTCCCACCAATTAGTCGTTATGAATACCTCCGGCTCCACTAGATGGCGCCTCCAAATCCCCTCGCTTCCCACTTCGCCGCATCAATAATAACCCCAATGCTCGCGCTGCGTCTAATTACAACATTGTAGATGACTTAGCTCAGTCCCCCGTAGCCATGTCTGTGTTATAAGTCTTAAAAAAATGTCCTACATAGCGCAAGACTTTGCTCTCATCCATTGGTGCTATTGACCCAAATGATTCACGAATGATGGCTTTCGATTTGGACCAATCCAAACCTCACCTGCCTTCCACTTTAGCGTTCCAAGTTTCTGTATCCGTTCAGAATCTTGTCATCCATCGGTGCATCATTGATGAAGGTGCCTCCACATGCGTTATGTCCACATTCGTTTGGCAGAAGTTTGGATCCCCTACTCTCCAGCAATCCACCACTGCGTTGCGAGCCTACTAAGGCCGTTTGGCTCAACACCAAGGTCTCTTAGCTAATGTCCCCATCCAGTTGGATGGTAAAATCGTGCTCATTGACATAGAGGTCATCAATGCCCAACTTGATTATAACCTCTTGGCCGCAGTTACATGTATGCCATGCGGGCAGTTGCCTCATCCGTTTTTCATACCATGATGTTCCCCCATGATGGATGTGTGGTCAAGGTTGATCAACTCACCTATTACGATCCTAATGCCCCCGCTGCACCCGAAAATGTTCTCCCCATGGTTGAACAACCTGTTTGTGGTGCCGCTACCTCATTGGTTTCGTCAGTGGGACCCGGAGTCTACTCAGATACGCCGATGAATTCAACATTTCAAGCCATTCCACCCCCATAAACCACGGCCGAGATATCTGACTTATGTACCCTTTCCCACAATACAACAACACCCAACCATCAATCGCCCTTGCTACCCCAACGACCATTGGTACCTAGTCATGTTGGTGTTACACCCATCCATACAATCCCCTTCCTATTCCCCCCTTCGGGAGTAGTAAGCGCCCCGGTTATGGCTACTCTCAGCCTCCCCGGTTTAAATTTAGGATTACCTGTATGGTACATCATGCCTCCCATTACCCCTCCGACACCAAATGTCATCCTACAACTAGTGCAACCCATCACCACTACTAGTCAACCACCTCCCGGTTTCACTACTCCTTCCTCATCCACTAATCCATTCCCTCTTATCAAGCACATTGGGGGCAAAGGCCCACAACCATACACTGCTTTACCCCCGCCCAAAATGGTTAAAAACCCCCCCGTGTTTCGTGCTCCTTCCAAATGCTCGTTGTGTGATGAGTTGGGCCATGCTACCCATCAATGTCCATAATTACCCGCATTACAGGAACACATGCAAATGCTTGAGGATGACCCCAACATCCTGGTTGTCCAACTCGACCCTACCCCTAAGACTCGTGATAAATCACTACATACCAACCACCCTTGTGCAATATGTGGTATTTATGGCCATTACTCACATCACTGTCCAGATCTCCTAGATTACAAAGCAGCTCTCTACGGGATGAATAAATTGGACCTTGAGACGGCTTCCCCCACCATTGAGGAGATCCACCCCCCAGCATCCCCGCCAACTAGAGAGATTAATACCATTTACATGATCTCTTCTACTAGCACTACCTCGTCAACTGATTTGACATTCCAAAGTTTCCACAATGATGAGAAGATTCTAGAGGCTCTTACTACCCCTGATTACCCCTGGGAGGATATGCACCATAGTTCATATTTCCTCCTGGAAGACTCCTCCTCCACCACAGCTACCCAATTTTCAATTGAGTCCAAAGATTTCCTCCTCACCAAAGTTGATTGGTTTAAAGATCCCATTCCCGCCCCCGATGCCTTCAAGGATGGTAACATGGCCAATATTTCACCCATAATCCACATTGATATCTCTGCCCTAGCCAGTGCTCCTGAAATCATTTCGTTAGGAGCTTCCTGCACCGAGCATGAGATCGGAGAGTACAAGAAACTTTTCCAAGAATTCAGCGATGTCTTTTCCTGGTCCTATACCGAAATGCCTGGTCTTGACCCCGCTATCATCGAGCACCACATTGACACCTCTGAGTTAGGGGGCATAATATATTACCTCGACCCTAGGATAGGGGGCATGATCAATCATTTTGAACCTTCCCCATCACATCTATCTCAGTATTTCAATGATCCCATTGTTCAAACCAACACATATGTGATCCACATTCACAAACCCCATGCGCATAGCATGGGGCCAGGTCATTAACCCTGCTCACTTTTTCACATGCATGATCTATTGAACGAATCGCGACCTCACAGTCGACAGGGGTCCACCAACTGTTGACCCATACCACAGTCTCCCCGGGCACCGACCCGGGAAGGTTTGAGCCCACCCAGCAACACCCGTAGAGCGGATGAGGTCTCACCCGAGGCATCCAGGAAGAGCAGATGGAACCATGTTTCCACCAAGGGAGGAGGCAAGTTGTGGCAATATGATACTAACATCACTTCTAAATATTCATCACAGAGTTCTAGCAAATCACCTTAATCGCAACAATTAACATTATCATAAACAGAGGTCGCACGTTACTCTAATCGCATCATTTTCACATAGAATGATAACACATTATTGCAGTATTCACATTATAGCAACATAAAACAGATAACTGCATTAAGAATAGGCAATAACATAGGCATCGAGCAACATTACACATGGATCGCACCAAATCATCATCCTTATATTACTGTGGCAAAACAATACATAAATCTCTATGCAACATCCGTATTATCCCCGCATATAGCACTTAGCCATATCCACCACTATCGACTCCCCTGACACTTACAATTCTCCTCTATTTATAGGCTTCCACCGATTACAATACTTGTCCACTTTCCTAACTGACACTATGGACAATTGACTAATTGACTTGGTCTAATGACCCAAAAACCCGCATATCGTAGTACAATGACTCGATATTACCAAATATATGACCAAAAACCCACCGACTGTGGTATAATTGACTCAATACTACCAAATACATGGTCCAAGTGACCCAAAACCCACCAAGTGTGGTATCCTTTGGACCAAGATACTCCTTTCGCGGCTTCATCCAACATGTCATGGCATTAGCAGTACTGCAATCTTTCCTCATCAAACCGCCTACGAACAGGCCCCCAACACAATCTTCTGGCTCACCCTCGAGCAACATCAGCTTCATCTGTTCTTGTTGTTTGGTTCACGAATTGTTGTCCCCTTTGTTCGGCTATATAGATCCTCGGCTACCAATTCTATAAGTAACCCTCGACCTGCTGTGAGGTACATCGCGAACTCATCCTCCAATCGCATGGAATAGTGCATACTGAAAAAGAAAAGAGGACGAATAGTACCAAGGGTTGAGAATGGCGGATGACTCTGGCACATCCGTTTCACACCAGCGCTCATCGTCAACTGAAGTCAGGGAGCTACCACCCCAACCAGCGGTCTGATCAAAACCGGTACAACTCTTCGAACGACTATTGCATACTGAAGCATGCGAAACTGTCTAGGGGTCCATTTCACTGTCAACACATACCACAGTCGCCCTGGCACCAACCCGGGCATAGACAACGTAAGTGCACCCACTGGATCAAGATGCTTAGGGACACTCGTCGTTCGGGCTCGCAGTGCCCCTAGAGTGCTACAATGGGAAACGAAGTGAAGCATTTCCATAGCCTCCTTGGAATTCCTCACAATTCAACTCACACAGGGATCAACCAGCATAACCACTCATGGTCGGAACAACTTCTGGATGGCGAACTACTAACTTCCTTGGGTACTTATATACGGACCCTCCTCTGTGACGATGGGGGGAATGTTGCCTCAGTACCTCCCACCTGTGTGTGTGAGCCAACCAACTGTCACATTGGAGGGGGTTTCCATGCTGCCAACACAGCTCCTGCGTGCCACCACATGAACAACCCTGCTGATCATTCCGGTTCGGCGTGCAAAACATACCATCATCATGTGTGAACTCAATGAAATGAATCAGGGCAATCATGTGTAGAGAGGGCGGCCAGTAATCACACCACTTCACCATACCCTCCCAAATTCATCGTACAAAATCCGTTAGCAATCCTGAGTGTAACATCATCATGAGTCTCTGACGACGGTTGCAAGCCTCTCCCACTTGCGCATACCCTCTTCTATTGGTGCGCCATTTGCCACCAAGAAACCTGCAACAAGCATCATCACTCATTCATTTTTTTTTTTTTTGCAACTCAAACATCGCACTGCTCTAAGCCCGCGAGATAGGGCTTCAATCTGTGACCATTTACAAGCTTGGGGAGCATCCCCCCATCCAATCGCTGCAACTGAACCACTCCTCCTGAAGTAATATTATTGATGCGGTAGGGACCCAACGAATGCATCTACAACTTGCCTGGTTGTTTCACAAACTTGCCATCATACAATAGCACCACGTCACCTTGATGGAACTTTTTTTTTTTTATGTGGCGATCATGCCATGCCTTCTGGTGATCCTTCTCTACCCCTTGGTGAAAGCCAACGATAAACCAATCTTCTTCGAGCTCCACCAATTGTGCTAGACGCTCATCTAATGCTACAACATCATCCATGCTGGTAACAGCCGCAATTCGTAAGCTTGGAGAAATGTACTCCATAGGCATAATTGCTTCCCTCCCATATACCAGCTTGAAAGGCGTCTGACCAGTCAACGTTTTACATGTGGTGCGATAAGCCCACAACATCACTGGAACTTTCAAATCCCAGTCGTCGTGGTTTGCATTGCACACTTTTTTCAATGTTATACCTCCATATTTCACAGTGTCACATCTTCACCATAAACATAGTTGACGACACTTCCCCTACTGCTTAAAACACCCAGAAGAGAAATATGATGAATGATCCTTGAAGACAAACTTGTCCTGTCAAGAATCAACCCAACTGAGGCTTCATATACCTACACTACCATGCCTTGCTCTAGCTTAGGTACGCGGTAGTCCCGACTATCGCGCTATGCTCTTTCTCTGCCACGCAGTACTACCGTGTTATGATCAGTTCAAGGTGCGCAGTACTCCTTTTTTAGCCTTTTTTCCATGGCTTGTGGGATCTTGATTTTCGATAGATTTTTGAGGATTGGTATCCCTAATTTGATCCTAACTCAATTTCTCATATTAGTGGGCTTGATCCACTAAACATTCCCAAGATCCATCCTTCTCTCTTGTTGGTTAACCTTACTACACACTATAAGAGAGAGGCCTTCCATGAGAAAAGGGGAGGACTCTTGGAGACATCAAACTTATGATCTTGAATCTTTGTGGAGATAGCTAAAGGAGAAATCACTTGGAGCTGGGAGTTGGCTTGGATATCAAGCAACCATTGTAAGTGGCTTCAAGTTGGTAATAGAACATAACTTGTCTTGTTTCCCAAATCATGTGTGTTGATTTTGTTTCAATCATATGATTTGTATCTTTTATAGATTTAGATCCTAACTCATATTTCAAGTTGATAGAGAATCGTATATGCTTGTATCTCGGTTTTATTCTATAAGGTTCATTCGCGAGGACTTGGAGATTGAAACGACCATTAGGACGAGCAATTGAATCGAAGCTTAGTTAGATCTCTTCCATTTCTGATAGCAATATAATCTTGAGATATTTGTTTAGATCTAGGAATTCAAGGTAGCATTTGTTATCTTTTTGTCTTAGTTTAAAGTCAGTTAAAGTCTACTTTAACCTAAGAGAGTTTCTACCTATCCGTAGGGAGAAATTTCTACAACAAAAACTGGCAACTCCGCTAGGGATTGAACCCAGAATCTCTGGTTTCACAGACCACTAGAAGAAATCCTCACCAAAAGCCAAACGCTGCGGCCCTCCAAGTCATCCTGCATACTTGCTCCATTGAGCCATCCATGGCTCGGTAGGTGGACGGGGGGGCATGGTCAGCTGTGAACGCAACAACGGCACCCTCGCCAAGAAGAAGGTGACCAAGACGCTCTTGTACCCAAATTGAGAGTTCTCTCCAAGCCTACACTTGTTCACTTGATCTTTGAGGTTGGTCAATACTGCCTCGCACCAGTTGAATACTATTCCTGCCATGCAATCCACTGCAAGATTCATCTGTGTACGGACGCCTGATGGGGACCCGTACTCCCTGCCGCATGTGTGATGGTGAACAACACGATTTTTAAAGGAAGTTCTACAATGTCCTGAATGACCACCTTGCCTCTTTTCTTCCCCGAACCTTGATGGCAATAACGAGCAATTAAAGCATCAGTGCTCGCCTCCAAGGCCGTGAACCCAGTAAAATTCACCTGGGCTCCTCTCTTTCAGATGCCTGTGAGGAAATAAATGTCCTCGAGTTCAATCTTGAGGATATGTTCTCCAACTCGGAAAGCTTGAATGTCAGGGTCCCACATTTGAATAATATAGGTGAGAAGTTTGGCTTGCTTGTGGATACCTTTGGTCTTGAAGAATTTCAATAAACCACATTCCCGCAATGCAGTCACAGTCCTTTGGTCATATTCGGCCAGCAAATCATCCGCCTCATGTTCTCTTTCTTTCCAACTGACCATTTTGCTCCAAACAAGTTGGAAACTCCTGCAAAAGGTCATGGGAAATATTCATTAACCATTTAATAACTTGATCTCAGCTAAAAATCGGAAAAAAAATCAATTTTTTGATCTTAAAAATTGCCATTATCGCACTTGGGGGCAACACGACTGCGCGGTACTGCATAGTACCATGCCCCAGTTTAATGCTACAGTGCAGTACTGTTGCACAGTGCAGCGTTTCACGACATAGCTGCTGCGCGGTACTGTAGAAAGAGAAATTTGCCCATTAGGGCCTTTCCAAAAATTGACTTCTACTTACTGAAATCAAGTTATTTATCTATAAAATGAAAGAGGGGCTTGAAAGCTCTTACCTGGCCCAGACGGCTGTTGAAACGGTGCTCCGGATCTACAGATATGAACTCTTGAAGTTTTTGCTCCTCAATGGATAAAATCTCCTCTTTTGGAAAATGCACAAGTGAAATAGTAACTTTCCATATTTACCTATTCCTTATATAACTTTTTCACTTACTTTTTACTCATTATTTTATCTGGTTAAATTAAAACCCATTTCACATTACTAATATCTGGTTCCATGAGCATTTGTTGACAGGTTCTCCTTTAAAAAATGTTCACACTGGCGTTCATTTATTATTTGACCTTCATTTCGAGCCTACTTTATCTTTTTCGTGCTCTGGATTAAAACTTGAAAAAGATTCTAAGCGCTTTTACACTCGTGTCGTGCTTATCAAACTTAAGTAGAACGGTGTTGAGCTTAGTCAGCTTTACTCATGCTCGTTAAACGATGAGGAAAGTATTATCCTGGTTGTATTTTATTCTTTTTTCGGGCCATAATAAGTAAAAAATTACGAAAAAGACCATTGGAGTCCATAGTTAAGCTCTTTTCAGACTCCCTAAAATTGAAAAGATTGCCAAGTGATCTTGTCTCTTTCACACTTGTAAAAGTATTTGAAAGGTTGTCTATTCGATGATAGGTTACCCCTTTTTTGGACCGTTTAGACTATTTACGAGAAAGGTATACCTCAGTTAATTTTTGGCTAGGAGAGTTCTCTCGGGAATTGTTTTACACTTTTTTGGGATCGAGGGACTAGTTTACGAAAAAGTACACTTTGGAGCCTTCTTTAAGTTTTTCAGGCTCTCTAAATGTGAAAAACTACCGAGTTTTCCTTGCTTGGACTCGTTAAAATTTGACATCGAAGGACCCACTTTGGGACGAACCCCTCCTTCTCAAGTTCGTAAAACATGTGAGATTGGACTCATCTATGAGATGAGCTATACCGAGCATCTGTTATCCTCTTCAAGCTCGAAAAACAACAAAGAGGTACTCATCTATCATGTCGGGGGAAAATGGTAAACAAGTCGAGTTTATTTTGTTGGCAGCTTGTCAATCGTCACCTTTGAACATGGCATGTGTCTGTCCCTTGTCTATTTTGGGTATCTATTTTTGCTAAGCTGTGGTCATCATCCTGAGTCGTCTCTTTGGCCACGATCCTACTCGTTCGTTGTCTATCCTCTACTATCAATAATCCTTGCTGCCAAGTCCTTTTACATGTCGTTATATGTTCAAAGGGTTGCATTGTTCAGAGTCATTCATTGTGTCAGACCTCCGTTGTGTCAGTACATGTTCTATCGTTTCATTGTCCTATACTATCTTTTCGTTCCGATTTCATGTCAATGATGTGGGAATCATTATGGCCCACCTTCAATGAGTCTATTCCCATCGACACCAAATCACTATCCGGGAATTGGACTTAGGAATCAACCATTAGTACCTTGGTACCTGCATGCCTCAATGGTAGGTTTGCTCGTGTTCGACAGTAGGTTTACATCATTGACCTCTTATCGAACGATCTCTCGAATGCTTGACATCAACTCATTCATTTGCATTTCGTTGAGATGTACTATAGATACCTTGGGGATCATCGTCATCATTGGTGATTTCCCTCGCATTTGTTAACGGTTCACATCACTGACTAGTAATCAAATGGTTTCTACCATGTTCGACTTCAACACCTTGTAATCACATGGCTAGATTCGTATCATTTGCGATTGAGTAGAAGAGCCTGGGCACATCTTTGTATTTCGATTGTGTCTAGGCTCTGATGGAGATGTCCTTTGTATTGTCACACAGATCCACTTTTGTATTGGTCATGGTTGTGTCATTACTGTCTCATGGATCTACGCTTATTCATAGTATCCATGATTTGTCTACAGTCTATATCATCTCAGTACTCATGGATCTGCAATGTATTGGTCGGCAGCCATGCTTTGAGTCAATTGTTTTCGAGCATGGGAATGCCTGCCTCGATGGTATATCTGACATTTCGTTTCTGTTTCAGCTCCTTGTTGCTCTCCTCGATGCTATCTCCACACAGTATTTGTAAAGTATTTCGGCCATCAGCCCCTTATGACCTCACACTTTAGGGGGCATCTTTTATACCTCCATATTTCATAGTGTCACATCTTCACCATAAACATAGTTGACGACACTTCCCCTACTACTTAAAACACCCAGAAGAGAAATATGATGAATGATCCTTGAAGACAAACCTATCCTATCAAGAATCAACCTAGCTGAGACTTCATATACCTACACTACCACGCCTTGCTCCAGATTAGGTGCACGGTAGTCCCCACTACCGTGCTATGCTCTTTCTCTACCACGTAGTACTACTGTGTTATGCTCAGTTCAAGGGGCGCGGTACTCCTTTTTTAGCCTTTTTTCCATGGCTTCTGGGATTTTGATTTTTGAGATATTTTTGAGGATTGGTATCCCTGATTTGATCCTAACTCACTTTCTCAGATTAGTGGGCCTGATCCACTAAACATTCCCAAGATCCATCCTTCTCTCTTGTTGGTTAACCTTACTACACACTATAAGAGAGAGGCCTTCCATGAGCAAAGGGGAGGACTTTTGGAGACATCAAACTTATGATTTTGAATCTTTGTGGAGATAGCTAGAGGAGAAAGCACTTGGAGCTGGGAGTTGGCTTGGATATCAAGCAACCATTGTAAGTGGCTTCAAGTTGGTAATAAAACATAACTTGTTTTGTTTCCCAAATCATGTGTGTTGATTTTGTTTCAATCATATGATTTGTATCTTTTATAGATTTAGATCCTAACTCATATTTCAAGTTGCTAGAGAATCGTATATGCTTGTATCTTGGTTTTATTCTGACAATTTCATTTGCGAGGACTTGGAGATTGAAACAACCATTAGGACGAGCAATTGAATCGAAGGTCAGTTAGATCTCTTCCATTTATTACAGCAATATAATCTTGAGATATTTGTTTAGATCTAGGAATTCAAGGTAGCATTTGTTATCTTTTTGTCTTAGTTTAAAGTCAGTTAAAGTCTACTTTAACCTAAGAGAGTTTCTACCTATCCGTAGGGATAAATTTCTATAACAGCCAATGCATGCTCCAATACCTTATTAAACGCCTCTACCATCCCATTCGCTTGTGGGTGATAGGGTGTACTCTTCTTGTGCTGAATCTACAATTCCTCCATCAATGCGCTGACAGTGCGATTGAGAAAATGGTTGCCTTGATCGCTCAGCAAAATCTTGGGGTAGCCGAACCGAGTGATAATGTGATCAAACAAGAACCGAGCAGCCGTTGCTACGGAACAATCAATTACAGGTGCCGCTTCCGCCCATTGGGTCAAATACTCGGTCACTGTGATAATATACTGCGCACCTGTGCATTTCCCTAGTGGATTGATCGGCCCTACGAAATCCACAGCCCATTTTTCGAACGGTCGTAATGTCACCTACGGTAGTAGTGGCATCTCGTCACGTCTAGATGGCTTGCTAGTTCATTAGCAAACATCACAATATTATGCATAGTCTGTCGCATCATTGTGTAAAGTGGGCCACCAAATACCTGTACACAATACATTCCGGGCAGTCTCCTGACCGCCATAATGTCCTCCGGTGACTCCACCATGTGCTTTAGCCAATATCTGTGCTTGCTCATGCGGCAAAACACATCTGCGTAATATCTCATCTTCGCCTAATTTATACAACTCTCCCGCAATCAGTTGAAAGTCAGCATCCTTGACAACCAATTGCTTCTTTTGATTCATGGTAAAGTCATCAGGCGCGGTGCTGGTCGCTAAGAACTGAAGGATGTCATCAAAATAGTGATCAGCAGTGGAAACATGAAACAACTGGGCATCCAACAATCCATCTTCAATATTAGTCGGTTCCTCCCCTATTTCAATCCGTGACAAATGATCTGGTCCAACATTCAACCGGCCCGATTTCACAATGACTTCAAAATCAAACTCTTGAAACAAAAGTAGCCATCGGCAGATCTTCCCCCCCAACACAGGCTTATTGACCAAGTATTTCAAAGCAGAATGATCAGTGAACATTTTAAAATGGCCACCCAATAAATAATGCCTCAACTTCTGCATCACGTAAACCATGGCCAGACCTTCGCGTTCTGTGGTAGTGTAGTTGTGTTCTGGAAACGACAGCTTCCGACTAGAAAAAGAAATGGGATGATCAATGTCACCTTCACCTGGTTGAGCCAATACAACCCCTAATGCAACTGATGAGGCATCAACGTGGACATGGAATTCCTTGCTCCAGTCCGGAAAAACCAAAATTGGTGCCGATGCCATCTTCGCTTTGAGTGTTTCGAAACTTTCCTAACACTCCGGATTCCACTGAAATGCTGCATCCTTTTTCAACAACTTCTCCATAGGGGCAGTAATCGTAGCATATCCCCTAATGAACTTGCGATAGTAGCCCGTGTGACGCAAGGTCGCGTGCAACTGCTTAACCGTGGTTGGCAGTTGCAATCCCAAAATAAGCGCAATCTTGGATAGATCAACCAACAATCCCTGCTTACACACGATATGACCCAGCAATATCCCAAATGGAGCACAAAAAATACATTTCTTCAATTTCAGCGATATCTGGTGCTGTTGGCATCGCTCAAGCATCAATCGCAGATTAGCCAGATGATCCTGAATTAACCCATAAACAGTCCAATCATCCATATATACTTGCAGAAACTTTTGAATAAAATCTTTGAAGGTGGCAACAACTACCTGGGAAAATGTCGTAGGTGCATTCTTCAATCCGAACAGCATGACCGTGTACTTAAAGCAACCCCATTCGATAACAAAAGTTGTCTTATGGCGATCTTCCTTAGCAATACAGATCTGATGGTATCCAGAGAATCCATCAGTGAAAGAGTACATCTCCTGGCCACCCACTCCTTTAAGTACTTCATCGGTAAACGGATTCAGGAAGGGATCATGAAAGTAAGCATCATTCAACTTCCGCAAGTCGACACAGATGTGCACTTTGCCTGTTTTCTTGTCCAGCACCACCATAGGACTGATCCATTCTAACTCTTCCACAGGTTCGATAATAACAACATCCAACATCCAATCAAGTTCAACCTTGAATTTCTCTTTATGTCGCGGGTTTAGTCGATAAGGTCACTGTCATACTGGCTTAGTGTCTGGTTTCAATGGAATCCTCATTTCTCTTAAGTCACCCAGGATTCCCTTCATTTCAGAAAACTTCATGGGAAACAAATCTTGGAATTCATGCAGTAACTTGGTAACCTTACTCATCATCTCATCATCCCAATAATCCCCTACATTAGCAAACTTGGGAGTAGCTTCAGTGTCGATATTCATTTTACGAAGTTGCAATGATTGATTGAACGGATTACTTGGCGCAACAGGTGGAACCACATCGCGACTTCCTTCGGATTCGGGAATGTTAATATTCTGGGGGTCATCGTTGTCCTCTAGCCCTCCACTGACATTGAAGCACTCCATGAGAGACTGCATCTAACTGTGGGTGTGCGGATCAACAGATCGTGCCACCGGAACAACCTGAAATATCACATCGCGGATGAGTTGCAGGGCGTTATGGACATCTGGGTTGGCATCTGCAAATGTGAAGGTATGAGTGAAATAGATCGTCAAATCGCCCCATGTTGTAATGTCACGATGCAATTCAGCTGCAGTATACCACGAGCGCAGTATCTCCTCCAAAGTATGGACAAAAGCATGAACCCACTCATCTCTGGGTCGCGTGATCCACAATCGTTGACACTCCATCACATGATCACTGGGATCAGTTTGGCCATCATACTTTCTAGTGTGATAAACCTCAGTATTGCTAAATCGAACCATCAACAACCTTCGACACTGTGACCAATCTTTAATGAATTTCTTATGTGTCGCCCACCAACGTGCTAGAGTAGCCTTTAGTGCTTCCTCCAAGGCTAGCAATCACTATGGTTCTGGAACATGGTCTTCAAATTCTGCTACAAAGTTGTCTAAGCCAGGAAACCCCTCATAGATAGGCAATGTGATCGTTTCTGTTGCAACACGACATAAAGATTGTGTAACTAAACCACACTTCCGGACTGATACTTCATGCATGTGATTCTACCAATGTTCCAATGCATCATCGGAGTCAGAATATGCAGAGCTCTCACTGCGCCACTCCAACTCACCGTGAACAATGGGATGAATTTAATCCTCATAAATATTAAATGCGTGATCCCAGCCAGTCTGATCGTCATCTTTGACAGGCTCAACATATCAATGTCCTTCAGCCGGATCCAATGGAGCGATAACTTGAAAATCATGGTTATCAAAAGTCATCATGCGCTTCTTGAAGTTAATTACAGCTCCGCTATCATTAGCCCATCCTATCCCCAACAACGCAGGATAGGAGCTTTCGCCATCAAATACCTCAATGACATCGAAGTTGGCATAAGTCTTCATTCCCTCAATATCAATTGTGAGCTGCGGAACTCACCCAATAGGTGTAACCTTCACATGGTTAGCCAACCGGAGCTGTACAAGGGACCAGCTCAATGGGGGACTCCCCATTTTCTGCCACACCTGCTTGGTTAAGATGTTAACATCCGGACCAAGATCAAGAATTATAGAAGTAACATCATAATCACTTATCTGAATATTCATTCGCATTTCCTTGCCAGTCTTCCGTCGCTGTAAAGAATTGATTGTCGATTCTTGCCGTCCTTTCAGAAGTCGCTGCAACCATCCCTCAATCTCAACAAGGGAAATCGGGTCTCATGCCAATGACAGAAATCTTTCAAGGAACTTCTACAATATCCCTGGTGGTGGTCGATTGGCGTCTGAGGTAGCATCAAAGATAGGCGGCATATCACAAACAATAGCCTTACAGTGGTCTTTCTCCAATGTGCGACGTGCCTCGAGGAATGTCTCTCGTTCTGCATCAATGTCAAAATTTACCGTCTTCTGACCAGCTAACCGAATCAATGGTCATGAACCATCTTCCCCAATCGTCTTACCTCCACGAGTGACAACAGCCACCGAAGCATCTTGTGGCCACGGTTCTGCAGAAATAGTCGCAATATTAGCAACCTGCGTCTGATTCTGCTGCAAATTCCCTGGTTGATTTACATTTGGATTAGCGTTCGGCGGTGGTCGTGGGGGTTGGTTCTGTACTGGTTGCTACACCGGGTTTTGTACTGGGTTTTGTAGCTACGGAGTGTTCCCAGCCTGCCATCTTGCAATCAATTGTGGACAATTATTGACTGTATGATCATTACCAGAACAAAATGTACATTGATTCTATAGCAGTGGGTAGTCGCACTAATAATGCCCCCATACCGCACAGTGGTAACATTGAACAGGTCCTCGACCACCTCGCCCTCCTCCTCCATGACCAAACCCACCACCACGTCCGCCCCTGTAGCCTCCCCGGTAGTCACCCTGCTGCTAATAATGAGGTTACTTAAACTGTTGTTACATGGGTGCTGGCGGCATCCCTTGCCCTTGTGGTGCATACTACGTTTGTTGCACATACTGAGGCTGCGGGGGGTTCATTAGTGTATATTGCGGCACAAACTGCTGCGGTACAAACCGCATCTGTGCTTGAGGCATCGGCTAAGCTACCTGTGGCTACAGCGGGGCAGCACGTTGATCATCTTTGACATAGAATGCATCACACATTCTCTCCTGTAGCAACCCATATGCTCGATAATCCTTGTCATCATGTCCTACCGACTTACAGAAGGTGCAATACAAATTTCGCGGAGTTGTGACCATTTTCTGCATATACAAATAATTATCATGACCATGTCCAAATACCTGACAGACACGACACCACAGCATACTACCGCCATTCAGCGGATTAGGCACACCTAAGACAAAATAGTTACGAAAATATGGGCAATCATCTTTTGCATGTCCCTCTCGTCGACATCGCGTACACCATACTTCATCGTGCTGTTATTTGTTCTTCTTTAAATCTTGCAATTGTATAGTTAGGTTAGCGAGCTGTGTCTGTATCTACGACATCCTAGCTGCATTATCTCCAATTGGGGA
Organism: Larix kaempferi; assembly: GCA_027924585.1. Taxonomy (NCBI): domain Eukaryota; kingdom Viridiplantae; phylum Streptophyta; class Pinopsida; order Pinales; family Pinaceae; genus Larix; species Larix kaempferi. The sequence goes on from BSBM01000150.1 coordinate 11,932,482, forward strand.
CACCTCCAACCACATTGCGATCTTTAGAGCTTCGCTAGGCGTCGAAATGTTTTACTGCATCAGCGGTAGCCGAATATGGGGTAGTAGTGCCGCAATGAACCATTCTTTATGTTGGACAACGCTCATATCAAAACTAACCTTTTCCATCAGCGTCTTGAACCATTGGTCGAAATCCCATACTATCTCGTTAGGATACTGCATAATTTCCTTCAGTTCAGTTATATATTGGGCCTCCGACTTAAGCCATCTAAATTCAGTAATCAGCCCATCCCGAATCTCATTCAATGACTTCTCAGGGGCCCCCGTAGGGACTATGACAAACTTCATTAACCAATCTAATGCACAACCTCGCAGAGTCGTGGCTAACTGTCCTTTCTTAACATCGTCATCAGTGATATATTTCACGGTCCAGACTGCTTCACACAAAAACCAATACTGTTTTGGGTTGTTTGTCGCACTTCCATGGAACAACGGTAGCTTAGCATCATCGCCTGCCATCTTGGGCTTCCTTCCTCCTGTCACAGTGCTATTACTACCAATTAACTTTTTCGGCGTCGACGTACTCGGCGGTGTCGAAGTAGTTTCTCTTGCTGGTTGAGAGCTAGTGAGCGGAGGTGTGGGCACGTTGTTGCTGGGGTTCAGTCCTGCCTCTATCCTAGGTGTAGCCTCGTCATTCCTATCAGGACTATGAGGTCACTTTGTCCCGTGTGGCCTTCATTCACGGTCTTGTAGTCCGATCGCAGCAGGACCTTCTCCTATCCTTTGCCTCTTTTCCTGTCGGAACCTTGCTCCTCCCGTCGTAAGGCCACTTTCTTCCTCGACTTCACTCACAGTCTCCTCATGGTCTGCACCCATCTACCCCTTTACCATTCCATGCACAGTTCCCCAATAGTCACAGTACCCACGGCCCCTGCCCACCAGGCTGTCTACTGATCAAGGTGCATCTTTAATATACCTTTCTCACATATTAGCATCTTAATCGATAGTTGGAGTGATAACATAAACCTTCCCCTCGGTCCGTCAAAGAAATATCTTTCCGCTTCACTATAGGATTTCCTCATTTCAACCACAAATTCTATAATATATCCTTCTAAGATGTTATCAAGCCAAACTTCGACAGCCTGCGATGCCTTATTATCAACTTCCTGCAATTCTTGAATCAATTCCGGGGTCCAAGTCGTTGGTTCACCACCCTGGAAGTTCCTTTTCTGGAAGGTCAGCTTTGACAACCATTCATATAGAATGATCGGAAATTCACAAAAAAATCCTTCATGCAGTCCGTCGTGAATATATCTTTCCACCCAGTGATCTACCGTCAATCGTGTGTTCTGGCTTTCTTCTTCGTCGAGTGCCACAACATGACCTCCTTCTACTCTGCACATGGTCCTAGCAATGGAACCATTTGTTGACCAAGTCGCGACCTGACAGTCGACAAGGGTCCACCTGCTATCGACCCATATGCCAGTCTCCTTGGGCACCAGCCCGGGTAGGTTTGAGCCCACCCAGCAACACCCATAGAGTAGATGAGGTCTCACCCGAGGCATCCAGGAAGAGCAGACGGAACCATGTTTCCACCGAGAGAGGAGGCAAGTTGTGGAAATATGATACTAACATCACTTCTAAATATTCACCGTAGAGTTCTAGCAAATCACCTTAATCGTAGCAATTAACATTATCATAAACAGAGATCACACATTACTCTAATCGCATCATTTTCACATAGACCGATAACACATTATTGCAGTATTCACATTATAGCAATAGAAAACAGATAACTACATTAAGAATAGGCAATAACATAGGCATCGAGAAACATTACACATGGATCGCACCAAATCATCATCCTTATATTAATGTGGCAAAACAGTACATAAATCTCTATGCAACATCCGTATTATCACCGCATATAGCACTTAGCCATATCCACCACTATCGACTCCCCTAACACTTACAATTCTCCTCTATTTATAGGCTTCTGCTGATTACAATACTTGTCCACTTTCCTAACTGACACTATGGACAATCGAATAACTGACTTGGTCTAATAACCCAAAAACCCGCATACCACGGTACAATGACTCGATATTACAAAATATATGACCAAAAACCCACCGACTGCGGTATACTTGACTCAATACTATCAAATACATAGTCCAAGTGACCCAAAACCTACCAAGTGCGGTATCCTTTGGCCCAAGATACTCCTTTCGCGCCTTCATTCAACGTGTTGTGGCATCAGCAGTACCATGATCTTTCCTCATCAAACCGCCTGCCAACATGATCTCAACCATTTTTTAGGTCACATGTCACTTGTATATATGATTTGATTTGATACACCTAGTATTTTGCCCCTGCAGGTCATCATTTCTCCCCACCACAGCATCCTTGGCTTGGTAGACAAAACTTTATTTATAGTCATTTTTAACCTCGTTTTCCTTTGACCATTTCAAAGCCATATGAACTCCATTTTTCACACCATTTATACCATCGGATTCAGTTTTCCGAGCTCGTGATGATGCTTGAGATCATTTCTTGCTCTCACCCTCAGATTTTTTGGGTATTTTTTCCAAAACACCCCCCGTTGCCTCAATTTGCATGCCACCTCGACCGTTATCCGTTTTTGACATTTTTATATCGCTGGATCCAGTTTTCCGAGCTCGTGATGATGCTTGAGATCATTTCTCGCTCTCACCAGGTACAATTTCAACATTGTGTCTCAACACCTTGCTGCCTTGGTTTGCACGCCACATCGACCGCCATCGGATTGTTACACATTTTTACATGAGCCATTCACTCCATTCATACTGCAATTATTTCGTTATTTTTCCACCAGTCATCATCCCACAAGGAGGCCCACTAGTGTTCCCCCCCACCCTCATTCTTGGTTCTCATCGATGTTCCTTGATTGAGCACTTCCTCCTTGCCTGGCCATTCCTTTTGTTCGGTATAATTTTATCCCTTTTTCGGGCCGGACAAGTCCTTTACGAAAAAGGCACTTAGGGAGTTTTTGTTAAGATCTTTTCTGACTCCTAAAAAAATGAAAAGTTCGCTAAGCAATCTTGCTTCCTTTCATGCTCATTAAAGTACCTGAAAGGGCATCTATCTGGTATAAGTTTAACCCTTTTCTGGACCTGGTAGACTAATTACGAAAAAGGAATACTCTAGTCACACCGGCTAGAAGAGTTCTTCATTGCATCCTTTTATGCTTCTTCGGGCCTTGGAGACTAACAAACGAAAAAGCACCCACCTGGAGTCTTCTTTTTGCTTTCAGACTCTCTAAAATTGAAAGCAACCATGAGCATGCACCATCCTGGGCTCGTACAAATCCACACGACGGTACCATTCTATTTTTTCAGAGTCTTCTTATCACTTTCAGACTCCTTAAAATTGAAAGTAATCACGAGCATGAACTGTCCTGGGCTCATATAAATCCACACGATAGTACCGTTTTGAACACACTTCTTCTAGTTCCTTAACCCATGAAGAAGTCCCCCTAGTGCCTTTCAGCACCATGATCAATCATCTCGGCAGCACCCTTAATAAGGTCTCCTTTGTTCAGAGTATTCTGCAGTCTCCTGCCATCTTACACCAACTTGAGTATCACTCATCCCAGTCACTATCCTTGATCCATCACAGCTATGATTCCTTTCCCACCAGTCTTTTTTATATGTTTCCCGATCATCCCTGCCATCATACTCTGAGCAAAGGACATTTGATTCCCCCCACTCTACTTGCCTAGTTATTCCCCCACCCCCACAGTATGTCAGTCCTACCATCAGTACTCTCACACTTCAGTTCTCCACCTCGTGCTCCTATCAAGGAAATATCATTGCCTTGCTAGTTGCAGGTTTCCCTCTGTCGACAACAACCCATTTATTCCAGAGGATAGACCCAGAGGTCCCTGCGCCTTGGACTCATCACCATCTGTGGTGAGTGCCTACGGACCATTTTGAGAGGATTCATCAGTGCCTCTCCGAGTGGTTGTTTCTCACATGCTCGACTTCAACACCTTGATCGCATCGTTGAGAATTGCGCAGGGTATATATCCCTTCAGTTATTGGTTGAAGACCCCAGATTTCCCCCGACTCTAGCACATTGGTGAGTCACTTCGGAACACCCAGTTATATGTTCCCGTGGACGTCCGGGTTGCGTTGGTGATTGTATTCAGAATCCATCCAGTTATATGCTTCCTTGAGTACCTAGTTCAGCTCTAGTTCAGTGTACCATTGAGGGTATGACTCTCCATCATTATGTTCTTCCAGTTCATCAGTTCCTCTAGTACCATACTCAACAATACTATTGTTATTCCAGTGTATCAATTCTTCATCTTCGACTTGGTCAGCTTGGCAGTATATCCCAGATTTATGTCCCCTCTGGACCCTTATGATGTACATAGTGGTTCTCCATGTATCTTTTAGGTCCCATTTTTGGGCCTCACTGCTATTTTTTATATATATCTTGATACGAGCATGGGTATGCCCGCCTCGTCCATATATTGAGATTCTTCTTCATTCATTATTTGAGGCCATGTATCTTTCAGGTCCCCATTTTTTGGACCTCATTGTTATTTGTTATAGATCTTGATACGAGCATGGGAATGCCCGCCTCGTCCATATGTTGAGATTATTCCTCATTCATTATTGAGGTCATGTATTTTCAGTTTTTCCAGTTTGTTCAGGACCATTGTTCCGAGCTCTAGTTCATTTCTTCTCCTCTCCACATCCCAGGAAAACCATAAAAGACCTATGATGTCTATCGGCCATACGATGAGCTCCTGCCCTCACACATCATGGGGCAATCTGTTAACACTCAAAAAGTGCTCACTGCCTCATCTCCCTTATTTCATGACTCATTTGTCCATATTTCCTACTATATTTTCCTCCAAAACCCTAAAAAACCATTAAAAAGCCTCCAAAAGGCCAAAAAAACCATTAAAAAGGCCTCCAAAAGGCCAAAACCCCCTTTTTTCCCCAAAATAATTCAATTTTCCTCCAAAATAGGAAAAACCCTCTAAAAAGGCAATAAAAAATACAAAAAAGAGGAAAAAGAGGGGAAAAAGGAAGCAAAAACCCTACACGGTTGACCTAAACCATATGGTGCCCAAAACCATGGGTCAACACTCCACCACTAAAAACCTATAAATAGGTGATGGAGGCTCCCCATTTCACATCCCCAAATTTCTCCATCCTTATGCTGCCAAAAATTCTCTTGAAACCCTAGCTCTCCACTTGGAGCTAATTTCCAACTTGAGAACCCCTTTGGCCCCTATCCAAAACACCTTGGAAGAAGGAGAAGGAACAACACTGGAGCATTGGAGCAACCCCTGGACTACTGCAAAGGCTCCACCAACCTCACATTTGAGGTAACTTAATACAGAGCCAATTTCTAATATATTTTTGTTGTCTCATGCACATGCTAGTTTAAATTTACTGTTTTTATTTACTGTCTTGTTTTTACCATTTTTACTGAACTGCTACTAAGGAGTCCCTTCTCCTTAGTAGGTGCCCATTTGCACAAGCTAGGGTGAAAACCCTAGCTACAGGATTTTAATGGAAACAATGATGATATTCCTCCAAGCAAGGATTTGAATGGGATAGATGATGAAGTTGGTGAGGATGAGGGCACCAATAATGGTGAATATGAATTTCCTCCGAGTGAGGATTTTGATGGCAGCAATGATGATATTCCTCCAAGCAAGGATTTTAATGGGACAGATGATGAAATTGGTGAGGATGAGGGCACCAATACTGGTGAAGATGAATTTCCTCTGAGCGAGGATTTTGATGGCAACAATGATGATCTTCGTCCAAGCGAGGATTTTAATGGGACGGATGATGAAGTTGGTGAGGATGAGGGAACCAATAATGTTGAAGATGAATTTCCTCCGAGCAAGTATTTTGATGGCACCAATGATGATTTTCCTCCAAGCAAGGATTTTGATGGAACTGATGATGATTTTCCTCGAAGCGAGGATTTTAAAGGGACGGGTGATGATTCTGGTGAGGATACAGGAACCAATAATGATGAAGGTTATTTTCCTCCAAGCAAGGATTTTGATGCCATTGATGATGATTTTTATCCAAGCGAGGATTTTAATGAGACAAATGATGATTCTGGGGAGGATGAACCCGACAATGATGTTGATTTAAAATCAAGTGATAAACTTGATACTGATGTGGATACTCACTCTCCTCCTAATTTTGGTAATTATAATCTCAATGAGAGAGATGATATTCCTCACATTGACGAGGATATTCATTCTAACGAGGATGCTTTAATGGTTTATGAAACTCAAAGGCAAATTGTACCAATGAGAAAGATTAAGTGTAGGACTAGGCCTTTTTATATCAATCCAAAGCATTCTAGTTATACAAGGTCTAGGAAAGATTTGCTCACAAGTACCGGTTCTATTACTGATTTGATTTCAAGTGAGTGTTGCCAAAAAAATTGTCTGAAAAAAATACACTACAATCATGCTTTCGAGAACAGACGAGCATATCTATCAATGACCAAAAATATGCAAAATTCATATTTGGTAGGGTGCATGATTTCTACAAAGGCAGGTTATGATTATCGAATTGGAAGTTTTATGCTTTACAGAAGGGCATTCAAAAGAATCCACTCAATTGGTAATCTTAGACTATTAAGAATCCAGACAAGGTTGGAAAAGGATCCTACATTTTATTCTAAAGAGTATCATGCACGAGCTAGTGGGCCATTAACAAACATTGCAATGTCATGGATGTGTGACTTCTTTTCTAAGCATGGAGAGAGTATGCCAGATAGAGAAATCATACACATTCCAGATAATTTCTCAAGTCTAGAAATCTACAACTTGTACAAGGCATTTGTTCAAGATGCTGAAGAAAATAACAATTTCATTAGATATGCATATTCTACAAGACTATGGAAAACATAGTTCAACAATGTTCGTATTCCTAAGAGGTCAAGGATGGGGGTTTGCAGTATATGTGCTTCTCTTAAACAAAGAAGGGGTAAATCAGAAGGGATAGAGAGAGGTATGTCTCTAACAACTTTATTTTCTTGCAATAAATATCTATTACGAAAGCTCATCAATGTTTTGTTTTTATTTTATTTGTAGATTCAGTTGTTAAAGAACTTCAAGCACATCACAATCAACAATCAGTTGAACGACAAAAGTTATACAAACATCGCAAGAAGTGTTATGATGAACCACATAAGTATATGGGTTTGATAATTGATGGCATGGATAATAAAAAAACACTTTTGCCACATTTTGTTCGTGTACCAAAGAATTTAGAGAAAAATTTTATTCAGTTTCACTTGGTTGGTTGTATGGTTTTTAATGGTCAAATGTCTCCAAAGGTTTACTTTACAGCTCCCAATATTCATAATGATGCAAATCTGACCATTACCATAATTCACCATGTGTTGACTCATTTGTCTAGTTATCTTCCTCGAGTTCTATATCTGCAATTGGACAACACCAACTAGGAAAACAAAAATCAGATCATGTTTGGTTATCTAAACATGCTTGTTGAATTGGGAATTTTTCAGAAGGTTAAAGTTGGTTTCCTTCTTGTTGGGCATACACATGACCATATTGATCAAATGTTTAGCCGTTTTGCAGTGACATTGGGGAAGAAGAATGTTGGGAGCCTGCGATCATTAACTAAAATTAATAGAAAAACATATAGTCCAGAGCCCGTTGTTCTAACCTTGGAGGAAACTATTGACATGTGAAGATTTATTTTGGGATCGCATGGTGAAGAAAGGTGCATTGAGAAACTTAATGACAATAGCTTTCAGCATCAATTTCACATTAAAAAAATTGATGGGAAAACACTACTATGGGGTAAGAAGTACTCAACAAGTCCAGAATGGGGGCCTACATCAGGTTTAGCATTTCTGAAATTTATCCCAGGTCATCAAATGTATGCTTCAAAGTTATCATTGTTGTAATCAGCTGTTGAGATTCAAAATTCACGCCGGCACAATAGAGATGTTGATTCTTCTTAATGCTTGGAAGAAATAAAAAAAGTCTATCAAAGATACATATGACTATTTTGAGGTTGTTGATTTTGTTTGGTGGGAGTCATTTTTCATGGAGCAAAATGACATAATTACAAACTCTACAAATGGAGCCATTTTTTTTTAAGACTCCATTTGGTTGGCCACAAAGTATGTCAAATGAAAATGAGGAGAGAAATGTTGAACCTGAAGGTGTTGAGCCTTCTCAACCAGAAGAAAGGGAAATGTACATTGGGTCTAGAATATCAACTGCATGACGTGAGGTGATGGAAGACCTTTACAGAGGCTCAGTACAAGATATTAAGGAGGGTTGAATGATTGCAGTTTTGGCCACATAACATCCACGTGGTTATCCATTCTGGATTACAAAAGTTATGAAGGTCAATAAAGAAAATGAAGAAGTTATATCTATTGAAGCACATTGGTATGCAACAGACACACACCCATTTCATGGTGTGTACAAGCCGGAGATGGTGATCGAGAAAAGGGTTTTCAAAAAGAGAAAAAGAAAGGGTCAAAATGTAAATCATCGTTGCATAGACATTTTGAAATTAGAGGATGTTGACATACTAGTTTATGAATTCCAGTTGACAAGGAAAGGCACTCTTCGTTCCAAGAGTATAGATATTATCAAAAGATCGTTGGCACCATAAATAGTTGCAACATGGGAGTCTGCTAAACCAAGACATAGATATAGAAGCAATATGGCATATGAAATGTTTGGCATACATGAAGATTCAGATGGTGTACTCGTTGATACTAGAGAAGAATACGGGTCATCTACATCTTCATCCAGTCAGTCATCTGAAGAAAATGTAGATTCTTATGGTGTGGGAAAATCCATGTGTTGATTTGAATATTCGCACATGAAACATTTTGTCAACTTTTATTAATATGCCATTGTTTGTATGGAAACTCTAAAGGAGTGCTTGAATTTTGATATGAATTACTTCTACGTCTTATGGTTTATTATATGATTTTCTGATGAATATCATAAATTTTTGTATTTTATATGAAAAGAGTTGTCAAATTATTTATTGAATAATTTGTGTTTAACTCAATGCATTTTTTATACAGTGTTACTAATAGATTAAATAAGCACAATTTTCAATTTTGATAAAATCATATAAAAATGCCATTTTTTGAACAAGTGCGCTACCGGTAGCATTAGTTTTCAATTTAGAGCTTGATTTTAAGGTTTTTGCAAACAAAAATAACAAATGTTTTGGTTCATTTCTATATTTTTTACCCAAAATCAAAAAGTGGTGCTATCAGTAGCACCACTTTTTGATTTGGGTTTTTTTTTGGTGTTTTTTATGCAAAAATATGGGTTTTTATGGCTAGAGTTCTCGTTTTGAGTATATAGTTCTCGTCAAGTTGTATAACATGTTTAAAGTGTATATGTAACCAGTGGTGGAATTTATACTATCCACATCTCCAGCCATATCTGCATTTGTAAAACCTTCAAGCACAATATTATCACCAAAACATAAACAATGATGAATAGTCCCTTTAAGATACCTTAAAATTCATTTTACTACTTCCCATTGTTATTTTCCTGGATTGGAAAAGAATCTGATCACAACTCCCACTGAATGTGCAATATCTAACTGTGTACATATCATGGCATACATCAAGCTGCCAACCGCTGAAGAATAAGGAATCTTTCTAATTTCTTCCTTCTCCTTGTCACCATGAGGGCATAAATAAGTACTTAGCTTGAAGTGGGTGGCAAGAGGTGTACCAACTGGCTTGGAATCCTTCGTATTAAACCTTTTGTTCTTTCTGTCACACATAATCTTTATGCCCAATATTTGATGCGCTGGACCCAAATCCTTCATTGCAAATTGACTGCCCAAATCTTTCTTCAACCTGTTAATCGTGTTCTTATCTTTTCCAACAATAAACATGTAATCAACATATAATAATAAGATAATGAAATTTTCCATTTTCATCTCTTTTAATGTATAAACAATAATTTGCATTTAGCCTTTTAAAACCATGATCGAGCATGAAAGAGTCAAATTTATTATACCATTGGTGAGGGGCTTGTTTCAATCCATATAGACTCTTTTTCAACCTATAGACTAGATTATCTTTACCTTTTACCTTGAAACCTTTTGGCTGATCCATATAGATTTCCTCCTCCAATTCACCATGAAAGAAAGCAATTTTTACATCTAACTGTTCACATTCAAGATCTAAAGCAGCAACAAGACCAAGAATATTTGTATTTATGACATTTTAACAATTGGGGAGAAAATTTATGTAAAATCAATACCTTGCTCTTGCCCAAATCCTTCCACCACTAGCCTTGCTTTGAACCTTTTCTTATTTTCTTGGCCTTCATGTTTTATTCAGTACACCCACTCGTTCTTTAAAACCTTTCTTCCTTTTGGACGTTCAATCAAATCCCACGTCTTATTATCATGTAGGGATTTAAGCTCTTCTTGCATAGCCTTTTTCCATTTGATACTATTATCTCCTTCACATGCTTCCTAAAAGCAAGTAGGTTCACCTTTATCAGTCAATAAAATATATTCTAAGGGGGGATACCTTTGTGAAGGCCTGTGAGGCCTAGTAGACCTGCGAATTGGTAAATTTTGAGGTAAGATTTCTCCTATTGGCTGTCAATTTTGTTGTTCTTCATATTCTTCCCGTTGTTCATCATTTTTCTCTAATGGTTGCTCATTATTTACAACAAAAGTTTCTTGTAATGGTGGTTGATTTTCTGGTTGTTCCTGAATTTCAACAAACTTTTGCTACACCTCCACACCTTTGTCAGTAGATTTAAACATTTGTTCTTCATTAAATATGACATTGGGCTGCTTCTAATCAATTTCCTTTTCACAGGATCCCATAATCAATATCCTAACTCATTGTCAGCATAACCTAAGAAAATGCGGAGACTTGGTAGGTATTGAGCATGGTTAAAAGAGGCTGGAAAAAAGTATGGTAAAATTGGAAAGGCAGTTGGTTAATGCAATGGAAAGGCAGTGGTATGATGAATCGAGCACTCATTGGTTGAAGCTATTTTATGGTAAAGCATTGAATGTTTTTGTACCTAAAGTGATTGAGCATGTGTTGTAAGGGGTGCAAGATCGATTGTACCTGACACCCCAGAGTTTTTTGGTTCTAGTTAGAGTTGATTCCCCATGTTTTAGGCCTACATGTATTGGAGTAGGTGTATCCCTCTTATGTGTAGAAGAGGATGTGGCATCAAGTTGTGGAATGAACCACTTGGGTAGGTATGAGGGTGGTAGGTGTACTCGTAGACTAGCTTGATGTGGAATCAGAGAGGATGAGTCTTCGATTGAAGGGGGAAAATCTGCGATGGATTAATCTCAGTGTTGAGACCACTGCATGCTCAAGAAAGAGTTTAATGTGTTGATGAACAACGTAAGTGAAAAGGATTCCTAGAGAACTGGCGGTTACAATGGTTGAGCACCCATGTATTCCGGTAAATGGATTCCTTTTTATATGGACATCAATGATGAATTGTTTGTAGGTAAAAAAGGCTTGTGGAAGTGCAACACATGAAGGGCAAGTCAAGGCAAGAGAAATTAGAGCTGAAAGAAGCAATGGTTATCCCAGAGGATTCTAGATGTAATAGAAATGAAAAAAAAAAGAAGAGAATGGAGATGACAATGTGTAATCTACATGTAAATGGGATTCTTGAGTACTCTAGTTGCTTTTGGGGGGTTTAGATCCGAAGCGATTCCCCAAGTTAACTTTAAAGGGGGGATTGTTAGGGTTAACCTTGACTAGGGAATGAGCAAGGATGTAAGTGGTTTCAGGTACACGGTTTTGGTATCACGTGGTTTCTTATTTGTATGTAAAGAACCCTATTTATAGGGTTGGATTCCTACATAGTAAAATGCCAATGTGAGCAAAAGAGATTCTCTTAGCGGCCTTGGCCTAGTTTGACCAAGGACCAATAATAGATCTATTATTGATGGTTGTTTTTTCCCTACGAGTTTTCCAGGATAAATACTGTGTTGCTGTTGTTGATTGATCTTATTGTGTATTTTATTTCCCTTGCATATTTTTCTTCCCAACATCAACATTTTCAATGTCGACTACTCGCGTTGGTTGTCCAATGGCAACGTGCGATCCGTCACCAAGAGCGTAAAGAGGAACATGGTCGATCGATCAAAACAACACCACACGATGGAAGGGAAACAACCATAATATATCTACAAAGTCATGAGCCCTCAGAAAACAAGAAGCTTCTTTATCTAGGCCATTATCTTCTTTTAGAATGGGTGTAAATAATGAACGCTTGAACATAGGTTGCAGACTGAAGGTGAGTTGCGAGATTACTCCCAACATTCCCAAATATAATCTAGCAGCTTTCAGATATTCTTGGTCTGCTTCTATCAAAGAGATGAGTTTGGAATAGCCTTCAGACAGAGAAGCATGAACCACCAATCTCATTCCCACCACATACTCATAAACACCACTGCCTTGGCCCTTTACCCTTGTGACTACTGCCATGGTTACAACGTAATTTTCCACCTTGTGAGCATCAACACTCTTTGGCCTTCAGGATCCATTTCACTGACTCAGAGGCACTTTATGTCCTTCAGGCACACTATTTCCCTGTTTTTTCTTCCTGTATGCTAGCTATTCCACTTGAGCCAGCGTACCCGCGAGCTGCACCACTATAGCCCGCGGGTGACAAGTAAAACGGTAAAAATCACTAGTAAATGACTTTTTACTCCCAAAAAGCGGTCTTAGGGTGACCTTTGGCCCTCCATTTGGCCCGAAACACCTCGATGTGTCCTTTCACTTACCTTTGGAAGGACTATATATTGAGCACATATGGCATATGGAAGGGAGGAGAAAGAGAGAGCAAGATAACTCTAGTGGATTTTTGTCGCATCTTGAGTCTACACTCATTGATCCTTGTTGTTGTGAACCCCTTATGTTCACCTTCCAAACTCCTTTGATAGTTTGATTTTTCCATTCCATGGAGGATTGAAGTGGTGGAGGCACAAGTGGATTGATCCAGTTCCTGGTTCAGATTGGCTGCCGACAAGAGGTCGTATCATCTTGTACTTCTTGTTATTTATTAATAGAAATACTCATATTCTCGTCCATTAATGTTGTGAATGTTGTTTATAATATATTGGGTTGCATTTACTTATAATATCATGGACCTTTGCTCCTGATGATGTTAATGTCTTTCATATATTATATGCGCTTGTTGTATATTGGCTGTGAAGACTAACTTGCAGGTTCAAGTGCACGAATTGAAAGCTTCAATGGGGATCTACATCAAATGTTTGGATTGAGGTTGGTTACATTCTCCATTATCTTAGCATTGTCATTTATATAGCATAGCATTGAGAAGTGAGTTATTTTCTGGTTGTCAACTGTCTGTTGTGGTCTACCCCAAGCCATAGGAAGTTTTCTCCGTAACAGAAATGGTGACTCCATCAGGGAGAACATCCATTTTTGGGGATTTTTAGGCATTCATCCTTATTTAGAGTTGTTGTTTGTCGAAGCTCTGTGTCATTGATTGGACGTTAGGATACACTGTAGAAAACACCCTTTTTCTGAGTAATTGGACTCGTTTTCTGCTTATTTGCTTTTCCCTATACGCAGGTGAGCCTAGTTCTGCCCTCGTCTACTCGCTCCTATCTGCACTATAGCCCACAGGTACTCACAGTTATTCCTTCGATAATAGCGTACAACTCCGGGGGTGATTGGTTTATGGCCTTTGGTTGTTGCTGGGTTGGTTTTGAGTGTTCCTGAGTCTTCTTTGGCCTTGTTCCTGACTGTTCCAAGCCTTGTTGGTTTTTACCCATCTTTGTATTTTCTAGCTCATTCCATTGGTTGAGTCTTACTGTTTGGGATCTGCTGGGTTGTCTTAGTGATCTCCTCTGCATTTCTGTAACTAAATAGTAGGATTTTGCTTGCATTTTTCATTTCATTATATTGAAAAATACAAAAACATAGTTTTGCATTTTCCTTTTGTTTATAAGTGAAAATACAAAAAAAAATTACTTTTATGTACTGCATTTTGCATCTGAGTGCTTGTGCTTTCATTTAGGTTCTGCTTGAGCATTGAAAATATAAAAGAGTTGCATTTTTATTTCGAAACCATTGGATTGATTTTCATTCTAGTGGCATTGTTTTTATTGGATAGATGAGTCTAGCATTTGATGATTTTGCATACTATCGAGTCATATACATCACTAGTTCCACGACCATATCCTTTGAGTAATCACAGCCACCTAAAATTAACGCTTAATCTTAAAATTTATTAGAATGATTTTTATTTATAGGGTACACCAACTAGCATAGGTTTAGAGTCTTGGAATAAATCATTGTGAGTTAACAATCCAAGAATACTAGACGAAACATTATGTTTTTGACCAAGGAGTGGTGAAATCCATGGTATACATCGGTGTTCTCGGGAAGCTCTACTCATACCAGAGTTAAGCATGAGGTCATGGGAGGTTGGTTGCGGAGATAGCCCTCCAATACTAGCTGAACGTGGGAGATATTTCCAGGATTTGTTCGTATCTGGGGACTCTTGGGGATTTGACCCTCCTGAGTTTCAGGCTTAGCTACCCTGCCCATATGATGGATCCCACCTACAACTGTCCCCCTGAGCATTGGTTATATTGCGGTGACCATAGTTGCCTTACCTAGGTATCACATAGGGTACTTGCAGTGGTTATATTGTTTGTGTCCTGATTCAGATAGGGGTTGGACATCACAATTTCTGTTGTATAGGGATTTGACCCTGTGCACATAGTGAAGTCTACGGGTTGTTATAACTGATTTTGTTACCTCCGGCTATAGTTTGGGAGTCTCAAGCCGCTCCTAGGTGAGACATACCGGTTGTAGTGTAGAGAGCTCATTTAGCCACTCTGTTTGTCTGCTTTTGGTTGTAGTTTCTCTAGGTGTGTGCTCTTTATTTTTTGTTTTTTATAGATAGTTTGGCCATTAGGGGATGCTCTGATTTTATAGTCTCTCCAGAGATACTGTGGTGCAGAGTCCTACTCCACCGATCTTGTCGGTTGGCTGGTTTACTGACCGCCAAGCTTTCACGCCGTGTTGCTAGGGGACGCGGGAAGGCCCCCTCCGAATCTTCGGATTCTTACGAGACATATGTCGCCAACATCATGACTACACATTTTGGCATGGGAGAAATCCCTATGACTCCATCGGGTAGAGTCGAACACACTTCAGACACCTCTAATCCTCGAGAGGCATGGGGGGGTGATCCACCTGAGACTCAACCTAGTTTGTTTGGTCTGTATCCACCCGAGACCCAACCTAGTTTGTTTGGTCCAGATCCACTCAAGGATGACCCATTCGATCCTTCGTTTCCACATAATTATTTATACGGGATGCCAGAGTTACATGATGACACAGGTCCTACGACCAACGCTACTCTATTCTCTTTTGGTATGCCTGATTACAACACATTTGATCCTTCTACTAGGCTTGGTAGTCACGCTGGCACTAGTCATGGTGTTAGCAACATTGCACCCACTGGGGGAAATACCCTTTCCGGGGGCACCACATTTTCCACTCACACACATAGTATGGGGACCGGTCACATCCCTCCTAACAATGCAAATGTTGGAGGAAGGCCGCCTCCTAGGACTACCCATCCTAATAGGAACACTGTTCGTAACACAACTCGCCATCCACATTTCAATACACATGCTTCGACTCAACAACCTAGGACCACTTTTACAAATGTTAAAAATCCTCCCAATAATGGGGGTGGACACATACCATATACTTTTACAACTACTCCCACTACTAAGAATGCTAGAGTGGGGGGTGGGAATACAACTCATACATATGGTCACCACACCACCGTGCCTGCTACTAGTAATGCTAATGTGGGGAGTGGGAACATAGCCCATACATATGGTCACTATGCTACTACTCTTGTTATTAGTAACGTTTATGCGGGGAGTGGGAACATACCTCACAACTATGGTCATTACAACATGGTTCCTACTACGAATAATATGTATATGCCCCATAATTATGGTGGCAACCCTTACTACAATACAATTGGTGTTGGCCATCAGTACAACGCACCTCGATATGGTGCTCAAAATGCATATATACCTACTTACTCTCACACGGTTCAGGTTGGAGGAGTTTATCAACCTTATGGCCATGGTCAAACTTATGGTCCGTCAGGTCCGTATAATCAACATTTTAATGGTCATGGTCAAGCTTATGGTCCATCTTATCCTTCGGGTCTATTTAATCAACCTTTTATGGGGGCTTATAATCAAGCTTTCTAGTCGCAGCTCCCATTCCTTGCATGACTGAATCTTCTGGATCTATTGAAGCTCACGAATGATTCGGTGTGTCACGATCCTAATTTTCCTTCAGTCCCTACAAAACTCCCTTCGGGCATTCCTAAGTTTGAGGGGAAGGGTGGTGAAGATCTAGGTGATCACGTCACGACTTTTCACTTGTGGTGTTCATCAAACTCGCTAAATCATGATTCCATTCGATTGTGACTATTTCAACGCACCCTCACGGGGGCAGCCACGAAGTGGTATGTTGAGTTTCTTGGGGGAACTTATAGGGCTTTCAATGAGATAGATTTGGTTTTCTTGGATCATTTCCAGTTTCTAGTTTGTTACGATACTGGTACTGAACTTTTGTCTACATTCCATCAAAATAAGGCCACACATATTTCTGACCACGTTCAAGAGTGGCGTCTACGAAAGAGGTTAGTGAAAGCTAACATTCCTCCAGAGTTTCTATTGGTATAGTTTCTCAAGTCTTTACTTCCATATATTGCTAAAGATGTTTCGATGTCCAGCATAGTGACTGAGGAACAAGCCATCTTGAAAGTCCAGCAGTTAGATTTACTATACTCTCAGTCTGGCAGCTTATATGATATCATTCCTGATGCACCGCGAACACAACATGAGCCCCAATCAGTTCCTGGACCACATGCTGATGGCATTGTTGGATCCACAAGCACTCGTCCTATAGATTTGGTTGCTCATCAAATGAAAAATTTGTCCCTTAACCAGTCTACTCCTGGACAAGTTCACACCTTGTCCACTTCCACCCCGTCGTCCGATGTACACACTCTGCAATCGACGAACCCATCGGGTAACCAGCAGCCTGGTGGTAAGAAGAAGGGGATAAACAACTGTAAGGGTGGAAGCAATGGGAACAATAATAGTAATAGTAATACCCCCTATAAGGATAATTCCAACCCTCCTCAGGAAGGTGAAAATGCTGGTGAGGACCGTAAACCTAGGCGTAAGGTGAAATTCCCTTGCAAGCTTTGTGGGGAAGATCACCTTACTCACTTATGTCCTCGAATAGAAGAAGCATCGAAGCATCTGGCACAAAGCCCAGCTGTGTTGAAATATCTCCTTCCTCATCATCAGAACATGGCTTCACATGCTCCTGCTACTGGTTATGGACCTAATAAGATTGCAACGTCTTCTTCCAATACTAGTGGCTATGGATGTGTGAATATGGTCCAATCGGAGGTTAATGTGGCCACTCGTCAATGCGATTATGGTGCACCAAAACCGAAATTGGGGAATGAGCCTCCCCCTCCTCCTGATAATTCCTTGCATATTGAGAAGCCCTCTATTATGTCGTGGATACCGAAAGGTGTTCTTAAGTGCTCTACGCATAATCCCAATGCTCGGGCTGCCCAGAGCTACTCCATCATAGAAGATTTAGGCCAAACTCCATGTGCCATGTTGGCTCTTGAAGTTTTACAGGCGTGTCCTTCTCAAAGGCATTCCCTTTTGAGTGCTTTAGGAGTTCAGGATGGGGCGAGTCCCAACGTTATCAAGTTTGACACTACTGATGTTCAACCTCGCTTACCTTACCATGTGGCTTTTCAAATCCATGTGGAGTGCCTTCAGAATTTCATCAAGAGAACGGTGGTTGACAAAGATGCTTCTGCGTCAGTGATGTATTTATCTTGTTGGAAAGCTCTTGGCTCTCCTCCTCTACTCACGTCTAGGACCATGCTCACTACATTTGATGGTCAGTCGTTTAAGCTGCATGGGATTATCCCTTCCCTTGTTGTCTGCTTGGAAGGTAAACCTGTGCCTATTGAAGTCGAAGTGGTTGATGCGCCCATCTACTACAACCTTCTTCTGGGTAGGAATTGGATGTACTCTATGAAAGCTGTCGCGTCTACTATATTCAGAGTTATTTTCTTTCCACACGAAGGCAAGATTGTGACAATTGATCAGCTAGATTTCGTTAATCCTTCTCCCACAGCATCCATGGGATCAGTGGTCCCCCAAGTTACAGATTCTCAGCCAAAAACTGGGAACATGGGTGTCAGATTGTACCCCTCATTGATGGGATCTTATGATTTCCCTTCACCTGGAACCATTTACGACAATGCGTCTCCTCCATTGCATAATGTATCATTCTGGACTTCATATTTTGACTATCCATGGACTTTACCGTCCACAAGTTCCACGTCTGGAGATATTGCACACGTCAGGATGTTTATGCCACTGTCTACTGCTGAGCTTGCTTATCAAGATATTCAACAATCCACGGTAGAGCCGAATCTCTCCTCTTCATGGATAGAAGAGGAAGATCCCATTATGCCACCAGTTTTGGCAGTCGACTCATCTTTTTCGCACGATTTCCTTGATGGTACTTCACCTTCGAATGAAGCTATTACCGAGGCCATGTGTGGTAGTGAGAGACCTTGGGAGGATATGCATCATTGCTCTTATTTCCTTCCCAACCTTGATCTCATCGAGCAAGAAGAGTTCAGGACGACTCTTGCCGAGATGGTTGGTCACCATGTGGCTCTTTTGGGATCACATGAGATTTATGCAGAGGGGAACATGGCTAATATTTCCCCAACTATATCGATAAACATCTCTCACACTCCCATAAAGATTGAGAACATTTTCATCGATGATGATTGCTCTTCTGAGGAGGTTTCCATTTACACTGATTTGTTTATAGAACTTCGGGAAGCTTTCGCCTAGTCATATGAGGAGATGCCATCTTTTGCTTGGTCATATGAGGAGATGCCATGAATAGACCCCAGTATTGTCGAACATGAGATTAGAACATATCCTCATGCTAAACCAGTTCGACAACGTCTTCGTGCTACTAACCCTAGGAAGGCAGCCTCTATCAAGGCAGAGGTGGAGAAATCGCTCAAGGCTGGTTTTATCTACCCCATTCCCCTTACCGAATGGGTGTCAAACCCTATTCGTATGGATATGAAGCAAGGAACGATCTGTGTATGCACTGATTTTAGAGACTTGAACCGTGCATGTCTGAAGGACAATTTCCCCACCCCATTCATTGATCAGATCTTGGATGCTTGTGCGGGAAGTGAAATTTTTTCGTTCATGGACGGCTTTTCAGGGTATAATCAGATCCAAATCAAACCCGAGGACCAACATAAAACTGCTTTCATTTGTCCTTTGGGTACATTTGCATACCGTAAAATTCCCTTCGGCCTTAAAAACATCGGAACTACATTTCAGCGTGCTATGACCTATGCCTTTCACGACCTTAAACGTATAATGGAGGTTTTCTTGGATGATCTTTCCGGCCATTCTCGCAAGAGAGCGGACCACCCCAAGCACCTCCATTTGATTCTCAAACGATGTATACGCTACAAGATTCGATTGAATCCCAATAAATGCATATTTACTGTGAGGAAAGGTCGCCTTCTAGGATTCATAGTTTCAAAGGAGGGTATCAGAGTCATTCCTCTCAAAGTTGATGAATTACTTTGGTTTCCTCCTCCACGCAACTTGTTACAACTTCAGAACCTCCATGGGAGAGCTACTTTTCTACGTCGCTTTGTAGTGAATTATGCTAGTCTCACCAAAGGTTTCGTGTGCTTGTTGAAGAAAAACACACCGTTTATCTGGGATAAGCGAGCCCAGCAGTCTTTCGATGCCCTTAAGAAATCTTTGATATCTGCCCCTGTGCTTAGTCCACCTGATTTCGCACAAGATTTTATACTTTATGTGGCTACGTCTCAAGAGACGATTGGCATGGTCTTAGTTCAAGTTGATGATGTGCACATCAAGCATGTGATCTATTAACTTAGTCAAAATCTAGTAGACGCTGAACTGAGATATACTCACATGTAAAAGTTGGCACTTGCGACTGTTCATGCAGTCCAATGGTTACGACACTATATCATGCTTAGAAATACCACAGTTATAGTGCATATCAATCCATTTCAGTTTGTGTTATCACGATGTCTTATAGGGGGAAATACAATAAATGGATTGTGATCCTTCAGGAGTTTGATCTCGATTTTGCTTCTGCGAAGTCGGTGAAATCCTTGGTTTTTGCTGAGCTTATGTCAGACCTTCCGCGACTTGATGAGGACATTGTCCATGAATATTCCTTTGTGGATGAACACTTATTTCTTATCTCATCAGAGGACCCTTGGTACGGGGATATCATTGTATATCTCCAAACTTTGAAGTTTCCTTTGCATTATTCGTGAGATGAGTGACGGAGTGTGAAACACCATGCTAAATATTATACTATCGTCGGTGACACTTTGTATCGTTGAGGAAAGGATTCTATTCTCCGTCGTTGCTTGAATCATGAAGAAGCAGAGCATGTGCTTAATGATTTCCATGCTGGGGTGTGTGGCTGTCACTTATCTGGGCTTTCTACAGCCCAATGCATTATGTGAGTTGGTTACTTTTGGCCTTCTATCCTAGACAAGAACTGTCCAGAATATTAACTTCTACTTGTGATTTTTAATGGCAATTTCTTAACAATTTTTAGGAAAAACTCTCAGATGGTGGGGGATGTAAGTGACGGGGATGGGAACTCTGAATTTGGATTATGGGAGAAGTATTAGGTTCTAGAAAATATCGGTGAAAGTGTGCAACAACAGAAAAGGGTTTGGATACATTTAGCTTAATTGCACCTAGTGGACTGCTGAGCTAGGATGGTTCGAAGCTTTTCACAAAAAGACTAAAATTGTATAAAATCTGATTACAGGGACTGAAATGGATTATATATCGACTTAAAAACCACCTCCAACTGACGGAATAGTAAAAGAGTGCACAGAAAGATTTTTATGGGAAAAATCGCAAAACTAGTTAATTTTTTGTATTAAACTAGCTAGTCTTGGATTTTTAACTGTAAAATGACTTGAAGGAATTAAAATTTCTGTTCTGTGCTATAATGCTGCTCTGATATAATCATTTTCAACATATATAAGATAAATATGGATGTAGAACACTTCTTTTCTTATTAATAAATTGTCTTCCCAAAGTACATGCCTCACAGGCTAATTTATCATTACAATAGTGGGAGAAATGAAGAGAAGAATGAGAGTTTTACTGTGTATCTGCTCCCAAGCTATGATCAGGTCAAAAACAGGTCATGTTACTATCATGGGCTGCATTCTGAACTTCTGGACTTGATAGGGGCACATTCACTGAGCCAACCCTCTCCTTCAGGGAAAGCTCCTCCAACTTTAGCTGTGAATGGTAGCAGAATGTAAGAAGAGAAGGGGGATCATGTGTGGATCTGATATTTGGACATGTGACTCTTTTATATGCTGCAAAACATGGCAGGCTGAACTTCTTGGAGATTCTGGGCGCCACTCATGAGAACTAGCTCCTCCTTCTGGCAATTTTCCTTCAAATCTAGCCCACCATAGAATTGTCCTCTTCTTCAAGATGACTGTAGATATTCCTGGCTGGAGTAAGATGAATGTTATAGGATGCAATACATGTAATGGACCTGCACAAAACTCTTGGATAACTCACAAATTATTGGGGCACATCACCCAAGCAAACTCATTGAGGCACAACACTCACCTAGAGAGGCTCAGAGCTCTCACACAAAAATTCTCAAATGATCAAAAGTTTTTTATTGGAGTTGGTTGGCTTCTTTTATAAACTTTATGATGACCTGTTGAGTAAGTCACTTAGCTTTGGTGACTTGTGAGAGTAGGTTACCACTTTCCCATCCTACTCCAAGTCATGAGGGCACCTTTCTTGAGGAGAATAGCAACTTTTGAGCTTTCAAAACTTTCTTTCCTTCACCTCCTTCACTAAATTTGGGCAAGTGTGCTTTAGGTAGCTTTTCTGGTTGTTTCTATTTCCTTTCAGAAAGCTTTTCTGAATCTTTCCACTTTCTTTACTTTCCTCTTTCCTACTTTTGTCTGATTTTGCTAGCTTTTGTCAGTTTCCTTTCTGGGTTCATCTTGCCAACTTGTCTCCACTAGATTCCTTAGCTTTTCTGAGAATTTACCACTTAGGAAAGCTGGGCTCACTTACCAATTCGAATTTCCTAGCCTTGTCAACATCAACTTGCCACCAATTAAATTAGTAATGATGCATTTATTAATTAAAATCAATCCAATTCTGAATATAATTAATTATTTAATAATTAATTAATTCATATAGTATTCTGCCTCAACATTCATCTCCATTAATTAATGATAACTCCATTAGTTTCCTTAGATCCTTAGTTTGGGTATTAATATCTTTCGGGGTCCACCTTATCCATTTAATACCCAAATACAACCTTAGGCATCTTTCATAAGACAGTTTCCATGCTTGCTCATTAATTAAATAATTGTTGCCTAGGTGACTTAGGCCAAAATTACCTCATGGACCATAGAAAAATTTGGGGACATGACAATCCTCCCTTCCTAAGATTGCTTGTCCTCAAGCAATGTCAGGATTCCACCAAGCTTCTGCTGCACCACTCTGATTATAATTGTCCCCATCCACTGAACAATCTGAAAATTAAATTTGGCCTTCAAAAAAATGACATATGGAAGGAAAATGAAAACTGCACTGTAATCTATATCTGCAATTAACCAGCAATGAACAAAATTTTCACCCTAGTTAAAACAACTTGAGTG
Source organism: Larix kaempferi (assembly GCA_027924585.1). Classification (NCBI taxonomy): domain Eukaryota; kingdom Viridiplantae; phylum Streptophyta; class Pinopsida; order Pinales; family Pinaceae; genus Larix; species Larix kaempferi. The sequence continues at coordinate 11,955,370 of BSBM01000150.1, forward strand.
GAATTCCTGGATCCCACTGTTTGTCCTACAAGGACCAAAATTTTTCTTCCACCTTTGGCAATCTGTCACTCCAATGAATGTCGGGATCCCAAAGCATCAACTCCCAGCATGTGGACTCCCTCCACATAGGCCAACTTCTGTCAGTAAAATGTTCCATTAATGTATCTTGGCTACTTTCCTGCTTAGCTGCCTTCCCTCGCCCATAATCAGAAACATTTTTGCAAGGAGATTTCATGTCTGTTAGGTAATATTTCACCCAATCCATATGTGGATGAGTGACATCAAATGGCTGCAAATTATACCTTTGTTGCTGCTCACAATTCAATAGAATGTAAGTTATAATAAAAAATTTATTGCAGAAACAAGTGAACTTTTTACCTTCCAGATTTTCTTTTCTAGTGAGACCTCTATCCATCCATCTGGTGGGTGAATCAAAGATCCTGCTTGCTAATTCACATGAGTTGAAATCAGCCATATCTGCTGCAATAAGATCTATCTCCCATAGGAGCAGATCATGATCCACCTGTGGTACATGTGGCATCAACAAGAAAAACTTCTTCACCCACTGTTCATTCCCCATTGTTATTGTTGAATTGATGACATGACGGGAAGCACTGTGAACCTTCTTTGGATGTCTGCAACCTCCAGTAATCAGACTTATGGCTGCAACTTCATCATTATTGGATGGCCCAAATTGGGTGCTCTCATCCCACTTTTCCATGGGAGAATGACTGTTTCCAAGGAATAGCTCAATTTTCCTTAGGAAATTATCAGGTGCTTGCTTTTAAGCAAACTATTCTGCACACTCCTCAAGCACATGTAAATATAAATGATCCTCATGATCCACCATCTCATGAGGTTCCTCCTTATGATCATGAATGCTTTCATCCTAATGAAATTCACTGAATTGTGTGTAGGAGGGTAGGGAGGATCTTTGCAACTTTTCATGAAGCTGCAATATTTCTATCTTGGATTCTTGGAGGGCACTTTGAGTGTTTCTCAAAGAATCTTGGGTGGCCATTAATTCATCATTGAGCTTGCTGATCTCTTCATCGTCCCTCAAGGATGTACCATGAAAAAATTCTACAAGCTCCAACAAACTATCTCTATCAGAAAGCAAGTTCAAGAATTTACCTTTTATGCTTGCCATGGCTTTCTGAAACTCTTCCATGTCTCTCATGAAAGATTGCTCCCCCAAAATCCAACAGAGGTTATTCATTAATGCATGGGTGTCATTGAGGGTTTGAAGGGATTCTTGAATTCTGCATTCATTCATCTTCAGTGTCCCTTCAAGGAAATGAGGTTCTGGCATATGAACCTTCTCTTCTTCTAGCTTCTTAGGATCAACTTTAGCTGATTTTGTTGAAGTTATGAAAGCTGATCCATATTTTGGGGCTGCAAGATATTCATATTTCAGATCATGAATATCAGATCTTTGGTTGCAACTGGGGTGCTCGTTCATCTCTGGTGCACCAGTAAGTCTTTCTCTCCAATTTCCATCCCTCCCCAATTCAGGATTCTCAACCCCTAGGGGTTCAACCAAGCTCATATTCTCCTCTGAAGTGGCTGCCCCATCATGCTGACACATAGGAATATAAAAATTGGAATTGAAAAAATTTCCATGTGTTATGTTTTCTCCTCCTTGTGATAGTGTGTTGGTGGTTTTCTCTTCCACCAATCTCTCATTTTCAATTTCTGTCGTTGCAAGACCTTCTTCTTTCTCCATGGATCTTGCATCCACAACACCATCACCAATGGGGATCTCCATGTCCCCCACATATATGTGAGAGTATACATCTTTAGATGCTTCCTCACACTTAAGACATTCCTCAATATGTTCTCTTCCAACCATGTAGGCATCCTGCAAACACCCTTCTAGTGATTCAACTTGGGCACTGCATTCACCCTTATCACTAAGGATCTGAGATTCATCCTCAAGGAAATCTCTTATGCAGTAATTATTCTCTAATGTGATTGCAACATCATCATGACACAAATTAGTACAAAAATATGAAAGTGGTCCATACATTTGCATCATGCTTATCTCTTCAATGGGGGGGGTTATGGTGCCTTATTTTACCACTGATTCTACTAGTTCACACCTAACTGATGTGTGGTCAATTTCTACTTTCTTGTGAAGCTCATGTGGTGTCTTTGGATCTGATTTATGTCCTACTTTTAGATCTGATCTGAAATTTGGCTCAACACCCCTAATAGTACCACTCTCATCCGAGGTGATCTTGAGACCCTCATCATAGAATCTTGCAGTAGATTCTTCTTCCATTTTGTCAACAATCTCATGATTGGTTTTTGGGTCTTGTTTCTCCTTGGTTGTCTTAGGATAAGATTCTTGGAGGATCTTCTTGAAGGGAATCCAAAAATTCTTGTGTAGTCACATGCATCCAATAAAGTTTTCATATCTTTTATTAACTCTTCCATAGGAGGTTGACTTTTGACTGTGGAACATGCAAATTTTTTTCTTAATAGGGCTATCAAAATAACCATAGTCTCTTATTCCAATCATGATCTCATGGGAGATCCTTGTGGAAGGGAATTCTTGGAGATTCTCTTCCTCAAACTGTCTACAGTATTCTTCATACTGCTCATAAAAATAATCTTCCTCCTCATACAATTCAAAGTCTGAATCTTCCATGACATGGAACTAATACTACAACTGTAACTTGAAGATTGTGCTTCTAATTTCCCACTGAGGGTTAGTTTCCACAGGCTGAGCCAAGGAAAGTGCTATGATACTACTGTAATATCCTAGACAAGAACTGTCCAGAATATTAACTTCCACTTGTGATTTTTAATGGCAATTTATTAACAATTTTTAGGCAAAACTCTCAGATGGTGGGGTATGTAAGTGATGGGGATGGGAACTCTGAATGGGGATGATGGGAGAAGGATTAGGTTCTGGAAAATATGGGTGAAAGTGTGCAGCAGCAGAAAATTAAATTTTCAGCAGAAAAGGGTTTGGATACATTTAGCTTAATTGCACCTAGTGGACTACTGAGCTAGGAGGGTTCCAAGATTTTCAAAACAAGACTAAAAGGGTATAAACTCTGATTACAGGAACTGAAATGGATTATATATCGACTTAGAAACCACCTCCAACTGACGGAATAGTAAAAGAGTGCACAGAAATATTTTTATGGGCAAAATGGCAAAACTAGTCAATTTTTGGTATTAAACTAGCTAGTCTTGGATTTTTAACTGTAAAATGACTTTAAGGAATTAAAATTTCTGTCCTGTGCTATAATGCTGCTCTGATATAATCATTTTCATCATATATAAGATAAATATGGTTGCAGAAAACTTCTTTTCTTATTAATAAATTGTCTTCCCAAAGTACATCATGCCTCACAGGCTAATTTCTCATTACAATAGTGGGAGAAATGAAGAGAAGAATGAGAGTTTTACTGTGGATCTGCTCCCAAGCTATGATCAGGTCACCAACAGGTCATGTGATTGTCATGGGCTGCATTCTGAACTTCTGGACTTGATAAGCGCACATTCACTGAGCCAACCCTCTCCTTTAGGGAAAGCTCCTCCAACTTTAGTTGTGAATGGTAGCAGAATGTAAGAAGAGAAGGGGCATCATGTGTGGATCTGATATATGGAGATGTGACTCTCTGATATGCTTCAAAACATGTCAGGCTGAACTTCTTGGAGATTCTGGGCACCACTCATGAGAACTAGCTCCTCCTTCTTGCAATTTTCCTTCAAATCTAGCTGCTAGTCCACTGTAGAATTGTCCTCTTCTTCAAGATGACTGTAGATCTTCCTGGATGGAATAAGATGAATGTTATAGGCTGCAATAGATGTACTGGACCTGCACAACACTCCTGGATAACTCACAAAGTCTTGGGGCACATCACCCAAGCAAACTCACTGAGGCACAACACTCGGCTAGAGAGGCTCAGAGCTCTCACACAAAAATTCTCAAATGATCAAAAGTTCTTTATTGGAGTTGGTTGACTTCTTTTATAAACTTTATGATGACCTACTGAGTAAGCTACTTAGCTTTGGTGACTTGTAAGAGTAGGTTACCACTTCCCCATCCTACTCCAAGTCATGAGGGCGCCTTTCTTGAGGAGAATAGCAACTTCTGAGCTTTCAAAACTTTCTTTCCTTCACCTCCTTCACTAAATTTGGGCAAGTGTGATTTAGGTAGCTTTTCTGGTTGTTTCTATTTCCTTTTAGAAAGCTTTTCTGAATCTTTCCACTTTCTTTACTTTCCTCTTTCCTGCTTTTGTCTGATTTTGCTAGCTTTTTTCAGTTTCCTTTCTGGGTTCATCTTGCCAACTTGTCTCCACTAGATTCCTTAGCTTTTCTGAGACTTTACCACTTAGGAAAGTTGGGCTCACTTACCAATTCGAATTTCCTAGCCTTGTCAACATCAACTTGCCACCAATTAAATTAGTAATGATGCATTTATTAATTAAAATCAATCCAACTCTGAATATAATTAATTATTTAATAATTAATTAATTCATATAGTATTCTGCCTCAACATTCATCTCCATTAATTAATGATAACTCCATTAGTTTCCTTAGATCCTTAGTTTGGGTATTAATATCTTTAGGGGTCCACCTTATCCATTTAATACCCAAATACAACCTTAGGCATCTTTCATAAGACAGTTTCCATGCTTGCTCATTAATTAAATAATTGTTGCCTAGGTGACTTAGGCCAAAATTACCTCATAGACCATAGCGAAATTTGGGGACATGACAATCGAGGTGCCGTCGTCGCTATAGATGCCAATAAATGTCATGTCAAGGTTCAGTACGATAGGTCTGTCCGTCCCCGGCAATATGTTGAAGGTAACTTGGTCCTCTTATATGAGCAAGCTAAAGAGCCTCTGGGAGAATGCAAGTTTAACCCCATGTGGCACGGTCCTTACATCGTGAGGCGTGTCCTAGAAAAAGAATCCTATGAATTAGAGGATTATGAGGGGAACGTCTTGAAGGATCATAGAAATGGGCTCTACCTCAAGCAGTATTATGCTTGAACTTCTAGTTCGAGCTAATACTTTTGTATACTATTGTATAGTTGCTTCTGTACATAGTTTAGATTTATTTTGGTTTTTGGGTCTGCTGATTCGCTTCCGTTTGATTGAAAGATGTCAGCAAAATATCCTACGTTCTTAGGGTTTGCAGATGGTGCTAGCCGTCATATGAAGCAGCTCGCTTCTATTGCCTGGGTTATTTATTCACCTGACCACCTAGTTGTGTCTTCAGGAGGTGCTTGTCTTGGTCCTACATCTAACAATGTGGATGAGTATAGTGCCGTGATTGAGCTACTTCGGGATGTTATTTCACATGGTATCCAGTTTTTAGAAGTCCGCCTGGATTCACAATTAGTTGTGTCTCAGTTGAATGGTCAGTACCTTGTGAGGGATCCTACGTTACTACGAAAATTCTCAAGGGTAAGACTCTTGGAACGAAATTTGTTTCCATTACATACATTCACGTTCCAAGAAGTTTTAATCATATATCTGATGCATATGCTAACTATGTCCTAGATTGGCATTTGTCACATTCATAATGAAGCACACAAATAAAATATGCATTCATACATTTGTACATACACACATATAGTAGAACCGGAGAACCATAGTTTTTTATAAATAACATGTCCAAAATGGTAGTGTCATAATACAAAATTGGAGGCCTTAGCCCTAAAAAATATACATATCGATACAAAAATAACGCCCTGAGATGTCTAATCCCTACGAGGAGGCCTAGCTACCGCCTCGGCAAGATGAGTCTCATAGTAGTAGTGTACTGCATTTTCTATACGCTACAGTAGTCACACCCAGGGACTCGGTACACCCACAACATGGCGCTGCATATCCTTTGGTAGCTGCGTTATCTCTATCCCTGGTACCATGTTGGTCATCCGTGATAGGTTGGCCCGCACAGTGGCTAGAGTATGCTCTACTGTAGTACCCACTACTTCATCACCCTTGCCCCGTCGACGATGTCTGAGGAAACCCTGTGGTCTAACTGGACCCTTGTCTGTGAGCAAATAGTGAAACATCAATACTTGATACTACCCTCAAAAAAGATTTTTGCATTTACATTTATGATAAAAAATCCATAAAAATTTAATATACTAGAAAATATAAAAAGAGTAACTCACCGATGTCTCCAAACGCTGCTCCTGGAGGAAGCGGCATGTCACGATCCTGACGGAAGTCTATCCCTGCATAGGGGTAGTCATCTATATCTATGACCTGTCGGTCCCACCAGTGAAAGAACTCAGCTGTGTATCGTGATGCCTGTTAGTCACCACCCTATCGCATCAAGACTTCTGTCCACTGGGTCAGGGCTGGGTCACAAAGACTATGAGGAGGGACTTCAACCCTCGGACTAAGCCCTGGAACCCTCTCAAAGAAGAAAGTGCATAAGATATTGCCATATCCAAATTTTTTTTGCCTCCCCTTGCTTGCACTCCATTAACTAGGTCTTCGTAGACCACAATAACTTTCTGCACAAGTCATATACCATGGACCGCATACACTGAGAGGCATAGAACATCACTGACCTAGATGCCTGGTGAAGTGCTGCCGAACCTGTAATCCGCACTAGGGTAGCCACTATAACCTTCATGCTTAGATCGACTATGGCTTTGATGGGCACCTGACTCCCCACTGTCCGAGTATTGGGAATACAATACCACTCAATATAGTCGGGAATGGTGATCCCACCATGCACAGAACGAGATCGGAGGCTTGCCACTTCACCCCGACGGGACAAACCAGTAATGAAATAGATATCATCAACCTCCAAGGAAAGTATTTTCCCGTCCAAGTTGAAGTTTTGTGCATCTATGTCCCACTAATCTATCAAACGACAGAGCAATAGGATTTGGGCCCTCAAACCCCCTATGTTCCAAAATTTGTAAATCCCACGTGCTTGTAAAGCTTGTTGCACAAGAAAATCATTGCGGACGGCCTCATCCACAAGGTCATGCTCCCTTTCTCTCCATTCTAGAACCATCCCGGAGGAAGAGAAAGCAAAAGTTTAGTCAATTTTATTTAAAAAACCAACTCCACAACCGTACCCATGAGCTAATTTGCTCACAGAGGCGGGTACCCACGGTCAACGCATGCATTGACCGTGGGTACCTTGCCCTACTCGCTAACCATATGCTCGTAGCCTGCGGGTACCGCCATGACCATTTAGGGCTTGGCCATTTTAAAAATTCAACCACTTAAAATCAAAATAAAAACTATCAAATGCAAGATATGGATGAGACTACCAACCTGCTCCAGACGGCTCAATGAACGGATGCCCGTAGCTCCCAGAATCAGCAGTTGAACTTCGAGGTGAAAACTAACCAAAACCTTCCAATTGGGTGAAGAGTGAAAATGAATTGTAAATTGTAATTTTTTATTACTATTTATAAATTTGAAAACCCACTGGTATATAGTTTTTGCCATTTTAAGCTGTTTTAGACTAATATAATGTCTTGGAGTAGCATTTTTTGACTAGATTTCTTCAGCGAGAGTTGTTTCTTTTTCGTGCCTATGGCAAGTATATTTCACACCTGACATATAGGTTAGATGTCATTTTCACATACATTATGCATTTGACCTTTTAACCATTTACATAAATCCTAGGTACGACCCCACTTCTTAATTGACACGGAACCTTCACACTATTATAGAAGTGTCGTTAGGTGGTGGCAGGGCCTTTCTGAACATGGGTACCCTAGTTAGAACCCCTTTTTGCATTTCAGTGCCCATGTCGTTGTTTGTCCTTAAGATTGGGAGTCCTTTGTAGTTACGCCATGACTTTACGATAAAGACTCATACTCTACTTTGTCTTATGCTGGCCATATCCCATAAGGACTCCCCCAGTTGTATCAAGTTGTGATTGCATTGTATCATCCTGCTTACTGCTTGAGCCTTGTGTCGGCTCCCTCTTACTCAATTTTCAGCCTCGTGCCAAAGCACTTTCCTTGACGAGCCCTGCAGAGCTTCCATTTTCCTCTCACAATTTGATGACCTTTTGACCCTGAGGGAACACCCCCTCGAGTGTCCATATCCTGCACATGATTCCTTGCATTGATCATAGGTATGTTCCACTGCTTGGGACTAGTCTGCTCGCCATTGACACTCGTTCCCTCACTTGTTGTACTATAAGCAATTTTATTCTTTTTCAAGCTTTTCCAAATATGAAAAAGACCAAAAAAATCAAATATTCCAAAAAGCCAGACGGGATTATAGTTACTACTTTTAGTTGGCAGCTATTATGTCACCTTTGAACAGAGCATTCATTCCACTCCATACATTATGAGTCGGGACTATAGTTGGACCTTAGGAGCTGTACTTGTTTCTTAGTTTACTCCATCGATTGGTTAAGCTTCCAATCACTATGGAGCCCTTTATTGATGCCTCTTGCATCGCACAGTCTATATCGAGTCTATGTTGCCTAAGTCTATCCATCTGCTCATGCTCTTGTTCAAAGGAAGTCCTGAAACCAGAGTTGGCCACTCCTCAGATCTCTTAACTATTGCATGTTAACCATCCTTATTGAGTTAGTCCGTTTTACCTAAGTTCTTCCAAATATTTCAGCGTAGCTAGTACCTTGTGATGGTTGATGGGGGATGCCTTAATGCCCTCCTTCCAGCGAGTTTCGTTCTATCGACTTCAACCCATTTATTCTGGAATTCGAGACTTAGAGTTCAGTTGAGTACCTTGAGGCTTGCATTCATTAGTGTTAGATTCTCTCGCCATCGATAGTTTTGGGAATACATCAATGTCCCCTGATTGATGGATTCATCTTAGTGTTCGACTTAAACACATATATTCACACTTTGATGATTGTACTATGTGCCTTGATGCCCATTTTCATTATTGGTGGGTTATATCGCATCTGTTAATGGTATACATCATTGATCGGTAATCAGACGATGTCACATCAGGTTCGACCTCAACTCCTTTATTCACTTGATGGGACTTACATCGTAGACCATTTGTGTAGAAGACCCCAGGCAATAGTGACATTCAGTATGCTACTTATGATCATTACTTTACATCTGAGATATCACCTCTCAGATATTAGCCATTTGTACCTCCAGTTTGCACCAGTTGTTTCCTTTTCAGCAGGAGACCATATCTTACTATAGAGGGATCATGGCTATGATCACTTATGACATGTACTGCCTATTCATGGCCATTGTATAATATTGTTTTACTATACCGACATGTATTCAGAGATACTATTGTATTATGATGAGTGAGCTGCTCCTTCCACTTATGTCTCCATCACTCCACTTCTGAGATTTATAATGTATTTTGGCCATCGTAGCACCATTCTCTGACCTCACACATTAGGGGGCATCTGTTACAACGTAATTTTTCACCTTGTGAGTATCAACACTCTTTGGCCTTCAAGATCCATTTCACTGACTCAGAGGCACTTTATGTCCTTCAGGCACAATATTTCCCTATTTTTTCTTCCTATACACTAGTTGTCCCACTTGAGCCAGCATACCCGCGAGCTGCACTACTATAGCCCGCAGGTGACAAGTAAAATGGTAAAAATCACTAGTAAATGACTTTTTACTCCCAAAAATCGGTCTTGGGGTGACCTTTGGCCCTCCATTTTCCCTGAAACGCCTAGATGTGTCCTTACACTTACCTTTGGAAGGAATATATATTGAGCACATATGGCATATGGAAGGGAGAAGAAAGAGAGAGCAAGATAACTCTACTGTATTTTTGCCGCATCTTGAGTCTACACTCATTGATCCTTGTTGTTGTGAACCCCTTATGTTCACCTTCCAAACTCCTTTGATAGTTTGAGTTTTCCATTCCATGGAGGATTGAAGTGGTGGAGGCACAAGTGGATTGATCTAGTTCTTGGTTCAAATTGGTTACTGACAAGAGGTCGTATCATCTTGTACTTCTTGTTATTTATTAATAGAAATACTCATATTCTCGTCCATTAATGTTGTGAATGTTGTTTATATTACATTGGGTTTCATTTACTTATAATATGATGGACCTTTGCTCTTGATAATGTTAATGTCTTTCATATATTATATGTGCTTGTTGTATATTGGTTGTCAAGACTAATTTGTAGGTTCAAGTTTACGAATTGAAAGTTTCAATGGGGATCTACATCAAACGTTTCGATTGAGGTTGGTTATATTCTCCATTATCTTAGCATTGTCTTTTGTATAGCATAGCATTGAGAATTGAGTTATTTTTTGGTAGTCAATTGTGTGTTGTTGTCTACCCCAAGCCATAAGAAGTTTTCTCAGTAACACCATGGGATCCCATGGAAACCATGTCCGAGGCAGAGACTCTGTCCCAGTAAATCATGGCAGGGAGAGCCAATCCTTCCTTTGCAGTTTCCTCAATCACGTCTCTCATCATCTCTCCACCCACGCTCCGCCTTGGACTGTAACTGTTAGTGCAGTCTTGTTGATTCCGATTACAGATGCATAGTTTTCCGTTGAGATGATCAATCCATGGTATCCAACACATACTAGGTTTGAGAGGCTATGAGCCAGAGTGCTTACCACTTTTATCTTTTGCTTGTTTTTCACAGCACGGGCAACAACATGTAGAAGCTCAGCTTTTGTTTTGGGTGATGCAGCCTCTGCAGCTTTGTAGATGTTGCGATCCTCCCAAATAACTTGGTAATTGAAGATCTCGCATCCTCCCCCATTACTTTTGCATTGGACAGAGGGAGCAGGTGAGAATAAAGCATCTATATATAATGGAAAAGCGAGAAGTAACATGGTCACTATGGATGCAAGTATGTGTTGCATTGTGACTAACTAATGAAGAAGAAGAATTGAGATAGGCAGTAGGAGATTTATTGGCTTGTACATCGCCTTGTCATTGCGATCAATATGATTGTGTGTGTGAGTTTATATAATCACGTACTGAAGAGTTGGTTGCTGGTTGCAGTTGCACATAAATGTGACCTGCAGTCGAAGATTTGTATTGATGTTTATCGAAACTCGGGAAAACACTAGAGAGTTTGATCACTGAAATGCCAACCATTATATATATACATTATACAAATATGCGCGTCTGAAGTGCATGGCAAGCAAGAGAACGCGAATGTGGTGGACATCCGAAGAATGGACTGAGCAATATCGAGATTCACAGCATGCACATTTTTCTCTATATAAAATTACTTGCTCGTCAAATTCGTGATATCAACAAATTCCTTAAACTCGTGATATTGTCAAAATGGTGATATCATCCTTATTTAAAGAAAATCACAACACCTAAAATAGAAAGGGACCATTCCTATCTAATTGAATCCTGGGCCATTAATATATTTCTTTACTTTTAAAATGTTCTTAACCAATAAGAAGCAAGCAGTTTTATGTTTTTTCATGTTTCAATTTCATATCGTGGTTGGTGATTGCTTTGTTTTCGATCGTTTTTACTCAGTATTTGTTCTGTGAGTTAGATTTGGCCAGCAGTCTCTACATATTGTCGTGTTGGCATTTTTAATTGCTTGCTATCCGTTGTATTTTATATACATGTTCTGATATGTTTCATATACTTTTAATATTTTTTAATATTGAGTATAGTTTATATTTTATGTGAAAAAAAAACAAATTGTTTTATATGAAATCTTCTAAAAAATTGGCGATTTGGATTGGAGCACTATTTTTAGCGGATTCCGTTTTTTTTTAACAAAATTGAAATTTAATTGTTTTTTATTGGGATTTTGATAGTAGAAAAGGATTCAACAATTTCAAAACATCCTAGGACACTCAAAATTATAGAATTTGACATCTGTAACCTATAAAATTTGACAGTTGTATCCTATAAAATTTAAGAATTGTAAACTGGATTTTAAAAAATTACGACCATTTTTTTTCTTCAAAATGATACCCTAAAAATTCTTTTATTCCAATTCAAATTGTAAATTTTTTAGACTACGTCGTTTTATATTCTATTCTAAAACCAATACTTTTTATAATATTTAAAATTATAAAATAATTTATATAAATCTAAAACTATTAGAACTTATGTAATATTTAGCTTTATGTATGGTATTAAGGAAATTACATTGCTTTGTTTCGGATCAAGATTGAAATTTTATTAGAAATATGGTTACAAAATAAATTAGTTTTGATGTAGTTTTCCTTTAAAAACTATCAATGATAAATTAACTATATTTCTTAACTAAAGTGATATTACAAAAATATAATATAATAATTTGGATTATATCTCATATATATATATATATAGGTGATTCCACAAAGGTGGTTCACTATTTTAGGCGCGCGGGAGCCAAAACAATTGTTTTCCGCATCTTCGATCGAGTTTTTTTAAATAGCTCTATCGAGGGCTAGGTTAGACCCTTGATCAAGCATTTGCTCGATCCTCGATCGAGGATTTGAGAAAAAAAAAAGAGCCCGGCCTGTCAGTCGGGCCTGTTCAAAAATGATAGTGCATAGTGAGCGATAAGGACGGGACGAAAGCCCTCGACCGAGTGTCCGCAACCATCACAACACGCCAAGCCATGCCCCACGCCCCATGCCCAACTCCACCTCGCCATGGCTTCGAATCTAAAAGGTAAGTGCAATTCAACCCTATAATTTGTTTTTAAAAAAATTTAAATTTTATTTGTTATTTGTTTTAAAAAAGACCTAAATTTCATTTGTTTTGTTTTGTTATTTGTTTTTAAAAAAAAACTCTAAATTTTATTTGTTTTGTATATAAAATTGTGTGTTTAAAACATAAATTTTATTTAGTTTTTATCAATTTGTGAATGTAGCCATTGAAAACGAAAAACCAACATCTAAACCAAAAACCATTGAAACTAAAACCACCATCGAAACAAAAACCCATTGAAACTAAAAACCACCCTTGAAACCAAAAACCATTGAAACCAAATACTATTTGAAAAACAAAACAAAACAAAAAGCGTCCCAAAACATTTTTTTTTTAATTTATGTTGTATTTTTTTTTTAAATTATTAATATTTTTGTTTATGTCAATCGGTAGCATTTCACCGCATAAATGCTACCGGTTTTATTTTAAAATGTGTTTTGACAAGCAGAAATGCTGCCCGATTTTTTTCAATCCTCTGAGAACGCCAAGAGGATTGAAAAACAAAATAATCATATTAGGTTGTCGGTTTAACAAAAACCATTAACATTAAAAAAAATCAACAACACCACAGTGACATGTAGAAAACTCATTTGGTCTCCACCTATAACCTTAGATTCAATGTTACTTTGGAAAATGACCTATAATTTCTCTAATGGAAAATCCATAATTAAGTAAGTAGCATCACTATTATTAATTTATTTAATGAGATGAAGTGTCATTTTTATTTTTTATCACATAATTATCATGTATATTTTTATAGTTATACATAATATCATATAAATGTTTATATATAATAAACACATATATATACTTTTTTAATTTTTTAACAATATATATAATATAACATTTTAAAAATAAATATTTAAATATTACAATTAAATTTAAATATGTTTATTAAATTCAATATTTATTAATATAATTATATGCTAATATAAACTAATAATTTTATATTTTTTACAGGCTTTACTTTTAAAGTCAACCCAACTATTCGTTGTTGGAAAATAAAACACCAAGTTACAAAGTTTATGGAGCTCCTTACATATGTCCTACAGATCTACTATGTCCCTTACTTTTTTTAATTTTTTAATAATATATATTATATAACATTTTAAAAATAAATATTTAAATATTACAATTAAATTTAAATATGTTTATTAAATTCAATATTTAGTAATATAATTATATGTTAATATAAACTAATAATGTTATGTTAATATAAATTATAAATATATTCAAGTTAAAAAAAACATTTTCTTAAATTCAAAGCTTAGGTTTAATACCTCAATAATCATCACATTAAAAGCTATCCAAACACATTCAGGTGCATACAACATGTCCATATCAAGATGACAAAAGCAAGAGCAACAACATCTTATATTATTAAGATTCGGACATACTCCCTTTGCCATGGTCTAAATGTCATAATATAATATGTAACCTAGTTGGTGAAGGAGAGGATAGGCTAAATTGATTTTGTTTCCCTGCACCTCCTATCATGAGAATTACTAATGAGAATTAGAGCGAAATGCATAGAACAACTCCGACTAGGGAAACCAGAGAGGTTGCAAGGTTGGGTAAAGTCGACCACCATGCAAATTCACCAATTTATCCACCAATGGGAGTGAAATCATACTGTCAGTTTGAACCTTCTAGAATTCCACTTCCCACTTCATGATGGCCACACTAAACAATGTAATAAACTCCATATACACAAACCAAGAGATGACGATGAAAATGTAGTGGAGAGGAAAGAAAATGGGCAAGAGAGGGTAACCAAAATACCATAGAGAGAAAAGATGCATGGGGATTATTCTCAATACCTAGTACATTACATAAAAACTTAATATTAGTTGACAATGTTGATCATCTATTTTTATGGTCTTTGTGGGGACCAAATTCAAATCCTGAGTGATTTTGATGGAAGACTAACGCCATGTCATGGCCTCTTAGCTAAAGGAAATTGTTTGTGATTAGTGGTTTTCCCATCGAGGGTAGTAAATAAACATTGTTCAAAATAAAAATCTACTTTGTTTACTAGTGGTAAATAAACATTAAAAGAACAATCTACTTTGTTTACTAGTGGTAAATAAACATTGAAAATACCCATGCCACCTCTTGACCCTCAACTAGTAGATCTGTCCCTACAATATATTGAGAATATATCATTCTAAAAATAGTTTAGTTTCTCCCCCACATCCCAACCTCTAGTCCTAGTCCTGGTGTGACATTGAGGACTTTATCTAAGAAATCCAACTATTCTCAATGAATATATGTATCCAACATGCTCACACGATTTGAATGTGACCGCCACATTTTATCCCTAAAGATGTTGCACCAACTGCCGCTTTAAACCAAACACCATCCTAATTCTCAAGGGGGTGTGTTGTCACAGATTTGTTTCAAGGATACAATATATCATGTGACCTTTATCTAAACAGGAAGAATCTATCACTGCTAAATAACAAATTTTCTATGTTGAGTTAACAACATTGTACTTTACCTCCATTCACACAACTCCTCAAAGCCTAGACACAAAGTAATTCTCTACCATGTAGATTAGCCACACAAGACAAACCATCTTTTAATTAGTGGATGGTTTGCTTATTGCTTCCTCCTCAAGAGAGATGACCTGTTGGCACCTTTTGGGAGTTTTGATGTGGGTTTTCTTGCTGCCACTTCTGTCATTTTAGCCACAAGCCACTAAAGCCCACAAAATTGGGGCATAAACAATACTATGTATTTCCCAACAATTGCCTCAATAGACCTCTAACGCTAGTAACTTGCATGCAAATGAAACAACACATGTCTATACATTTGCTAAATAGATCTACATGCTTGTCAATTCTACGTGAAAGGACTAATCACACTTCTTTAACAAGCCACACATATCCCATGCTCCATTTGAACATTCTTAACGGATTTACACAACTTCTTCAAATATGCGGTTACTTTAGGATGTGGTAGGTAGAGTCAACTTGTATCCCTAGCTGCAGATACATCAAACAACCCACACTATCTCTTGGTTTGGTTTGGATTTTCATGTGGTATGTGTCTCAAGCCAACACACAAACAACCCTTCCATTCGTTGATCCATTCTCATGTATGTCAATAGATCTAGAGCATTGTAGCTCTCTATAATCATTCCTATGCTATAAAATTCCTATCCTATCAAATTCGACTCGTCATTCAAAATATTGGAAATATCATAAATTATAATCATTCACTCACTCATGTCATGCAATCACTGTTTAGCTTTGCTTTGCTTAGCTTTAATTAGCCATTAACAAACTTCTTTTGTTGTTCTGGTTCAATTTAAAAGGTAGATTACTGAGACTCAAACATGTAGCGAGCCCTAGTTGACTTAGGCTCGATTCCATTTCCCCTCCATCCCATACCTGTATGTTATCACAACAAGTGTTGAACAACTAAATTTGATGCATAGGCCCCTATGATGCTAGCGTTTCTAATAAAAATGATATCGAAATTGAAACTGGAATTGAAATGTAAATTTGAAATTGAAAATGAAAATGATATTGATATTGGAAATTGATATTGAATTTGAATTTGAATTTTGAAATGAAATTCGAATTGAAAATAAAAAATTGAAATTGAAATGAGAAATGAAAATTGAGAATTGGAATTGTGATTAGAATTCAAATTGAAATTGAAACTTGGAATTTGAAATTGAAACTTGGAATTTGAAATTGAAATTTGAATTTGAATTGTGAAATTTGAAATAGAGTTTGAAATTTGAATTGAATTTGATGAATTTGGATTTGAAATGTGAACTTTGAAATAGAATTTGAAATTTGAATTTGAATTTTAAATGTGAAATTTGAAAGATAATAGAATTAGAAATTGAAATGTGATGCAGAGAGTTCTGAAGAGAGAACTTCATTGCTTCGTGCTCCATGACACACGAGAGGATCTAACATCGCCCAAGAGGGCGGCCATCGGCAGCGCTCCCATTCGCTGAGGAGTGCGGCCACGCCGAGGTCGGCTGTTGCTGGTGGCAGTAGCAGGAGAGCTAGTGTTTCAGTTCATCTCGACGACATACATGTTGATCCCCAGGTGGGGAATGGGGGGCAAGAATCAAATGCATCAAGTGCATATTTTTTGTTAGATACATTTTCAGTAAATTTTTAGTATATAATGCATTGAATTTCAATTGCAAGTTATAATATATATTTCTAGTAACATTTGTGTTTTGGTTTGGATCGCAGGTGCCCCATCAGGGGGATCGTACGACGATGAGGTTGCACACATCACTCTTGCTGATATCACTTCCCAACAAGAGTGGGTGAACTCATGTGTGTGCACATTGAGGGAGGATTCTCCCACACGACGATCTTTATCCATTATGGTATCAGCAGTGGATGAGATGTTGGCCCTCTACAAGAGGGTGGGACCTCTTAGTGACATTTGGCATCATTCATGCTCGAGGAGGAGACGGGATGTCATTGGGATCCACAAATGGGAGGATGTCAAAGTCGCCATAAAAGGGCATGCCATCAAGGGTACTTTGTTCGACATCCATCTTGACCGCCCTTCCGGTCAACTACTTACACTCAAGGATTTAAGTTGGAGGCCGCTACACCATATCTATATGATAGATTCATCAAAGCGTGGGGCATGTTCCCACACCATGAACAGGTCCCATTGTACTTTTCAAAACATATTTATGTAGATTTTGTTTTGGATATGCACCCAGATTACACCAACACAAGGTCCAAGTTATATGGGGCTGGTAGGGGATGCTCCTACCAACGTCCTAGATCTCGGAGAGACCCTGGCTTCATGCCACCCCCTCCAAGGTTGGTACCATTTCCATACAGGATGGTTATCAGGTCGACGGATGTGACACAATCATCCGAGATTGCTGCAGAGGCTAGACATGACCTTGCATAGTCGTTGTTCACTGCCATGGGCAGTGCTATTGTTGTTATGCATGGAGAGGCATCTAGACCACCCCCTGCACCTGCAGAGCTAGAGATAGAGTATGTCCCTAGTAACATGCTCAGGAGTTTGCATGGTGAGGCCCTACTGGGGTATGTTGAGTCAACCCGAGATGCATGCTTTGAGTTGTATCATAGATGCGTCGCTCTAGGACAGGTATACTTTTGTACAATTATGTATATATGTTCTTCATGTTACATCATATTTTATGTTGTAAATTGAATGGTTAATAATACTTAAGGGAGTTGTATTCTATTGCACCCTGCAGGGAAGCACATTCATGGATCAACTCTTTGCTAGTGAGCCATCGTTTGGTCCATCCGCTCGTCCCAACCTGCAGATGGCAGTAGTCGAGGTAAGTTATAATTTATGTTCTAATTTAATTTAAGTTTATTATTTCCCAGTTTAAATAATTTATGTTGTATTTATTAATTTTCGAGATTTTATGTTTTAAATCTTAACTTCAAATTAATTCCAATTTGTACAGGGCAAAGGAAAGGGCATTGCTCCTGATAATAGACATGAGGACTGCGAAGGTCCTGACCAGCCGGGTTTAGACACAGAGGTGAGTTTTAATTTATGTTCCGAATCATGTTATTTAATCACATTTAGTAATTTATTTGTGTACTTTATGTTTCAATTTTTGAATTATAACTTAAATTATATTTTAGTTTTAATTTTTAATAAATCTAACTTATTACATCTAATGGCATATTGCATAGGCATCGCTACCAGGGTATTTTTTAAGGATTATAAAAGTATACTGAAGTATAGTATTCTAGGTGATTATTTTGCATTGAAAAAAAAAATATTTAGATTGGTAGGCAAATATTAAATATGAAGCATACAATTTGCTACCAAAAATTGTAAATTTTGGCGAATATTATGATAAAAAAACATATTTTATGTAAATATAGGCGATATTAGAGACTAAAAATGACCAAATAGCGAATTTATTTTTTGAAAAAAGGCCCAAAAAATAGCCAATTGGCGAAATTTCGCCCCTAAAAATTTTCCTGATCTCTACGGGAGGGTGTCGATGCTGCAATGGATTTCACATATGATTGGGATGCAGCTCCAATATGTGGTCCTGATAAAGGGCCATCTACCCAGATTCCTACCTAGATGTCGGATATCACCATTGAATCAACGGAGATCGAGGCATTCATTCATAGTTTACCACCTCAGAGCCAACATCGGGCTACTGCACATGAAGGCAGCCACAGGGTCAATCAAGGGCCTCGTGGGGGTAGCGACCAATGAGTTGATGATCTATACATTTCCATGTTTTCGATATTTTCATATTTTATATATTTTCATAATTTGGATGATCTATGTATACGTTTTCATGTTTTGGATATGGATTTATATAATTTATACATGGACTTTTATTATATATGTACTTTGGATATGGACTTTTGGATATTTTGTTTACATATTTTGTATATTTTATCTTATTGATGTCTTCATGTGTATTTTGTATCTGATTCAAAATCAATCAAGTGTTTTATATTACATATGGATATAGTTATTACAGTCAGAAATTTATGTTTTGTCATTTCAAATGCAAATTTAATGTGTAGTGATTGCAATATAAAAGTTCATCTCGATGTGTAGTTACAATTTAGTTCAATTTAAAATGAAAATTTCGACTACATTACAGAACATCTTCCAAAATTTAGAATTGAATACATACATTACAATTTAAAATTGAAATTACAATTCCAATTCAATTACAATATAAAATTTGAAATTTAATGTGTAATTTCAATTCCATTTCAATTACAATTTAAAAGCTCATTTTCAACTACATTACAATTGCATAAATAAAATCAAAATTTAAAATTAGAATACATTTGAAATTAAAAAATGAAATTACAATTACATTATGTTGTATACACATTACAATTCAATTACAATTTACACATTCCAATTCAATTACAATTTAAAATTAAAATTTCAAATTTAATGTGTAATTTCAATTGAAAATTCAATGTGTTGTTCCAATTTAAAAGTTCAATTTCAATTACATTATAATTGCATTTGAAATAAATTTTTTAAATTAGAATACTTTATACAATCTAAAATTTAAAGTTTACAATTTTACATTGTATAGATATATTTTAAATTCTCAATTACATTGCAATTGTATTTGAAAGCAAAATTAAAATTAGAATACATTTGAAATTGAAAATAAATTATAATTGCATTATGTTGTCTACACATTACAATTCAATTACATGCAAAATTTAATGTGTAATTTCAATTGAAAATTCAATGTGTTGTTGTATACAAGAATGCTTTTGTCCATTGAGAGTGTGAAATATCCCTTGAGACAAAATTCTCTAATTACAACCAACCAATGATTGATTGATGCCATTTTGGTATTGTTTGTGATAGATTTTTATCAAATTCAAAAATATTTGGTGTAATAACAAGTTCTATTGTATGTAGGTGATCTTTATGTTCTTTTCTTTTAAGTGTGTGCTCTAATCTAGATGAAAAGAAAAAAAACACCAAATCTTATTTAAAACATATGATACTTACTATTATGTTTCTTCCTTTTATTTAGCAATCATTTGAAGGGTGGTGTTTGTGCTAATAACAATGGAGTATTATGCATCACCTCATTTTTTAATCCACAAAGTCATTTAAGGTTTTGAGAAAGCAACAAATTGTTATGTCAAAGTCTTGCCAACTTTCATTATTACTTTTCCATGTCTATAAAAAAAAAATGCATGTACAAGTTGTGTTTTGGTTTGATAATTGAGGTTTTTTTACGCAAGCAAGGCCATATAATACTAACTAATTTTCCTCAAAGAGATTCCATGCCTATGCGTGCAAAACTGCATGATAAAGATGGTTTTTGATGCATGCAATCCAAAAATTGAGAACATTTGATGGTTAGAAATTATAGTGAATGTTTGTGAGTTGTGCCAACAATGGGTATTGTTTGCATGAAAATATATTCAATGATTATGTGTAAATTTCCTTTAGTTGAATTGTACCCTCTATCTCCTATGTTATATTCCATGTAGCACCAAGTGCCAATATTTTTATTAAATGGAATGAGGAGACGCAAAAAAATTTGGTCCTAACTTGGATATGTTCAATAACAAAACTAATTGATTATTGTTGAATGAAACATTTTTTCAATACATTGGTATTTGATAATATTTTTATATAATTGATAATGGAATACAATGTAATTGATGATGAAATACAATGAATGTATTGTAATGTATATAATTTTGCATTTGAAATAAAAATTTAAAATTAGAATACATTGTACAATTTAAAATTTACAATTTTACATTGTATAGATGTATTTTAAATTCTCAATTACATTACAATTGTATTTGAAATCAAAATTTAAACTTAGAATGTACATTACAATTTAAAATTGAAATTTTAAAAGTACATTATATTGTCTAACATTACAATTCAATTATGTGAACAAGTGTATTCACATTGGAGCACCATGACCCAATTTTCACAAAAACCTCCCATCTAGTATTTTTATTCTTGGCATTAAAGCATCTACAAAAATACATTTATAAAAAAACCTCCACAAAAATATCCAAAAAAATATTACACAAGACAACATGAAAACTATGTCAATGATGAAAGTGGCATACATGTAACTCATTCATCTGGCCAATGGGTTATAGGAATGCAAGTCTCCATAATGCGATCATGGTCAGCTTCTGTCATCTTCCATCTCTTTGGCTCACCTCTCTTCACCTTGATTTCTGTTATATGTATCTGAGCTGCCACCACCAAATGACTGTATTGACATGATATATATTCAGGCATAAAATCTTTGTAAATAATATGCACACCCTGCTTTTTGACTCTTTCAAAAAAGAGTCCCATTAGAACCATGTCTCCAGTTTGGTATGTGAATTCTCCATCTTGGTAGGGTCGCACCAACCTACTTTTTATTTGCATGCATCGCATCAAATAATATGCCACATTTTCTTCATTGTGAAGGGGTGCAATGACAACGAATACATCACTTGCAAGATACATTACAAATATTATACAAATGTCCTATGTGCATTTCTACAACATTTGTATATGTGTAATATATAATGAACTAATTAACTTAATGAAGTCTCTTGTACCTTCCCTAACCATATCAGAAACTTGATCATGATCTAATGAGACCATTGCCTCTTCAGTGTGCATCTATTGCCATGTTAGAATTGGATGTGGGCCCTTTGGATTAAGAGAGACATATTTCCATGGTTTCACATATACATCATTTTCACTATGATCAAGCCCGCATCCATTTGCATCAATACAAAAATTGCAAAAAAAAGCATGCTTCCTTGTTTCAATGGAAAATATGTCACCCATGTCTTTAGTTCGAACAAAATGTAACTCCCTCCTACCAGGTATGGTCTCACAATACCGCGGCATGGATCTATTCACATCTCCAAGGGCAACATCCCAAAAGAACCTGCATGGAATTTAGTTTGTCATATGTAAATTCCTATCGAATATGTGTTCTTTTTGAAATGATGATATTGAATGTTATTAGCTTATTAATTGAGTTTGGAGTTTATTACCTGCACATTGGCCTTGCTTGTTCGTGACCTTGATGTCCCAAATGATGTGTGCACCAATCAACTACTTCCATGGATCATTTGAGTCGGGTTTCACCATGACTCATCTGGTACCTTCGAAGTGATCGTTTCACACATGCACCTGTGCCATCATGTTCACCCTTTCCATGCCCTGTTTCAAAAAATATCCAGGTGTGTCAGATTCCTGTCTCTTTGTGAAGGTGACTCAACCAATAAAATGAGCATTCCAATTTGAATTGCCCTGCACACCCATCTGACCAAATCCAGTGTTGAGCAAATGATACGCCTCTCTACCTGCATGAATCATAAATCAACCCAAAGCAGTGTTGAATGAACAATGTGTCGTGCTCACGATCATCACTAACATAAAAATGGTACTCCTTAATCACTTCACGTGACTGAGGAGTGCTATCCCTACCATCAATGCTTTCTTGAGCATGTCTGTACAATACATGTACGAAGATAGACACCTAGTCGAAGTGATAGTACTCACTCTGTATCTCTCTCTGAGGAGAAAAAGTGTAGTTCTCCACAAAGTCTACCACTTATAAGATTGTGCCCAACTCAAATACCTCACGAGAATGTTTGAATTCTAAAGCTTTCCTCCTGGACGTATGGGAGTGCTTTATGTATTTATAAATCTGACTTTGAAACTTCTCCATGAAATTTGAAACAGGAATCTCATCCTTGAGGAAGTCGATCCTCTTAGATGCCACAGATGAAGAAGATGATGGATTCATAGAGACATACTCGTACCTCTTCCACTTAACTGTGATATCTGACAATCCATGGTGTGTTGGATCGATAGGAAAGTTCCTATGGAACAATGTCAAATCACTGCATTCATGGCATTTTCTCCCACCTACACACCACTTATTGAAAAACACGTGTTTAGAATTCTTGTTTCATAGTATCATACAAATAAAATCTCACACTGTGTGAGGCGCTAGTACATCATTCCAGTTCCTTTTGCAAAAATCTAGAAATGTGTCATAATATAGTTCAAATTCAATGTGGTACCGGCAGCAACAAGTTCTGTGAATCATGTTCGGCCTAATATACCACAGTTTCAATTTGTTGAACATGCTAAATGATATTTGAACACTAGGATTGGTTTCTTGGAATTCCTCGCAAAGTGAAACTCCCGTCATCTCCATCACATGCTTACAGTGATCTTGATAAATGCCTCTGGATAAACATTGTCGCAGGACATGCTTTCGATCTAGAATAGCATGAGAATGGCTATCCCAAAACTCTATCACCTTCTCTCTAATGCTTACTGCCATCCTGCCTCGACAGGGTTCCCTACAAATAAGAGCCCAACAAGCAGCTTCATTATTTTCATCTATTCAGACCCTGAATTTAGTATATTTGAGCAATGTTCTTTTTGAAACATTGAGCAATGACGCCATTGCTGATACCATTCGATTTCTTGAGGTGCTTTGTGCCACAACAACTGTTGTAATTTCCCTACGAGTAGCTCATGTATCATTGTTTATTGATTTTCCAAACGAAGATAATGCAGTTCTTACATTTTCTATTGCATTCTTGCATGTATTTTTTGTTTTAACATCTTGAAAACCCAACAACTTTGTGGCACGTTTCAATTTTTTGTGTTTTATCAACCCATGTAGGATTTGAGCTTGTGCCATCGTTGAATGTTGTTCAAAATATGACTTGATTATGTTACTGACATGCTCTCTAACTCTCCGACTAGAAATCAAGTTCCCAATCTCTTCTTGTGCAGAAACAACTGCACAATCCTCTAGAAAATTTCCACCCCTTCCAACCCCACTGCAACTCCCAATTATACTTTCAATTTGAGAGGGAAAGGTGTCATGTGATAGATGATCACGATCACGAGGGGGCACAGGGTCATGTGATTGTTGATCACCATGATGTGATGTCTGACCATAATCTCTCCCTACACAACATGTAAGTTAACAAATTGAAAATTGGTTACTTGATAGTTGTGCATTGAAATTTAAAATTGCGAGTAACTTGAAATTTGATGTGGAAATTGAAAAATTGAAAATTGCGTATGAATTGAATTTTCCAACTAATACATTTACCTTGAGAATTTTTCTAAGTAAAAATTGAAATTGCTAGTGACTTGAAATTTGAAATTACTACTAATGTTTGAAATTGCTTGTAACTTGAAATTGCTAACTTAATTACTTGAGAGTTGTTCTAGAAGTAAAGTTTGAAATTGCTAGTAAAATTTGAAATTGCTTGTAACTTGAAATTGGTAGTAACTTGTACATTTAACTTTAAAATTGTTGCATGTAAATTAACAAATTGAAAATTGCTAGTGACTTGAGAAAAATTCGGTACAAGTATTGAAAATACATTAAAACAAGAAAATTGTTTGTAACTTAATTTCAAAATAACTAAATATGTACATGTAACTTGAAATTGTACATTTAGTTTGAGAATTGTTAGTAAAGTTTGAAAATGAAGTATATATATTTAACTCAAGATAATTATTAATAACTTGATATACTTGTGCATTGAATTTTAAAATTGCTAGTAACTTGAAATTTGATGTAGAAATTGACAAATTGAAAATTGAGTGTGAATTGAACTTTCCAACTAATTATACATAACTATCAATTTAACTTGAAAATTGTTAAAATTTTTGAAATATAAATTATATACCTATTATAGGAAAGAAAAGTTAACTTATCCCTACATTAATGCATAGAAAAAATTGGTACATGAATTGGAAATACATTAAATATGAAAATATTTTGAAGTAGTTGATTTGATTATAAACCTGAGAAATTTAAATAAATAATTTCGACAAAGACACATTTGTCTCAAATTTACAACATTGCACCCATTAAAATCCTTATAGAAATTCGCCCTCAAATATTTTTGAAAATAGTCTCAACAAAAACTATAAAAAATACACATAATTATCTTGGTGATGTCATGTTATGTAAATAAAAGTATGTGATAGATGGAACCTTTAAATGGATTTTTTTTAAAGTAAACATTATAATTTAGCTCTTTGAACATTCATTTGTTTTCAAATATTCATAACTATTAAAATATTGCCAACCACCATAACTATGAAAATATTGTCAACCACCATAACTATGAAAATATTCATTCATTTGTTTTCAAATTGAATTTTCTAACTAACACATAACTATCATAATGTTCATTTCAAATAAAATGAGGGTAAGTTAAAATTAGACATTAATAGTTATTTCAATCAACAAATGTTGAGACTTGGAGCTCACATTGAGGTTATACATTTATATTTTTTTAACAAATAACAAAACAAAAATTGAAATTACATTTAACTTGAAATTGTTTTTTTTTACAGAAACGGCTAGTATTTATATTAAAGAGTTGTGGCAGAGCCACCAACAGTTTTACAAGCCAAAATTGTAGAAGCCAAAATTGTAGAAGGTCTATCAGTCATGCTACCGTTAATTACAAATGCCTGTAGCTGATCAGGACTTTTTAAAGCTGAAAACAGAAAGATAAAACAGAGTAAAACAGAACCTAGACAAGAATTAGCGATAGCGTGCCCCTGCAGACGATTTTGCCGTTGTTGGGTTCTTACTCGGGCCTGGTTTTTCGGTTCCTCGAAGGTTCTCCATAGCTATTTCCAGATTCTGCAGTCTTTGGTCCATGTTCTCGATGGCGGCCGTGACCTTCATCTCCAAAGTCTCCAGGGCTACCGTAAAATCCTCACGGGTGCTACCGATTTCCTCATCCAATCTATCCAGTTGACTTCCACCTTTCACATCCATACGATTCATAAATTCTCCCTGTCTTCTAACTCGTCGACGCAGCACCCGAATCTCCGCTTCCAATTCCAGCAATGGGTCAGGGGAGGAAGCCGCAGAGTCTCCAGATTCGGCCATAATTCTAAGCAGATACCAGATACTATCAGGGTAACACAGAGGGAGCTTAACGAGGTGATGCAAAATCTTTCGCCTTCCTGTAGAAAATTCCTTAATAGAAGGGATGGTATTACTTTTAGAGCCAGTGTGTGGGGGATTACCATTTATATTGCTGATGTCAATTCCATGAAATAAATTGGGCATAATTTCCTATAAATCATCGCATGCCACAGAATTATTCATCCTCTTTCGGGTGGCTCCATTACCCAGAATCGTATCGCTCATTGAATAACAATTCGTATTGCCGAGATAGGCAAATTCCTGAGGATCATGAACCAGCATGTTATCATAACTAGACGTGGCTTTGAAGAACCCGGTGATGTTGGCTTGCAGACTGAGCTGGGCTGAGGAAAGCAAAACCCCACGCCTGGAGACGTTGAGGTGATAGATTAGAGGCGAAAAGATCTTTCTCCGTAGAATATCCTGATCCTCGGTACGTATACTGGTACGAAACTTCATCAGCCTTGGCGAAGGCGTCATCACCCTTGCAGAGAACAGGCGTGCGGAGGGGAAGGAGATGTCTTCGAGGATAGAGAGCACATCGCATCCCAGTGTGAAGGCCATCCGGCAGAGTTGGCGCAAGACACGTGCCTTATTGCTCACATGCCAAATTCTCATAACATTCATGTTCGGAGATGAGCCCAAATATTTACGGGATAGAGACCCAATTAATTTCATCGTTGATTTTTAGAAACCCTTTTCCTAGGTTAATTGCTTCATTTGCTGCTTTGTCAGCCTGTCCATTGTTCTTCCGGAGGACATGGTAGAATTCGATGTCATGGAAGAGAGGAATGAGCAGAGCAATTCTTCGAAGGACCTGACGTAGTCGCATGGATGCGGGCAAGTTCATAGTGTTGATGCAATAGATAATCATCCTGGAGTCCCCTACTATAGTTGCTTTCTGAACGCCATGGAGAAGAGCTTGGTTTAAGCCTTGCCAAAGGGCCAGAGCTTCCGCTATGTTGTTGGATTCTACTCCTAAATTCCAGGAATATGTGAATATCTGTTGTCCATCGGCTGAAGAGAACCCCTCCCCCTCCTGCCTCCCCTACATTTAACTTGAAATTGTTACTAACTTAGAAAATTGCAATTAGTTAAATATGTACCTTTTAACTTCAAAATAGTGTCCAAGTGTACATTTAATTTGAAAATTATTCTAATAACATTGAAATAGTTTGAAAATTGCTAATTGTTAGCAACTTTGAAATAATTTGAAAATAGTTAAAAATATGTACATATTAACATGAAAATAGAATCTAAATGTACATGTTTCATTTGAAAATTGTTCCAATAACATTTGTTATCCACTTGAAAATTGTTCATTTAACATAAAAATTGTTGCAAACTTTGAAATTTAAATAACAAATGGATGAAATAAATAAGAAATTATCATTACATATAAATATGAAACAAATTAAATTATGAAATTTAGTTAAATTTATTGAAAAATTGTTACTAATTTTGTAAATTATGTAGCATGATATTTAAACTATGATAGCATATAATTCAATACTTTACCTTGGCTCTACTCCATTGGAATTTGTTGCACCAAATGTGCATCTTCTTCTTTGCTCAAGCTTTCTCTTTGTTGCCTCATTCGTTCTCTATTCCTGTCACGCTCTTCATTGCCATTTTGTTGTCTAGCATGTTTTCTTTGTCTTTTTCTTTGACTCCCCATCAATCTACAATGAAAACAAACAAAAATTTCTTCAAATTGTTATAACAAACAACAATATCTTAGTATGAAATCTTGAAATATGTCTACAAAGAAATCTTACATGTCTATTGAGCTCTAATTCAACAATATCAAAATGACAAAGCTCTAATTCAACAACATCAAAATGACAAAGCTCTAATTGAAAATAAACAAGCAATGAGTTAAATTAGTGTTTTTGATGAATTGGTTACTGAATATATAGAGGTTGGTTGATATTTTTACGAGGGAATGGTAGTTGGCAACATTAATTGTCCAACTCCTTTCCCGGGTTCGTTTTTATATTTTTTTTACACAGACAAACCCTTGATTGAGCAAATAGCTCGATCGAGGGCTTGAACATACCTCGATCGAGGTCTTGTTAAAACCCTCGATCGAGGTCTTGTTAAAACCCTCGATTGATGTCTTGTTAAACCCTAGATCGAGGTATTTTAAATACCTCGATCGAGCAAATAGCTCGATCGAGGGCTTAAAAAACAGGCTGAGAGTCCTTTTCATTGCAAAATGAAAGTTTTGTCTGAGTTCGAGAGGGTTAAACCATGTCATTAAATGCACATTAATGGGAAGACTTGATACCATTGGATTCGTCAATGAATCCTTTATCCAGATACATAAAATTTACGAATTTTTATCTTCGTATGTCTTTTGTTTTTAAATTTCTACTAAAACTTGCCCTAAAAAACCCTGCCAACAACTTCGATTGAGCTCAAAGGTAAATCCACGACATTCAAAATACACATCCAAAACATTTGAAAAAATACACAAGCACTATATAAATGCGTCCTCTTCAAAAGGGTATTTTTATTTTTTCAAATTATGTAAACAATCAAAAGATTGCGTGCACACACACACACATGTGTGCAAAATGCGACTGAAATATTCATTGGTCAGTTTCTAAAAATAATAATAATTATAATTTTTCAAGAAAAATTAAAAGAAAAATATGTAAGCACTAGTGCATTCTGTCTAGATCATGTTCACATATTTCATTTTTTTTAAATTATTACTTTAACATTAAATTATTGTGCACACACAAACTACTTGTTAATTGCTTTTCATTTTTTTAAGTACACACGTTTCATTAAATGAAAATTCGACACGATAAATGACATTGGTATATTTCAAAAAAAATATCATTGGAAAGCCAACATAATTCTCTACATTTCATTTTTCAACTGCATGTCAAATTTCATTTGGAAAATATGAGTTTCAAAGGCTTCAATTTAATACATGGGTAAAATTTCCGTTTTTCACCGTCATATTTGGCCAAACATAGTTACCCATCTTCATGGAATCACCCATATTTATTTTTAATTATAGCTAGGCACTTGAGTGATAGTACAACCTTATTATCATATGTACAATCTGAAAATGTATTTCTTAAAAATATATTTTTATTACTTTTAAATTATACAAAATAATTTAAGTTCTATATGTATATTTTATAATTTAGATGAAATAGTTTTTTCATATAACATGTTTACATTATGACTAAATTAAAAAAAATATTTAATATGAAAAAAATTAATGTAAAAGATGGAATTATTCTATATTTTTAAAGATTAAATTATTTGTACATTTTTTTATTATTATCTTTTTTATACTTAACAATCTGAAATTAAGATGATATATGCTAGTAATATTTTTTTTTTTTAGGAATAGCAGATTGGGGGAGTGGTTGTAATAGATTTAAGTTGAAAAAATAATATGAATATGCATGGGACTTGCCATACCACCAACAATGAGGTAAAGTTTCTAGAATCTTTATAAGGTATTTAAATTTTGTCGTTTCTCATTCTATTCAAAAAGTGACCATGGTTGGAAACTTAGCTCTTATAATTTGAGCCTTTTAGAATCAAGTTCACATTTCTTCTCCATCTATTAGTAGGGCCATTCAAAGAAAAAAATTGCCAATACTATGGCTAATCTGGGCACAATTCCCCCAATTGGTGAACTCTCCATTAGGGAGCTATCGGGAGTCTCCACTCTTATAAAAAATATCTCCATGAATCTACATAATGACACATGATATCAATGGTGGTTTAGTGCAATGATTAAAAACTTTTAGGGGAGGAAAATTACTCCACCCACCCTTATCACATCTATCACCTCATGCCTTGAAGGGGGTTTACTCCCCTCCCCCCATACCTCATACTCCTCATGATGTTGTGTAGAGATCCTCAATTCCTCTTCTTTTTTTACTGCAAGGGGAACCCATTATTTCATTTATGTTATAGTAGTGACTCTAGCTCAAGAGTTCATGGTGTTGGCTCCCGCCATGGATATGTTATATTTCATTCACTTCCTATGTAATCTTTGGTGTAGTTTGGAATTTGATTCTATTTAATTTCGACCAAATGTAAGAGATCCTTACGTTTCTTTCCCTTTGAGGATGCCTCTCCCTATCTCTTTGCTTGGCTCAATGATTCCCTCGCTCTCTCTCTTTCTCTCTTTGGTAGGGTACTTAATTTGTTTAGATGCTAGTGGAATTCAACATGTGCCATTGACCATGTCTATTGTAAATTTTGTCTCCGGATGGATCTCCATTGTATTTGCAAGGATATAGGAAAGTGTGGCAAAGACATTGCCAATATCAATCTACCTACTTTTGAAGGTAACACATAACATGATCATCTCCTCCATGTTATTAAGGAGTGAACAACCCAAATCGTTTAACTATTTCTTTTACATTAGGTACCTAGTCATAACTATGTTGTCAATGGGGGGAATACCCACTTCTACAAGGAGATTAGGATAGGGTGTATTGATTTTAATTTTAAGATTATAAGTTATAAAAAAATTCTATATTTTCTCATTCCTTATCCAATATTTTCTACTGCAACCCAAAACTTCACACCCATCCATGAGAATTGGAATGATGAGAGCCTTAAAGAGGGGTTTCTTCTTATCCCACATCACAAGGTTTGTTGATTTACAATTGTTTTCATGATGTAGTTAAATTGTTAATTTTTCTTTTTAAATGAAAAGAAAAAATCACTTCCATATTTTTAAACCATTTATATATTTTTTTTAAATGGTTAAAATAAATTAATTGTTTTAGATAAGTAAAATGAAAAGATAAATCATGCAAATAATGATTAAAAATGAAAATTGTGAACAAATAAATAATGCAAGTAATTTGTCAATTGTGTCTGGCTCTAAAAAACTAAATATGCAACTAATTTTCCAATTGTGTCTAGCTCAAGTAATTCCTTTTTTCAAGTAGAAAAAAACATGTCTCTTATTATTCATGGGGAATCAAAGAGTACATAAACTTCCATTTTTTTGACATCTTCCAAAAAAAAAGAGTCAATCATAAAGCATCATATCAACCTACTATCATATCATACTTTCATACATCCTTGTAGCAAAATGACTATTGACATATTTGATGAACATATCAATAAGCACAGATCCCTATGCACTGCATTGTCCAAATATCCAAATATACAAAAAAATGTAGATAAAGTTGTTGGCATATAACACAAGACAAACTATCTACTTTAGAAAAAAATAGTATTTGTAGGTAAGACAATCTTCAATATATTCTTCCCAATAAAGAAAACCTTCAGCTTCCCCAAGAGTAGATTTAGAGAGTCCATCAGCTACAACATTATGTTCTCTATAAACATGATTGATTTTGAAGTCCATAAAGGATTCCATAAGCACATTTACCCTTGAGCAACATTGAACCAGAGAAAGGCCCTGTAGGTTGAATTTCTTAAGATCCCAATTGACAATGACCAAGGAGTTGCCAAAAACCTGCGATGAATGAATGCCAACTGAAGAATCAAATTTCAATAAGCATTAAAATTTCATTAATTTTTCTTTGGTATTAGAGCCCAACCCACAATTACTCCACAATTTGAAATGATGATTTTCATTTATTTGTAAAAACATCCCTGCACCACAAATGCCACACTATGCAACACCATCAAAGAAACTCGTTGCATAATTATAAACTAGAGGATGAAAAACAGATCGAGACTTGCTCCTAATAACAACATCAACGTATTCCTTATACATGCTCAAATTCTTAAGCAACTAGCAAAACCATTCAGAGGTTTATCTTCAAAGATATAAAAATTCCTCGATTTCCATATGTCCCAACAAATGAAAACACGTTCATGCATTTTATGAGTTGGAGACATTCTAACCCACTGCTCTAGGTTCCCTTCCACAAAATTGCTACCCCAGTCCTTTTGTATATACAGATTTTCAATAACAACCTACCAAACCTTCTTAATGAAAGTACAATGCAAAAATATATATGATTTACAGTCTTGTTTGCACAGAGCACAAAAATTTGGACCACACCATCCACTAGGAAGGAGATTGTCCCAAGTCAATATGTGATTTTCACAAATAAGCCAAAGAAAGCATTTGAGTTTAATTGGCATGTGCCATTTCAATATTTCACTGTACCACCATTTTGACCTAGCATTAAACAGATAATTTGCAATCTCATAATAGGCAGCTTTAGTAGACACATTCCATGTAGAGGGATTTAATGACCATACCAATTCATCTTCTTTGTATGTTAACCTAATACTTGCTCTATTTAATGAAAAAATATAGGCCTTCGACTCATGAACCCATATACTACGCAGTCAAAATCCTCTGCACTCGGACAACATGAATCCGAGGGCCCCAACCAGTGAGGTATCTTAATGTGTTCCAAAGTATGGAAACCAAACTCCACAAGGTACTCCGGGCTGTAAGAAGAATGAACATAATTGTCCTCATTTCCAACAATTGGATCAATGCCAACAAGGACCATTGAACCATTACCAACATTCCAAGATACCCCCCCTACTAATCCATGAAAAATCCCTAACAAAGCCATTCCAAAAATTAGAAACATCTCGAACCTTTTTAACTAAATTTATGATCCATCCAACATGATTTACTTTTAGATAATTTGCCTTGAGCACATTGCTCCACAACCCAGATCCAAGGATCTCCCACCACATACTTTTCAAATAGAGATAAGTACTAAACCAATGTATGTTGTTAATTTCCCAAACACCAAAGGATTTAGGCTTAGCAATTTTATCCAATCAAACAAGATGTATTTTATCCCCCAAAGAAGATCCAGACCACAAGAAATTAAACATCTTTTTCTTGATCAACTGAAGAATGGCTTGAGGCAATTGAGCAAGAGAGAACTAGTACACATGGATACCGACCAACAGTGGATTAAATAAGGTAACTCTACCTCCCAATCATAAAAAACTGCAAGTCCAATTCCCTATCCTCTTCTCTACTTTTTTGACAAGCCAAAACGAATCTTTAACTATGTAATTATTAGGTTTCAAGTAATACTCCAAGTACTTAATGCCATCATTCAAATTTTCCACTTGAAAAGGAAGAAAGGTAACAAGACGATCAAAAGTGTAATCATCCACTTTATTTATGATAAAAGCATATTTATAAAAACTCACCTCCAATCTCGAAGTTGCACAAAATAAAGAACTAAACTGAACCAAAGAAGACCATCCCTCAACTATGCCCTTCCCAAACAAAAGAACATCATCCATAGATACATTTAATAAATAAAATAAAACACAAAAGAAAATATTAATAAAAAAACATATAATATTTTATTATTAAATTTTAATTATTATATAATAAAAAAACTTTATTATTTTTATCTCTCTTTATTTTAACATTTTTCTTTATTTTGATAAATTATTATGATTAATTGATAAAATATTTTCTCAAGAGTCGAATATCTAAAAATATTTAATTTTTTATACTAAATAAATCAAATATCTAAATATTTATTTTAATTTTTACATTAAAGTAAGTGCAAAGTTCGAATCAATGAAAAAAATTATACTAAATAAATCAAATATCTAAATTTTAATTTTAATTTTTACATTAAAGTAGGTGCAAAGTTCGAATCAATGAAAAAAATAATAAAGTTATGTTGAGAATGCTTCCTTATCAGTTTGGCTTTTGAGCCTCCATTGTTTATCAAAAAGGTGTATTGTTGTGTTACATCTCAACCTAACATAAACATCATGATGGCTTCCATTGAAAAATGATCTCAATGTAGTACTATACTTCTTTTTTCACGAAGGAAAATATATATACTTTTAAGTATAAAATATATAGAAAATATCGATAACAAAACAGTCCATGAACCTAACATAAATCATCTCGCTCTCAACAAAGACAAATAAACCCAATCACAATGACATGACCGAAGATCAATAAAAAAAAACTGATCACATACATCCAACCATCTAGAGCGGCTAATCACCAAGCAGAAAAGTATCCCAAAAATGAAATGTTTGAAATGTCTGATATGCACCTTTAATTTTCCAACATCAAAATCGATATCAAACACAATTTAGATTCAAACTCTATACTACTATCCATATTCAATCCAATCAATGTAGAAATTCAATTGACCAAGCCAATATACATATTTCAAAATTTACATGCATTTTACTTATGTTTATCCTAAAGTTATTTTTTCTTTCCTCTTAATGTTGGAGACTTTGCAAATGATATATGGACACTAGTATGCTTTAGGTATTGACATTTTCCAAATATGCATATATACAAAATGAAAATTAGAGCCATAGGAGTTGGGTGGAAAGATGTAAATAGTAGCATGTTAAGGAAAAAATAGATTTAGTTAATGCCATATTTTAAACATAAGTTTTTTTAGCGAGAGCAAAATAAAATTTGTATGGTTACTCTTTGATCTTCGAAATTAACTTGATTGTGTGTTAGGCCATATCAACAGGTACATAACAAATTTAAATGTTGATTTTGTTGTGTGTCCATTGATATAACCGAATGCATAAGATGTTGAAATTGGATATCTAAACCTTATTAATCTCCCCTTAATTTCAACCAATATGACCACTCCTAATGGGTTCAAATTAGAGTATCTTCACTACATCCCATAAAATGAGATGAACATCTAGTTGAGGTTCCAATTGTGAAGTATTTTGCGGTGTATTTATGGAACCACATTATGGTTGTTGTTACTAGATGTTTTGACTACAAAGGCTTCCTAACATTGTTCATGTAAACGTTTTGATCAAGTTCTAGAGTGAAAAGTGTTGTATAGAATTTTACTAATGTTTGTATTTCTTATTGGTTAGATTAGACAACACGATTGTTTCATTTAAACATAAATTATATCTTTTCAGCATGAGGTATGTATTTAAAATAATCAAGAAGCCAATACCATGGTGTTTTGAGACTTATGTGGTAGTTGTTTAGGTTGAAGAATGTTAATTTTTCTTATTGGTCCCTATATAGAAAAATAAGGTTTGCTTTTGTTCAAACCACTCTGCCACATGCCACTAGTTTTACAATTATATTTCAAAATTAAACAATGTGCATATATTTAAACTTTTAATGTTTCCTTGATCATGTTTTAGATATATATGGATAAAGTCTTGAAAATGATAGCATAAAATAAGTTTTTCATATTCTTAGTATAAGGATAATCATTAATACTAAGATATGTATTAATTTTATTTTGGTGAAATGGATTTATTTTTTCTTGTCAAATGAAAAACATTATTTATTTTAGATGTTAATACATAAGGGTTAAACCATTAATATCCCTTCCTATTGAAATATGGCCTTTCCCTCCAAATTTGATCTATGGTGGGGATGGTTTCTTTGGGCCAAACTTAGAAGAAGCAGCCCTGATGGATAACATCTGTTGTTGGCATGATGAGATTCACTCCACAAGTTGATGAAATATGCACTTGAGAAAAGCGTGTTCTAGCTCTTGCAGACTCTGTGAAAATGAGTTAGGCATTGTAAATCAAGCAACCATGAAAGCAAATTCTCTACCATAATGTCCACAAGATCACTCCATATTGAACTATATATCTCTTCATCATCATCATGTCCCACTGATTCAACATATCGTCTTGATACAATCGATCTCTCTGAATTGTCCATATCCAATTCTAATCCCAATTCCCAATCCACTTTGCATCATTATGTTGGCTAAGGGAATAATTTGATAGGAAACTTATAGTTAGACTTTGAAGGGGCATCAAATGTTGTTGGCTAAGTGGATTATTTGAAAGGAATGTTATAGTGGGACCATGAAGAGGGAAAAGATGTTGTTTGCTAAGTGGAGGACTTGATAAGAAAGTTATAATTGTACTATGAAGCGTAATTGGAGGGAATAAGATCTTACGGATAAATACTTGAGCTCTCCACAAATGCACCTATGGAAAGGTTCTCCTTCACCTCTATTATATACGCTATAAGGATAGGAGAACATCATGTCAAAATGAATGCGAGATAAACTTACCTTATGAATTAGTGAGTTATGGAAGAATACAATTACCATTAGTTTGTAAGACTCGATTTGTGTACAAGGTGCCTTAGATTTTACAATTGTAAATGAAGCTACTAGGAAATCATTAATCACATTCTTACTCAACCTTGATTGTTTTACATTCTTGCATACTAAACCTCTGCAATATCATATAACATATTTTCTCCAATTCAACCAAAGTTTCTTGTTTGCACCTTGTTTGCATGATATTTTTTTATCTTCATCCCTAGTATGAAGTTAGTAGCACCGAGATCCTTCATGTCAAATGGAGGATAGTTGTGATTTCACTTCCTTGATGACATTCATGTTCTTTCTTATTAGAAACATGTCAACCAATTACAACACTATATTAATAAAGTGGTTACCAACCTACATGGAATATACATAGTGATCAACCTTGCTTCTCACAAAACATAGTCCAAGGATGTATGCATTGACCTTTTGTCATGTTAGGGACCTACACTAACCCCCCTTACTTTAGACTACATAGGATTTAGTCAAGTAATGTATGCACATTTATTTTCAATAAGGATGAGAAGTTAGTAATGGATAATTAATGTAAAAGGGTATCTATGTTAATTAAGGCCCACTATGTAGTTAAATTCCCACCATCTAATTAGGGGTTTGGCTATTAAAATCCTATTTAAGGAGATACAAGGACATGGTTTGTTTTGTTAAGAATTGGTGTATTCGAACTTTCCTCAAGTGAAAGGTTTCCCATTCTTAAGAGGCGAGTCAACATTTGTTAATTTTTCAGAATTTACTTCAATCTGATCTAGGATCTTAACTGAGAGAACAACATGTACAGCATATCAATCATGGACACAATAATGCAAACACAAGAGACACAGAGTTTTACTTGGGGAAAACCATAAAGGTGAAAAACCCAATAACTTCTTCAGAGATAGATAGAGCAATGATACAACCTAAGTACAAGAGATAGTATTCTCCTAGCAGCAGATCCTCCTCCTCACAAGTGCACCACTTTCCGAATGAGAGAAGTGTGTGTAATGAGTGATCAAATAGAGATCTCTTGATCTCTATTTATACTTGCCTTGTCCTTCCCAATAAACTAATGGGGGCCTACTTGTCTAGCTTAACCCATGGTTAATCTAATCCGGGCCGACCCCACACTTGGTGGTTTAATAACCCATTTACCCACATGAATCATACAGGGCTGACCCCATCAAGGTGGTCTAATAACCAATCAAGTATAAGTTACGACACTTACAATATAAATGACGACACTTCCTTATAGAGGAATAATAACATATCTATAGGAAAACAAACACTTTCGTATAGAGGAATAATAACATCTCTATAGAAATACAATACACATGGGTAAAATACATTCCCAAGTTACATATACATCAACACTCCCTCTTAACTAGGAAGGTATTTCTTGACACAGATCTGCTAGCACATGTCTTCTTCTATGGATCATCATTAGCTAATCATCGTCCTCGAATCATCGTCATCATCACTGCTGCTGCTACCCTCAATCAATCTCTGAATCTACTTGTCATAGGAAGTTCTACAGAGCCAGTACTTTTTCATACTGGATGTAGGCCCACCACCTGTAGGTCTTCACCATCATTGGTCATACTGTGGAATCCTCAGGACTCATCACGTGCATCTACAAAACCTCATAAGAGCATCCCAGGCCTTTTACGAGCACACGGCTCAACCTATCGAATCTCCTAGGATCTTTTACATGCCACTGCACAACCTGTCCACGACCACAGAGTATCAACCTGATACTCACCATACATCTACCTGATGTATATCATAACATGATCATCCTGATCATCATCATCTCTGTGAGCTAGCAAACAAGTAGGTACACCTTAGGATTAATTACATTGCCTCTGCAAAACTTGCACGATCTCTCAAGACTGATTACACTGCCACTGCAAAACCTACAAGAGCATATCAGGACTGATTATATGCCTCTGCAAAACTTGTGTACCAAACTGTCACATCAATGTCTTCAAATCACCACATAGTCCATGGAGCACAACCCAGATGCACACACATAGCACTTACACTCACCATGGGAGGACTAACCTACCACCATGTGAAAGGTTCATAGCACTTACATCAACAACCATGGGAGGACCAACCTACCACCATGTTGGAATGGCCCCAACACTTACATCAACAACCATGGGAGGACTAACCTACCACCATGTCGAAACGGCCCCAGCACTTACATCAACGACCATGGGAGGACTAACCTGCCACCATGTCGAAATGACCCCAACACTTACATCAATGACCATGGGAGGACTAACCTGCCACCATGTCGGAACGGCCCATGTGCATCTGTGTCTCTGGACTCATCACTTCCCCTTGGAAGGTATCTCGATCTGAAGTAAACCAAGTCTCCCTCTGAAGTATTCAAACTTCACTTTGGCAAGTGTCTTGGTCAACACATCGGCTATCTACTCATCTGTCGCAACATACACGAGCTTCACTACTCCTCTCTACACCATATCCCTGATATAGTGGAACTTGATCTCAATGTGCTTCGACTTGTCATGGAACACTGGGTTCTCTGACAACTTCACACAATTCTGGTTGTCACAATATATACAAGTAGCACTCAACTGGAGATCAAACAAATCAGATAGTAGCTTCCTAAGACATACTGCCTCACAACTAGTTGAACAAGCTGTGACATACTCTGCTTCAACTGTACTCAGTGCCACACAAGACTGCTTCTTGCTAAACCAAGAGATCACACCTGATCCCATACTGAAGTAGCACCCCGAAGTGCTCTTGCGATCAATGGCACTGCCTGCCCAATCCGAATCAACATAACCCTCCAGGTTAAACTTTTGATTCGCCTAATACTTGAGCCCATAATCCACTGTACCCTTTAGGTACCTCAGAACATGCTTTACAGCTACCAGGTGAACACTCCTCGGATCCATTAGGAACTGGCTCAATGTGTTCACCGCAAAGCAAATATCTAGTCTCTTGTTCATTAGGTATATCAAGGACCCAATCATCTGACGATACATCGTGACATCAACCGGATCAAATGAAGCATCACACAGAAGCTTCAGGTTCGATGCCATAGGTGTGGCCATGTCCTTGCAGTCCATCATCCTGAACCTCTTCAGGATCTCTACTGCATACTTCCCTTGTCCAAGGAAGATTTCATCTACACTTTGCCACACCTCCATACCAAGAAAGTAGTGTATCATACCCAGGTCCTTGATCTCGAACTCAGCAGCAAGCTTCCATTGCGTGTCGGCAATCAATCTATCCTCACCTGTAACAAATAGGTCATTTGCATACAAAAGTAGTATCACTGGATTGCCTTCCTCAACCTTGTAGTAAAGGTTGGAATCCGCTTTACTCTTGGTAAAGCCCAAACTGGATAGAAAGCTATCTATCCTACCATACCAAGTTCTGCACATATATGACTTCCCGTCATGTGTCTCAAAACCAAGTGGCTGCTTCGCATACACTTCTTCTTCAACTACACCATTCAAGAAAGCTGTCTTGAAATCCATATGGTGTATCTTCCATTTCATCACTGCAGCCAGAGCAAGTACGGATCTAATGGAAGTGTATCTGGCTATAGGAGCAAAAGTCTTTATGCTACCATCTGCAGCATGCTTGATCTTGTAGATCCTCTTGGAAGTCACTACAGAATCCCCTTTAGGTCTTGGGACTGCATCCCAAACATCTACATGATCGACTGGTACTCCTTGATCATGGCATTCTTCCCAGATCCTCGGAACTTCAATATCTTCAATGTTTTCAATAGATAACTTTGTTGTTGAAAAAATGTTGTAGTCCTTCTTTTGTAGGTGATGGTATACGATCTTTCCTACACAACAAGTTAAATTGCATGATTAGAAAACATCTCATAGTTTTCAGAACAAATTCTTACACATAAAGAAATATGTCATACAGTCATGCAATTATCTTAGCCAATGCTTCAATACAACATTTATCCATATCCCGTAACTTTCTAGATGCCTTCCAATCTCTACTAGAACATTGTTAAGAGTGTGCACAACTCCAAACATGTAAGCAAAGAGGTTTCATTATAGATAGGTAGAAATGGAATATTGTACAGTGCCATAGGCCACTTACCCATGTATATTAGTAGTATATTGTTCATCAATGTAGCTATTTTAATATGCATAATACACAACCTAATTCTAGGAACATGAATATATACATTATTGAACAGTATTATTTAAACAAAAAAATATGCAAGGAATGATAATTCAAATACTTATATTTGTTTGTTTGTTGGGTTGACTCCCTCTCGGTCTTTGCTTCTTTTCTGCAACTCCATTCTGATGTGGATTGTGAGAAGTGGTCAACTCCCTCTGAATATTTGCATCCTTGCAGAAACTACTGAAGTGTGCTCCTTCTTGATCTTTGCTTCCTTGCAAGAACAACTGGAGTGTGCTTCGTCTTGATCTTTGTTTCCTGGATTACCTGTCCTTGAACTTATATCCATTACTATGCATGCTTATTAGTATCATCATTATGTTATCCTCGAGGTCTCATACTTAATCACACATTCATTAGTATAATCTTAATACTATCAAAACACAATAATCTTAAACATGTATAGTCATGATCATTTCAAACACAGATAATAAACATTAGTATTCAAGGTTTCAGGGAAGTCTTATTCTATTCATGCATATTCTTATTTGATCATAGGTTAGTTAAATCATCAATCAAGATAAGAGACATAAAATGCATAAACCCTTGATTACTTATATTTCTAACTTTGTGAATAAACATAACCAATCATACCAAGTATACTTATATAAGGGATCCTAACACAAGGTAGGATTCTAACTTGATATAGGAAAAAACATACCTGGATTGGTATGTTAGCTAGTTATGTCTAACATACCCACATGGTGTCTTCTTGTTCTCTTCAATGACTTGTGCTAGTAACCTGCATATCTCATAGGTTAATCATTATAGAACCCAGTTATACATACCTCATAAGTAGATCTTCTAAGTGATCCATGACAATGGATGAATCTTTGTCTTCATGTCATCATGATCATATGTTCTTGAACTAGAACATGATTTGTCTTTCTTGGTGTACCTTTCATGTTAGCGGACAACATAAACCTCATACAACACCATAATGCATTAGTACAATCATAAGTGTCAACACCCTAATCAATGAATATCTTCTATCATGCATTCATAATTTTATTAAGGTGATATGACAAGTCTAAATTTAATCAAGATTGTACTAACCGTAATAACATGAAGACAAACTTACCATAAACATGATCATGAACAAATCTTGAAACATACCTGGATAAGTCATACCTGTCGAGATTGCTTGTAATCTTCTTATGTAAGGCCTTAGCCTCATCTCCCTCTGAAACAGGAACTTCTTCACTTATGCAGGTGACCAATCCATTCTCTTCTAGGATTAACCTAATCCACTTGATTTGTACAAACTGGATTTGGAGCTAGATTAGGGTTTGTCAAAGAAACCCTAAAAATTCAAACTTTGAATTTCAAACTTCCGAAAGGATAGAAATATGTGCCTTGATGAGCTGATCAAGCTGGTATACCCAGAATTTGAAAATTGCAAAGTTTCACCCCTCAAATTTGCCTTTGAAACTTCTGAATTCAATAGACATGACCCCGAACTAGGGTTTGATAAATCCCACCCTTCTTCCCAATCAAAAGTTTTGATCCAAAGTTCTAAGCTTCTAGTTTTCTGAGGAGCTTCCAGCTGTGGTCACAGATTTCAAAAATTCCCATTTTTGCAGAAGCCCTAATTTTCCACTTTTCCAATCAAAGTCCCGAACTAGGGTCTGATCAAGCTCGGCCTTTTGCCCAACCAAAAATTCTGATCTTGGTCTCTAAATTTCTATTTTGATGAGTAGCATTCAGCCGTAGTCTCCGATTACAAAAATTCCAACTTTCTCCGAAACTCTAAATTCCGGAAGCCATGAATGAAGGTGCTAAAAAATAATTTTGTTTTGACAGAAATATGTACCTGATTTTTTCTGGTGTAACTCTGAACTTTTCGATCCATAGGTCTGAACAATTTTTTTGTGATAGCCTGACCTGTCATCTTTCCAACCCCATATGTCTGACCTCAAATGGTTTCTCTGAGAGAAAGTTATGCCAAGTGTCGCAACATGACCTGTTTATGGGATAAAATAGGAGAGTGAACTTGTACGGAATGCCACATGTCACTGGTTCAGTTTCGACCTCTGCAAACATTACTTGAGAAAGTACAGTCCATTCAATACTTATAGCTTTTTACGAAATTTCATTTGGAGCTTCCTAGCCCAAGTTATGACCTTTTTTCCAAGGTCACCTGTTTATGATTGAGATCTGGAAGATGCCGAAACCCTATATTGTACAGATCATAAATCACAAAGTACAACTAATTAGAGTTTTTCCTTTGGATACGAGGTACATGGGGATCTTAGCTTCGTACTGTATGATTTTCAGACCCTGAAACCTCGCCAAAATTTATTTATAGAGAAAGTGCTACGATGACCGGTTTTTGCTATATCAAGCCCTAGCATTGTAAGTGCAACAAGTGTCATACATGCCATACCATGCCTTCTTTCAGGCTAGCTCTGATACCATGTTAATTTTTCAGAATTTACTTCAATATGATCTAGGATCTTAACTGAGAGAACAACATGCACAGCATATCTATAGCATATCAATCATGGACACAATAATGCAAACACAAGAGACACAGAGTTTTACTTGGGGAAAACCATAAAGGTGAAAAACCCCAATAACTTCCTCAAAGATAGATAGAGCAATGATACAACCCAAGTACAAGAGATAGTATTCTCCTAGCAGTAGATCCTCCTCCTCACAAGTGTGCCACTTTCCGAATGAGAGAAGTGTGTGTAATGAGTGATCAAATAGAGATCTTCTGATCTCTATTTATACTTGTCTTGTCCTGCCCAATAAACTAATGGGGCCTACTTGTCTAGATTAACCCATGGTTAACTTAATCCGGGCCAACCCCACACTTGGTGTTCTAATAACCCATTTACCCACATGACTCATACAGGGCCGACCCCATCAAGGTGGTCTAATAACCCATCAAGTATAAGTTACGACACTTACAATATAAATGACGACACTTCCATATAGAGAAATAATAACATCTCTATAGGAATACAAACACTTCCGTATAGAGGAATAATAACATCTCTATAGGAATACAATACATATGGGTAAAATACATTCTGAAGTTACATATACATCAACAACATTGTTACCTGAATTGAATTTCATAATACAAGAGTTGATTTTGTCGCATTTTTTTTTAATCTATTTCCTTTGATTAAATTAATCTGCATTATAATTTATGGTATTTTTGCATCATTTATCTCTCTATAGCTTATGAATTGTTCCAAGTTTTAGGACCTTAAGAAAAATGTTGTGTCCTTCATTTTGAAGTGGACTAAGAAAGAAGCGGAAGAAGAGAATTCAAAGGAAGATAGTTGCGGAAATGAAGGAAGTTTGAGGAATAGTACTGGAAGTTGTGGAAGAGTATCGGAAGTTGCGGAAGAATGGTAGCAACTACAATCGCTTTTGGACTAGTTTTGGACCTCCTCCACAAGTGTAAAAGGAAGGGGAGGATAGAAGAGGAAAAGGAGAGAGAGAACAAGTGCTCAAGGAAATTCAAAGAACATCCAAGCACCAAAGCAGAGGCAAAAGAGACTAAGATGGACATATCCATAATGGGGTTTATGTAATCGGGTTTTGGGGTTTCTAGCTATGAGATGTTTTTTCCCGTGATGTGTAATTTTGCGGCGAATGTAAGGCTTAAAGCCCTTATGTAAGCTATTGTAATGGAACTTATCTATTGAAAGAGATTGTTTGTCCCCCTTCAAATTTTTGTGTATGATTTTGTTATGTCTAATTTTGTTTATTGCTTTGATTTAAATATATGATTTATAAATGTTGTTGCAGTATATTTCTATAAATCATATGATGATGTTCACCACTGTAAACCCTTGATCATAACCATACATTTATCTAATCCCATATTATGTCGGTCTTGGTTGTTGTTGCTTGGTTTTGCAACCAAGCTTGTGCAATGGGCACCTATCAACAATGTGATAGCAGTTTCAATATAGAAAGCAAAAATGATTATGAATTAAATCCAAATCTAAACTAACATGTTCATATAACAAATAAATCTAAAAACGATTCATAGAAAGAACAAGAAATAAAAGAATGTTTTGTATTATCATACCTCAAATGGTGAGGATTTGTGGTGTTGAGCAACTCCAAGGGTGAGATGCTCCAGGCTCCAATGGTCTCTTCTCTAAGATTGCTACAATGGTCAAGAACTCAAGAGAGATTTTGACAACATGAGGATAGGATGATGGATGGATGGAAAGTGAGGAGCCCCTACCACCTTTTTATAGTTTTTGGTGGTGGGCAATACCATTATGGTTTTGAGGAAACCAATGGTATTGACCAACATGGTTTAGGTACCTTTTT
The DNA here is from genome assembly GCA_027924585.1 of Larix kaempferi. Classification (NCBI taxonomy): domain Eukaryota; kingdom Viridiplantae; phylum Streptophyta; class Pinopsida; order Pinales; family Pinaceae; genus Larix; species Larix kaempferi. The sequence continues at coordinate 11,999,997 of BSBM01000150.1, forward strand.
CCTTCTTTTTTCCTTTTTTGAATATTTTGAATATTTTTATTCCCTTTTAATATTTTTGGGAATTCTGGACCCTTTTTGAGGGTTTTTTATGTTTTTTGAGAAAAAATATATCTTTTGAGGGGAAAAATGGTGTATTATGGTCTTTTGGTGACCTTTTGATGGCTTTAGAGGCTCAAATAGTGGAAAAGTGGACAAATGGGTCATGTGAATAAGCAAATGAGCTAGTGAGCACTTTTTGGGTGTTAACAGCTATGCTTCGGGTGAGACCTTCCCCCTTAAGAGGATTGAAAATGTCATCACACTAGACTACAAGAACACCCTTTTGTTGGTCCATGCACAAGAAACATGGTCTTTATTTTGTGCCAACAAATGGTTATGTTGTCGAGACCTAGTCCTTAATGGGACCTTGTTAACTATATGGATAGTTTGGTGGTAATAATTTGTATTCAGGATTGGCGAAAAAAGAAGCTCAATGATTTCGAAACCTAGGAATCTGAACTACAAGGGTGGGAAGTAAAAAAGTTCACACAATACCTTTTATATGGAGGACCACTTCTATATCAATATGAAGTTTTGTGGGTTGAACTTCTAGTAAACTTAGAAGAGTGGTTTCTAAAAGCTAAAAAAAACCAATTCATGTTAAAAGCTAAATACAAACTCAGAAGAGGGGAATGAGGAAGACTATTGAAAGAGGTTCCTTGTGGATTAAGAATTGGTTGGTGTATTTGGGTTTCTTCCTTTAGACTACATTAGAATGGAGGAGTGTACCCCTCGTGCTTAGGGGTAGAAGTCGAGGTGATGATGCTACGTTGTAAAAGGTATATCTATCATAAATGGAGGGCATTGAAAGTACTGAAGCTAGGGTTGAGTGAGTAGAGCGTAGAGAAGATATCAAGGAAAAATGTTGGAGAGATTGGCTAAGAGAAGCATAGAGGAGAAATGAGCAACTGGAAGAAAGCATAAGGAAAGGGGAAAACAATGAAGAAATTCAAGAAGAGCTACGTAAGATGAAGCCGAGAGAGGAACTGAATAGCTCCAAACTAAGAAATCATGGGATGGACGTGCCATGCAACCCAGTAAGAGGGATATGGGTGGAAGGCATGATCATGAAGATAAATTTCCACGTAATCAAGTGCTCTATCATACACTAGACTCAGCCCTGAACGGAAAACAAGACCATAAAGAGATATGAGGACCTACTCCATAAAGTGAACCCCTCATTGAACAAGGAAACAAAATCAATGGAGCTAGCACTCCCCTGACTGACCCCCGATTGCCCTTGCAAAATCTGGTAACAAACTCTCAAAATTTTGTCTTGCAATTGCCTTGGTATAGTCAGATGAACAGTAGTAGCAATAGTTCTCAAAGTAGTTCACTAGTAGGAGGAATTAGCAATAGTTCTCAGCCAAATAGTAGTAAATTTATTACACAAATGGGATCACAAGGATTTTTTTTTAGTAAGAAATCTAGTGGAACCAATGGCGAGAGCCCTAGTAGGACCGCCCTTAAGATTCCCATATTTTTTGGGGAATGGAGAAAATGTTGCAGCTTAACATTGGTTTCTTTGTGAAACAATATGGAAAGTTAGGGAAACCCTAGTGGCATCCAAGGTGGTGGAGTTTCAAATGACCCTACATGGAAGGGCATTGAAACGGTACATGAGGTTGGTTGAAAGAAAATTTCCAAACACACTAGCTCCTACCTTGGCGGAAACCAAGAATGTGTTTTTAGATGGATTTGCATGGTAAAAATATAAACAACAAGGTGTTGCAGAACTAAGGGAAATTTGACAAAGGCCTGGATAATCTGTGTGGGCATATGCACAACAATTCAGAGACATACTAACAAAACTAATATATCCAGTCCATGCATCCCACCATAAGGAATGGTTCATTCAAGGTCTACTACCTCTAACAAAGATATCCTTGTCGCAACAAGTAATTGACTCACCCAAAACTGCTTTACAACAAGCAATGCAAATTGAAGCTATGGAAAACTATCCAGAATCAATGGGATTGGGAATGGGAATGGGAGTGAGAAATTCATCATCGATTAGTGAGATAGCACAAGTGCATCATAAGTTAGTAGATATAACTGAGAGGCTCCAATACCTCAATACACCAAAGGCACAACAATCACATGTATGGAGCAATAACTCCTTGATGGAGGGACATCATGCTTCAAAATTCTCAAGGACATGAAGCAGGCAAGTTCAACCAAGCGGACCATTTAATATAGGACCGAGTGCGACAAGTGCGCAAATTGCGGTGGTGAACCCATTTCATTCGGCAGGATGACCATAATATCTATAGCCCCCAACTAGTTCTTCTAATGACTACTATGAAATATGTAAATCATTCGGTCACCCACCATGACTATTTCCTTTGTTCTAGAAGTATTATATAGTACCAAACATAGCCTATTGTGAATTCTGTGGATCTACTACAGACGGTACTTAGAAGTGTAGAGATTTGGACGCTCTCAAGGAGAGATTGGATCGATCTATATTATGGGTAGAAGATCAACCACAAGGGATAGGAGGGGGAGGTAGAGGATGAGGATTTGGTGCTAGGAGAGGGGGATGTTGCACAGGAACATTGCGATGCTATAATTGTAATGAGGTAGTCCATCTGGATCGCGACTGTCTTTTAATCAAAAGGTCATGGTGTACTTATTGTCACACCAATACCCATACTATAGAGGAATTCCGTGAGCTCATCGCTAAATGGGAGGATTGCATAAGAATACTATCCAACTTCTTAAAATATGAACCCCAAGAAGATTGCACATCAGTACGTTTTGTTGTCACTCGGCAGGCGCAAAAGATGGAGCAGATCAATGACTACCAAACTCCCCGGTGATCGAGAAGACAACACCTAAGAGGAATAAATACATTCCAGTTCAACAAAAGGAGATATACACGGAAGATATAGATATGTTTGGTCGAATACCAACCCTGCCATCTCGAGAGGGTGAAAGACTGTCTCAAAAATCCTGGTTGACTGACACCAGAGCTCAAGGCGAGGTATCAGGTAATAATCGAGCAAAAGAACTCGTTTCACTCCAATTTCACTTACTGAAGGATATTCTAGAAGATGATAAATCCACTCATAAGCCATGAGGAGTGATCCACAATATTTTTGGTGTTGTAGAAATTGATGGAGGCATTTGTGTTGCATTAACATAAAGGAATATGTAGTTTGTGCACTGAAGGAGAATGAAGAGAATCGACCAAGAATTTTGTTTTGATGCACAAGTGCATGTCTAGGATATCAAGAATATAATGCTTGACTTGGGATCATATGTGAACATCTTACTGAAGAAGTCATGGGAAGCAATGGTCCTCCAACTTTTCTTTATCCTCCCATTTATGATAGAACCCGTTATTCTGTTATATAGAAAGATTCTCTCCTATACCACGATGAAAATGAATTTTCATCCTAAATATAAAATATTTTGGGCTAGAAGGGATTTGAACCCTTGACTTCATGGTCCAGAACCATTTGCGGATGGAAAACCAATATCATATCTCCCCTATTAGTTTCCTGGAGAATGTGGAAGTGGACCTCAAGGGTGTCAAGACCAATACATATTTTGAAGTCATTGATATTATGGGTGAAACAGATCCTTATCCATCATTGCTTGGAATTGAATGGGCCTATGAGAACTAAGACATAATTGATAAAAAGAATAGTGTTGGAGTATCGGTACAACCGCATGGTATAACCATCGCACCTCTGGGAATATAAAAATGTGGACTAACCGCCACTCCTAGTAATAGGACCTTGTGCTTGGTTTCAAATGTTCATCAACATTTGCAGGTTTTGGTGCAACGACAAACCTTACATGCTCTCAGAGATGAGGTCTCAGGTTCAATTCCGCCGAGCTACGTCGGAGGGGGGGTGTTGGAGTATCAGTACAACCGCATGGTATAACCATCGCACCTCTGGGAATATAAAAATGTGGACTAACTGCCACTCCTGGTAATACGACCTTGTGCTTGGTTTCAAATGTTCATCAACATCTACAAGTTTTGGTGCAACGACAAACCTTACAAATAGAATAATGACCTTTGAAGGAGATGGCATGAAGGTAATGGAACCTCTAGATCCACACCAAGGTCCATGATACACTAAGACAATCCAAGAGAACATGGAATGATATGTTTTGGATGGGATACATTCTTTAACCGCGGGATAGAGAGATGGCTATGTGAATCCAACTATAGAAGGTTACACGAGATGGATAAGTATTCAATCCTTCAACATTGATTCTAAGGATGTGTGGGATAATTGGAAAAATAGACATCATGAGCTCTCATCTCGACACTGTGCAATGGTGAAATTTGTTATATGGATCAATGTAGAATTCAGCCACACACCAACATATGATGGAACCAATCGACTAGATACATTCCTACAGTAGATGAAAGCCACAATAGAGGAACAACCCCATATGGATGTATTGGACACAGCTCTTAGAGGAAGTACCGCAAGATGGTGGGAAACACATAAAGATTATTTGTTTGACTGGGATACCACATAGCTTACTTTGATGATCAGGTTCAAACCATGCATGCATGGTAACATGGTGGAAGAAGTATACATAGGGGAATACAATCCTTATCAACATATTGAACCTTATGAGCACAAGTGGGAATCAGGACGATTACAACCACAGTTCTGGGTTCACCAATTCTTCCATGAGCTTGGCCCTATTCCAAAGGCTTGGTATTTGTGTGAAGAAACAAGAAGACAAACTGACTATTGTTAAAAGTTGTGTTCAAAGTTATGTCAATACGTTTTCATCTCTGCATCAAGTGACATGGTAACATAAGCATTAACAACTATCTAGGGTGCATTGTTTACTGACCAGTTGCGGAATGTAGGCCACTCATATATTTTCTTGACAAACTAGGAATTGGAAAGCTTCCTCTTGGCTATCCTAGATATGATACAACCTCTCTGTTGCGCAAAGGTAGAGCAAGATGAACCAAAACCAGTTGAATTAGAACAATTGCAACACCTTAGTTTCTAAGAGTCAAAGGGTGGTCAATAAGTCAAACAAACCAAACCTGGAGATACCATATCTATATACACTAAACCTCTATATCTAAAGAATATCAACATTGGTACTAAAGATAAACCAAAGATGGTAGTTGTTGGAGATTATTGGGACAATCAAACAATATCTGAAATCACATCCCTTCTGAAAGAGTATGAAGACTTGTTTCCACAAAGATTCACATAACTTAAGGGGATTCAGGGAGATGTAGGAGAGATGAAGATTAAACTGAATCCAAATGGAAATCCCATAAAAAATCGTCCTTATTGCTTTAATCCTTGAGTCAAGCAAAAGGTTAAAAAGGAAGTTGATCATATGTTGAATGTAGTCTTAATCGCCCCAGTTGATGAATATGAGTGGATCAGTCTGATTGTGATCCAGAGAAAGAAGGATACAAAGGACATCCAAGTCAATGTTGATTTCCATGCCCTAAATGTTTCTTGTGTTCATGATCCATTCCCGGCGTCGTTTAGTGATGAGGTATTAGACCAAGTAGCAAGAAATGAAGCATATTCTTCACTAATAGATTCTCAAGCTATCACTAGGTAAGGATCACTGAAGAAGAGAAGAAGAAAATCACATTTACCACTGAGTGGGGATCATTCACATATAATGTTATGCCATTTGGAATTAAGAATTCTCCAACTGCCTTCTCAAGGATAGTAATAGTTTCTTCGTGCGAGTTCCTTCCTAGATTCCTTGAATTATATGTAGATGACTCGATGGTTTATAGCCTCATAAAGGACCATATTTCTCTCCTTCAAATCATGTTCGTTTGTTGCATACATATGGGGATTTTATTTAATCTCAGAAAGTGCATATTTTACGTACCTTTTGGTAACATGTTCGGACATATTGTATGTAAGGATGGAGTGTTGGTCAACCCTGCGAAAATTGTTGCTATTGTAAATCTGCAGGAACTAATGACGGTAAAAAAGTTGTGATCCACATTGGGTCATACCAGGTATTATAGAAGATTCATATGAAACTATGCATCTATTACTGCACCGTTGGATAAACTTTTAAATAAGACTAATATTTTTCAGTGGAATGAAGACTATGAGAAATCATTCAACACGCTTAAAGAAAGAATGGTAAACAACCCAATCCCAGCATTCCCTTATTGGAAGATGAGAATTCCATGTCCATCTAGATGCATTAGGAATCGCCCTTGGATTTGTACCGACACAACCCAAAGAAGGTGATATGGACCATCCAATGTATCTTTCCAATAGAATACAACTACAAAACCATAGAACAGAAGGGATAAGCTATGATTTATGCATTATAGAAGTTCTGCCACTATATTTTGGGAGGACATTTCAAGCTCTTCATGGATCACTCTTCCTTGAAGTATCTAGTGAACAAGCTAGTGTTAGAAGGAAGAATCTGAAGATGGCTACTGTTGTTTCAGGAATTTTAATTTGAAGTTATAGTGAAGTCATGGAAGCATAAACATGGACCAGATCATCTTTCTTGCACTGAGTCCGGTAAAGCTGAGATCTCGGTAGATGATTAGCTCCCAGATGTTGTATATTTAGAGTGGAAGTCATTCTAGATCACCTAGAAGAGATCGTAGTGTTCCTCACTACCAGGAATGCCCCAGATGACTTTTCCCTCACATAGAAGAGACACCTAGTGGTAAGAGTGGCATAGTATCAACTAATTGCAAGATAGCTGTATAAACTGGGGATTGGTGGAATCTCTCACATATGGGTATTAGATCATGAATGTAAAAGTATTTTGTGGAAATTCCATGTTGGATTTACGGGAGGACATGTTGCCGGAAAATATATAGGAAGAAAGGTTCTGCAAGTCGAATTGTGGTGACCTACATTATTAAAATATGCTAAGGAGTATGCAAGGAAATGAAATGCCTGTCAATGTCTTGGTCAACCATCTTGCCTAGATGAGATTCCATTAAATCCATTCTAAGCGCTACAACAATTTGAAAAGTGGGTAATTGATTTTGTAGGACTGATTCACCCACTGAAAAATCACTCAAAAGCTTAGTATATCATTGCCGCGATAGATTATTTAACCAAGTGGGCAAAAGATGGAACAGTCCGAGATTGTTCTGCAGAAACAACAACTTAGTTCATTTATGAAAACATTATAACTTTCTTTGGGCAACCTATAAATATCACAAGTGATCAAGAAAAACATTTAACACGTATTTCATTAAATTTGAAATTATATAGTGGATCTAGAATTTAGAACTTTAACTAGATTGAATTTTTTCAAAATGAGTAAAATCTTAAAATTGGATTCCTTATATTTCTAGTAATATTAATTATAGTTTGTATTAAAATCTAAGTTGGTTAAGGTTATTTAATGACATTGATATTGTGTATGTTACTATGATTAACCAATTTAATTATAATTTCGTAGGGTAACTACGATATTTGTGTTGTGTTGAGTTACTATGTTGGTATAAGGTTGGCACAATTTTATAATGAACCATATAAAACCTATTTAATAACATAATATAAATGTGTTTATTACTATAACAATTTTAATTCTAGACATAGTAAGTAATAATATTTCCTATGTTGAGTATCGTGTTTTATTGATGAGGATGATGATGATGATGATGATGGTTGTTAACATCCATTGAGACCAACTTTGGTCTATTGGACCTTAAGATAATTTATTTTATTTGATTTAAAGTTGTATTCCTATGCTCAAAATTCTTGAGGAGAAGCGTTTTGAGCTCACCATAATTCTAGCATGTAAGAAGGCTAGGAATGTATGTATTGCAACAAAGATTATGAAGCTGAGATCTATTATGGCTATATGTAGAACACTCTAAGAGAAAGCGATTTTCATCTACATTGCTCATAGTCTCACGAAGATGGAAAATTATTTCCGCCCTTGACATTTTAGAAACTGTCCAATGCCCTGTTTCACTATGGAGCTCATTAGAGTTTGTCCTTATCTTGGGCTATATTTATTTTCTTCTTTGAACTAGTCAATACAAACAGGCACTTTTGATATTCTATATTAGGTTAATGACCTCCTTATAATACCTTAATTTTATTTTAACCTCTAAATCCTTATTGCACCACATTTTTTCTTTAAACTTAGAAGTAATAATAATTTTAAGGTTATTAATATTTTACAAAATGAAATTTTCGTCAATCTCCCAATGATTTAACCAAGCCATGGTGTCTTTATACCAACCTCGCTTGAGTTGAATGTGGTTTTGACTAGTTTTTAAAGCCATTTTAGGGAGTCTTTGATCTCCCATGTTATTTATCTTGTACTTGTACATCAAGAACCTAGTCATAGCCATTCTCTTGATGGGTGAAATATCCACTTTGATTAGGAAAATAGAGTAGGGAATAGGTTAGGTTGTATTGCTTTTAATTTTGAGGTTATAAGTTATAAAACACTTCTGGATTTGCTAAATCTTTCTCCAAGATTCTCTAGAGATACCACAACTCCAAACTTCACAACCATACAAGATAACAGGTGTGATGATAGTTTCAAAGAGAAACTTGTTTTATCCCATTATATTAGTAGGTTGGCAACATTTTATAGTCGACAAGATAAAATATTATACATTAAGTGTAATTTCAAGTTTATTTTTTTAATGATAAAAATCAATTATAAATTAGAATAGCAACATAATTGATTTATATTATTATTATTTATATTTTTATATTAAAAGATAAGTTGATCAAGGATTACATAATGAATTATAGATTGTGAAAGAAATTTCTTACATATTATTAAAGTTATTTAATGGCATTAATAATCAATGTTTGTTACTATTATTAACTTGGATTTTCGTTATAATTTGATATTACATTAACTATTGTGTCGAGGTTGTAAATTTACTATATATAGGAGATTGAAAACATTAAATTAGAGTGACTATATTGCTGTGGAATTATGACATAATGCCAACATTGTATTTGTTATTGCAACAATTTAAATTATTGTCATAGTAATTAATTTTTCCTTTGTTTAGTATGATGTTTTATTTTAAGAAGTTGGCACCACTTTATAGTTGAAAAGAGAAAATATTTTTTGACTTTAAAGTCTAGGTTTGATCTTTGTGATGATCAAAATAAATTATGAATTAGAATAGCAACATAAGTTATTTTCATTATTATTATTATTATTATTAGTATTGTATTAAAAACTAGGTTGATGAATGTTTACTTCATGAATAATAGATTAATGTGTGAGAAATTTCTTTCCTATAAAGTTATTTAATGACATTGATGTTAGTAATGTATCCATTATTTATTAATATTAACTATTTTAACAATCAAATTAATTGTGAATTATAATAGCAACACTGCAATACAATGTGATTTTTTCAAATACAAGAGGAAACTTAGAGGGAAAACCGATTGAACTTCTTATTGCAAGTGTTCACTATTTTACTCGTGACATGTTTGAACATGTTAAATTGAAAATCTAGCATATTAATGTTCCTCTAAAACTTGGATTCCTTACAATACTTTTATTATCATTAATATTTACAATTCTATATTAAAACAAAGTTCATCAAGATTTCACTCATGAATAATAAATTGTGTAAGAAATTTCTTACATATAAATTTATTTACCAACATATTAATATTGTGTTTGTGACTATTATTAACCATTTTAATAATGACACTAAGTGTTACTGCTTTTTGTGTGATGAGTATAAGTTATTATACTAGTATAATGTTGGCATCACTTTAAAGTCTACAAAAGAAAATATTTTAGAAGTCTAGTTGTGTCATTTAATGATCAAAATCAAATTATTATGAATTAGAATGCAATAGAGTAGTACGATTCGATTTATATCAAATATAATAAGGAATATTAGGGAAAAATCACTTCAAAGTTTATTGCAAGTGCCTTGCATTTATTCATAGACCAAGTCTAAAATATATTTTTAAGTGCATTATTGAATTTGATTATGCACATTTGATATAGTGAGAAGTTATGTTGATCTTAGAAAGTTAAATATTGAATGGTGTTATGTATTTCGCACAAAGAATCGCCACATGAATTAACATTGAAGTTGAACCAAAATTTGCATATGTACTAAGGAATATAAAATTCCTCAAAAAATAACATGAAGAGAATAATTGATATACTACAAACATTGAAAAGTGTTTCTTCATGTATACTAATAGGTCCTTCAAAGAAGAAAATTACATTCATGAAACATCTCCACCTAATCTCACTATATTTTATCAAATAGATCAAGTACAACTTCTACACATTTATTTATATTGGTCTTCTTGCAATGTTTTTTCGTTGTCATCCATGCCAAAATTATTGTGTTAATTGGAATAGATCCAATTTATGTGTCATTAGGATTTGGTACCCAATATTGTTCTAAAATTTCCCTTTTATTTCCCTAAACTAGGCTTCCACCAATCAACCTTTACATGAAGAGTCTCACTTTCATCATCCTTGAAAATATCTGAGGTAGCTTTTTCCATCCAATTCATCGTCATTTCCTAATCTAACTAGCAACATATTTCCTCTCTCAACATCAATCATAGGATTGAATGTTGGCTTTGGCTTGTTTCACTTGGTTCCAACATATACCGGTTCATCTATCGCATTATCAAAATCCCCATCCATAATACTTGAGATTACAATGAGTGCATTACAGTCAGCATTAACAATTTTCCTTGTCTTGGGCCAGAAATCCTAAGAAGATGAATCACTTCCATCCACTATTATATGATCATTGTAGATTTCATCTAATGTGTCAATAACTCTATCCCAATACTCTACTTTATTTTTCCATTCCTCTTTGACAATTGGTGAATTCTCATTGCCAATAGTGTATTTCCACATTTTTATGTATGATTTTATTCCTTCCTTTAGTTCTTTTAAATAGACATCATTCTCTTTGGGACCTAAGAAAGATGGATTCCTTGTGGGAAATAGGTCAGCCTTCATAATCTATATTCCAAAACTCAATTGGTTCTAACCACTCAATATCTCTAATCGATTCTTTATACCTCATCACTAGAACATCATTGAGTACAAGAAATTGGAAGTATTTGACATTAGATGTACGACTAGTGCATATTTTACCTCCTTGATGTATCAAGGAAAATTTTGAATTCATACACTTTGCCAATAAGTGTAGGTGAAAACACTCTTTTTTCTTCTATTGTGCGATATGTATCCATCATTTTAGGTAAAGAATATATATCTTTACTTTTCAATTTGGAAGACATTAATCTTCCTTAGGTTCCATCTACGTCTTCATGGGTGTGACCCACAAGCAAGAACCCGACCTCAATAGTGATAAAGACACCAAGTGCAGTTAATAGTGATATAAAAATGAAAACATAACGATTCTTATTATCACTTGCTGCATTGCCCAATTGTAACAACAAATGTGTAGGAAGAGGTTTAAAATCAACATTCTGATTTTTTTATCTTCCATGAGATAGAAAATCATCCTTGTACACTCAAAATTTTGAGTAAATAGAGGTTTCAAGTAATGCATTTCAAAGTGGATTTCTTGAACTTCCACTCTCATAAATTAGATCAACATACATATCAAGGTGTGGGTCTTCAAGGTCCCTCAAGCATTTTGCAAAAGATGTAATGGTAAATTGTGATCCCATGTGTACAAACTGTAGGGAGAAATGACGAAAACCTCCTGTGTTATCAATACCTATCAATGACAAACCCAAGTTTGTTCCTACAATAAATTTTGATTTGACACGTAGTCTTGGGATTGAATTTTTTGTTTTGTCCATTTTATCAAGGATAATGCTCAAATAATCCTTTGGAAACTATTCTGGCATAGTTCTATGTGCATAGTAGCAATATCTTCTACACATAATAGTCTTGTTATGTTTTTTTAGTCTACCTTGTTCCTTTTCTTCCAAATCTTTTATAGTCTTTGACTTCATCTATGCTTTCAACACAATACATTCACTACATTTACTAAAGTTGGTGTTATTTGAGAATGTCACATCTTGAAAATGAGTAGTCCATATCTTGGTCATTGTTGGTTGTGATATTTATGTATAGTTGAGTCTTTGAAGAGCATCATTGATATTTAACAAATAAATTTGTGTGTAAGTTGAAGGCAACAATATTAAAGGAGTAGACACTCCTTCTTCTTCCACTTGACATGTTTGGTTTGGTGAAAATTCCATATTATCTATGACAATTATGTGCAATATTTCTATGGCTACCATGGTATGTGCATGTGCTTTGTATTTGTTCGTATTACCATGAATGGCTTTGATGTGTCCATGTTGGAAATACTGTTGGTAATTATAGAAGTTTATTTTAGGAATCTTATGTATCTTGTACCATGATTTCTTAGAAATAACATTGCCATTAAATCTCATGTCCTTTACTTTTCTAACAATAGGAGGTATGCCATGGCCATGGCTCTTTGACATCATTTTGTTTGAAAGTAGTGAATTCAATACAAATTCCCTAATACCATTTTCATTTGTGTGTTCCATACACCTTCTAGGAGTTGCAATGGTTGTCCTATCCACATGATGAAGACAATCTTGTTTGCAACAATCATACGCTCCCAAAAGTCAGATTTATTTCTCTTCCTCTATCTTTGTTTGAAATTTTCAACTTTTTTTGTAGCAATAACTCGTTTAATACTTTCATATGGCCTCGTTACATGCATATCAATTGAGTCTATATTTTGATCATTATAAAGATCCCCATCCCATCTATTTAAGGGATTTGTGTCCTCTATAATACCCCATACCACCATTTCCTTGGGTGGTTCCTTGAACTTTTCCTTAACCCTTAAAATATCACCTTCATCATCCACCAACTTATTTATTGGCCATCTAACCAAAGAATGTATAGATTTATCCCCAATTCTACATATTTCACAATTTCCATATATGTATTCCACAAAACACCAAATTCCATTTCACCTAGAGTTTCACCCTCAACCATGTCATCCTTGCGGACATTAAATATGATCCCTTTGGAAATGCACATGCTTGTTCCTATGCATTTGTGTTTAAGAGAAACATTTTACATGTGAATGTAACCCTATCCTCGGGAATATTTATGGGATGATAATGACAATGTGGTTTCAAATCTGATTCTGACCAAATCTTATTATGACCAAATCTCATAAGATTCCAATGCACCCCCTAGTGTATGCTCAAATCCTATTGGATGTGGTGAGAGAGAATCATGTTTTAAAACCTTCTCAATGTTAACCACTATGCATCCTTTATTTACCATCCTTCCATGCACCTTATGCCAAAGCTCTGTATTTGTAATGCCCACCTCGGTACTTTAATTGATTAGACTAATGAGGGTACTAGTTTTGAAATGAACCAGCTAAGTAAAATATGAACCATTTGAATTTACTTTGAGAATGCTTTAAAATGAAAATGAAGAATAGTGTATATGCTCGACTGATAGAGACATGATGAAAAATGATGAATAATTTGTATGCTCGACTGACTGAGATACTAGAATGAATGATGTAAATATTTTATATAGTGCAGCGCTACTAATGTATGCTTGAGTGTGTGCAGTGGCAGGTAAGACGATATACCGACTGACCCACAATGGAATTTTAGGGGTCGTAAGAATGTAAAGAACACATAGGGGTATGACGACAAACTATCGACCATGAATTAGCAATCGACGCATAGGTCGGAAGCTTGCGAGCTGGCCTGGGGAAGCGTGTGCCGTACGGGCGAGGCCATACTGACTTGGTCATGTACGCGATTTGAGGGGCGCGCGATAAGGAGAGCGTTATCTCTCAACATCCCTTAGTCTCCAAGAAGTGTAGTCGATAGATCGCGGTAACGAATCCCCAATCGCTACATAGTTCTCCTCACAAGAAGAAAGAAAATGAATTGTCAGAAGGGCCCGCCAAAGAGGTACCTAGACAAGAACAACAAGAAGAAATTGATCAACTATATAAATGGAAATTGCACATAAGATTTAAGAAATATTTTATTCCATTTTATTTCATTTTATTATTTTGAATTATTTTTCAAGATTTCATTTTAATTGATTTCATTAGTTTTGAATTATTTATTTTAATTGATTTTATCATCTTGAAAAAGAATTGAAAAGATTGATTTTATTTAATTGATTTTGTTATATTGAAAAAGGTTATTTGTAAAATAATTATTTATTCAAAGGTTTTAATTTGATGGATTTTTTTATTTTTTTATTCAAGATTTTATTTTTTTAATTGATTTTATTATTTTGGATTATTTTATTTTAATTAATTTTATTAATTCTTGATTAATTTGACTATCTTGAAAAGATTTGAAAAAGATTAAAATCTAGTTAATTGATTTTATCATTATTGAAAAAGAGTTTAATTTAGATTAGAATTTTTTAGAAAAGAGATATTTTAATTCTTTTAAATTTTATAAAGAAGAGATTTAAAATAAATTAGAATTTTAGTAAAATCTTCTAATTCTATTTTAGTAATTAGAAAAGAAAGGAATTTAGAAAGCTTTAAGTCTAACTAAAAGATATTAAGTAAACTAAATAAGAACCAAAACATAAGAAGAACTCTACTACACCTAACTCCCACTGATTTAGAGAATTAGGTGAACACTTGAGATGAAGAGACACTTGTAATTTGAGAATAATTGTTAATAAATTATTAAATTAAATTAAATATGTGCATGGACAGACACATGGCACACAGACTTTTTCTATATAATGAGGGAGGAGAAGGAGAGAAAGACATCTCTTGCTCCCTAGTGTTGGATGGGCACCGGAATCGAGAATTGATCTTGTCAATTCTTGTGAGTTGGGATTAGCTTTTCGGAGATTGGGGAATCCCACCAAAAAGCTTGCGTTGTGTGTTCTTGCGACCCCATTTGCTCGGGGGTTCTAGGTGAAGAAGAATAACCCCGATACGGTAGGGAGTTCAACCGAGGGGTCACTCGATACTTTGTCAGGAAATTTGATTGGATTGTGTGGGAACCACTTCAAGGACTCCATCGATTCACTGGACCAACCGTCGAAAACAGGTTTGAAGTATTTAGTTTATTGATTTTTCTAACTCTTGTGGTGGAATGAATAAATCTGGGTATATAGTTTTATTTATTGACATTCATGTACTGCAATAGATAGAACTAGATCTATGGCCTCTATATCTTCTTCTGAAAAATAGTACTGGAAGTTCTGAAATTAATTATACTTATATTTTCAAATTCTGTGGAAGTCTTTTTGGGGAACCCGAAATGGGGGTCCCTACAGTATTGAATATGGAGCCCTGTTGTAAGGAAAACTATCCTATGACTGGGGTTAGGTCATCAACATACTAATTTAAATAAAATAGACATCCAAAGTCATGCAGACATCAAGATAGGGTTTGGATATGATGAAAGTTGAACTTAGAGATTAAAATTTGTGTACCTTGTTTATGTAGGTTGGTCCAATATTTTAGTAATCCTTCAACTTTTGATTCCAAACCTTCCACTCCTTCTCTTGAATACCTGCAAACAAAAACAATACCTTCCTAAAAAAATTATGATACAATAAAATAACTATGAATTTGAGACAATGATATAAATATTCATTTAACCATCTATACCTAATATCAATATAGAAATATAATAATTTCATCAAGCAAGCTATAACATAATGCTGGGAAAGGAAAGATGTCTTGATTTTGTTGATAAACAATAGCAAATACATATATACCTTTCTATGATTAGGCACCTCACGAAACCTTGATCTAGGTCTCCTTGATTCTCTTCTCCACAAACTCAAGCAATATCCAAGCGAGATGGGATAAGAATGTTTCAGTCACACAACCAAGGGGATTAGAGAGAGTCAAAATTCTTCTAGAATGACTTTGCTAATGAGCCAAAAAGTCCTCCTCATGGACAATATTCATTGTTTTTATAGACAAGGGGACAAGCCATCGAATGGCGAGTGGTTGTAACTGATGGGGGTTGTTAACAAGAAATACCCCAACTACTCGAAATTCAATTTATTTTTTGAATTTTAATAAGCAAAACGCGAGTGGGAAACACTCAACATGCATGTAACACGCAATTCAACTCTTTGCAAGATGCACGTGCAATTTTTTATTGTGTGTGCAAGTGGATGAACCATTCACCAACGTGTAACATACAACTTGCATAACCATCAAATGCTTGTGTGTCACAAACCAAGTTAAATAAAATAGGAATGATTGAGAAACAAAGAATGATTTAATCCATGGAAATGGGTATCAAGACAAGGATCTTCTATCCACAATGTCCTTTTGTGTGAATGGCAACTTTAGTGTCATCATGGATGAAGAAGTGCCATTTTGACTTATAAAAAATGCCCCCTAATTTATGAAGTCATAGGGGAATATGATGGCCTAAATACATTATAAAAATGAGGTGTGGAGTCAAGAAGCTCGAAAAAAAAAGAATCTTGGTCTTAACGAAGTACCTAAAACATAAGCAAGTTGTCAGATAATCTGATCCCAGATGTAATGTCAATGTTCAAAATGTTAGAACATGACCTTGAGTAAACTGATGCATATGTAATACTGATGTATATATCATAGCCACAAGAATACAAGTGTGGATCCATTAGAAAAACATAAGCATGAACATAGCCACATGAATACAAAAGTGGATCTATGTTTCATTACGTGCCATCATAATGGAAGGCACAGTCTTGCATAGCTTGGGAAAGAGATGGTATTGTTATTGCAAGGTATTCAAACCAACCATCTACAGGTATGAATCCAAACCATGTCAATAAATAAGCTGATGTTGAACATGGAGGAAACCGTTTGATTACCGGTCATTAATGTATACCACTAACAAACGTGAGGGATTCCATCGATAATGAAAATGGCCCCCAAGGTACCTAGTACATTCTAACATGTGTGAATAGATATTCTTGAATTTGAACACCTAAAGAATCCATCGAGTAGAGGAAATTGATGTATTCCTACTACTTGATAGCAAGTTAGAATGCCACTGATGAATGCAATCTCTAAGGTACTTATTGAAACTCTAAAATTCATTCCCATAGCAAGATGAGTTGAATTCGATGGGAAGAAATTCGTTGGAAGGGAGGCCTTAATGAATCCTCCATCATCCAACATGAGGAAATATCAAAGGATGATTTGAGTTGGAGAAAGACTTATTTCATGATGAAATGTATTATCATTGGGGATGGCCGAAAAAAAAGGTCAAGGAAACTGCAGATTGGCCACATAGGATACATCCTTGAATAGTGAGCATGAGATAAACATGACTTAATCAACTTTAGATGAAAGATGTAACTCGACAATGTAGGAGACATTGACAGATTCTCCATATGATTAGAAGAGTAACCAAATGGAGGATTAAATTGTGAGAACAGGGTTCATCCTAAGGCTATAACTAAGACACAACTTATTTGATATACTCAAAATAGGTGCTTTGTTCAAGTACAATTTTGACTTGCTGTCATTTGAATGATAAGAATATGACATATTTCCCTTCCCTTTCTCCTTTTGTACACTTTTCATGTTTTAATGAGCACAAAAAAGATAAAAGTATGCTTGATATATCTCACCTAATGATGAGTCCCTTAATATATTTTTAATGAACCTGAAAAAGGAGGGGCTTGATCCCCAAAAAGGGTCCTTCCATGTAGAATTTTACGAGTCTATAGAAGGGAAAATCGACACTTTCTTCTTTGTTTAGCGAGCTTGAAGAAAATATATAAGAATGCTCAATAAAATACTGATCCGTGGATTTTATATTGAGCCTGGATCTGTTCATGCTCGTCGGTGTTTTCATATTTAAAATGTATGAAAAACTTAAACAAGAACTCTATTCACCATCTCATGGATTTTATATCGAGCCCAACTTGGTAGATGCTCATAGGTGTTTTCATATTTAAAGAGTTTGAAAAACTTAACCAAGAACTCTATTCACCATCTCATGGATTTTATATCGAGCCTGATTTGGTAGATGATCACTGATGTTTTCATAATGAGAGATTCTGAAAAACTTAAAGAAGACTCCATAATCGATTTTTTTTGTAAAGTTAGTCTCCTCACACGAAAAATGATAAAACAATGAGAGAAAGAACTCTTCTAGCCACATATGACTAGAGTATTCATTTTTTGTATATTGTCTAAACGATCCGAAAAAGGGTTAAACTTGTACCATATAGACGACATTTCAAGCACTTTAATGAGTTTGAAAGAGACAAGTTGGCTCGGCAATCTTTTCACGCTTTGAGGAGGCTGAAAAGAGCTTAAAGACACCTCAAAAAATGTGAGAGCCTTTAAAGGAAAGGTCAGAAATATGAGAGAAAGTATGCTACTTTTATTCATGAACGTGATAAAGTAACTAGGCTCCCAACTGTAACAAAATGCAGCATGGGCACCAAAATGGAAAATGCGTTCTAGCTAAGTTGTCATGTGTATGGTAGGCTCTACCCATGGAAGAACAACGACACTGAGATGTTATAAGAAGGGTTAATATTGCTGTTAGGATATTCCTATACTCCATCCTAGTCCCACCAGTATTTTGATCATTTACATTTTTAGTCATGCATGCACTTTTAGGGTTTGCATGCATTCCAATCATTAGTCCAGCACCTAGCCCTCAGTTAGCCAGCCCCCGAGAGCTTCTCTCAGATCAGTTTTATCCCTCTTAGAGCTTAGTGCACCCTTCCTCCTTGATTTAAGGAAGCCACTCATCCTTTTTCACCTACCAGTCCAGTTTACTTCAGTTAGCCACCAGCCTTTCCTTGATTTGAGGCCAGACTGACTCCTCATTGTTGTTATCACTCCAATTGACCTCTGATGAGACATGACTACCTGTTCTGACTCCAGTTAGCTCCTCATGTGCCCTCTACTGAGCCTCCTTCATTCAGTTAGTGTCTCCATGTTCCAGTTACATTCAGTTACACGTACCACACTCAGTTAGACTTAGTTTGACTGATGGTTGACAGTTACTTGTGCATTGATGACTCCACTGATCATGAGATAGACTACTAGTTGTGCTCTGATGACACTCTAGTGATCCTTTGACCACTCCATGAAGGATAATTCAAATTTCCACCTTAGGAATTTGAATGCTCATGCATTGTATTATTTATATGTCCATTTGTGATTAATAATTTAGTGTGTGTGAAGTATTTTTGCTTCTATCCAAGTTCTACTATATTATTATTATGTTGCTCATTATACTACATTGACCACTCTTCTTCTATTTTCCTGCTTAATCATAATTACCCTTGTGAGGTATACATCATCTCTTAGATCTGCTGTGAGGATTTTCACATGGTATCAAAGCATGTTGAGAGTATTATTTATCTCCATTCTTGAGAGTTTTTTGCAGGTTATTACCAAGATTTCGAGTGCAGCAGTTGCAATAGTTTCTGCATCTTTGCAGCAATAGCAGTTGCAGATATTCTCTATTTTTTTTGCAGGTCTTCTACAACTTCCATGTATTCATCAGGAATTACTCCTCTTTCTCCATTCAACTATGATGAATGGAAACCACAAATGATAGCACATTTGAAGAGACATGGTCTCTTTGATTATTGTTTTGAAAGAGAGTTCGAATCCTATGCTGAAGAGTATGACTGGTTAAGTGAAGGTGAACAAGCTTGTGCAGTCATGAGTTATGCTATGTCTCCATGCATGATATATGACCTCCCTAATATTTCATCTCCAATAAAGATATGGGCTTACCTGGATGAAATGTTTGGCAAACAGAATGAAGGAATTGGTCCAAACCCTTTCGAGAACAACCAAAGTGATGCATTTGCTCTCCTTGATGGTCTCTCAGATCATGAACCAGTATCATCTCATATTGAAGTTGTCCACAAAGAAATTGTAGATTCTACACTCATGCTCCAACTTTCTTCTCTTTCTGTGCTAGCTTACACTCTAGATATTGCAGAAGTTCCTAAATCCTCTCTTGCACCAGAGTCTGTTGGTTTACATCATGATCACATGATTATTTCGGAGGAAAAATCAGCTACTGGAGGTAATGCATTCGCTCTCCTCAAGCAATCACCTCTTATTTACTACTATATGATCATTATTCCATGCTTTTAGAAGGTTATTGAAGAATGTGGCCATTGCGACCCGCTTGGGAAAATTTCTCATGCATCTACTGGTTTTGATCTCACCTCTTATGGTTCAAAGGAGATCTCAAGAAACCATTACCATTCACTTGGGATAATCTCTCATGCATTTATTGGTTTTGATATCACCTCTTATGGTTCAAAGGAGATCTCAAGAAACCATGATTCAAGTCTTGGATCTAATTTGGATCCTAAGCAAACACTACTAGTTCTCATGCATATGATGGTTTTGATCTCACCCCTGCTGGTTCCAAGGATATCTCAAGAAACCATTTATCAAGTCTTGGAGCTGATTTGGATTCCAGGCAATCATTATTATTTGATGGTTCTTTTTGGCATAATCTCACCCATGATGGTTCGTAGGAGAAGCCAAAAGACTATCTGCATATTCATGTTTTTGATCCTACCTCAACTGATTCGAATCACAGGTTCAAGTATCATCCTCATACTTTTGGATTTGTTCTCATCACATTCGATCTGAAGAGCAAATACAAGCACATGATTTTTGAGAATGATCCACTTCTTCCTAAGAAGAAGATACCTCCAGACATATGACCAAGCATCACACTTTGGAGCATTTATTTTTTATGTGTGCCTTACAGTCTGTTTTGAGGGGGGGGTATTTTTCCCATGAAATTTTCCCCACTTCCTTGGTTTATTGACTGTTATTATTCATTGTATTGGGTGACCTTTGGTCTTAGTTACCAGGGCCCAGGATGGATTAAGGGGGGGTGTTAGGATATTCCTATACTCCATCCTAGTCCCACCAGTATTTTGATCATTTACGTTTTTAGTCATGCATGCACTTTTAGGGTTTGCATGCATCATTTAGGGTTTTCATGTATTTGCATGCATTCCAGTCATCAGTCCAACACCTAACCCTCAGTTAGCCAGCTCCCGAGAGCTTCTCTCAGATCAGTTTTATCCCTCTTAGAGCTTAGTGCGCCCTTCCTCCTTGATTTAAGGAAGCCACTCGTCCTTTCTCACCTACCAGTCCAGTTTACTTCAGTTGGCTACTAGTCTTTCCTTGATTTGAGGCCAGACTGACTCCTCACTGTTGTTATCACTCCGATTGATCTCCGATGAGACATGACTACCTGTTCTAACTCCAGTTAGCTCCTCATGTGCCCTCCACTGAGCCTCCTTCATTCAGTTAGTGTCTCCATGTTCCAGTTACATTCAGTTACACCTACCACACTCAGTTAGACTCAGTTTGCTGATGGTTGACAGTTACTTGTGCATTGATGACTCCACCGATGATGAGATAGACTTCTATTTGTGCTCCGATGACACTCCAATGATCCTTTGATCACTCCATGAAGGCTAATTCGAATTGCCACCTTAGGCATTCGAATCCTCATGCATTGTATTATTTATATGTCCATTTGTGATTAATAATTTAGTGTGTGTGAAGTACTTTTGCTTCTATCCAAGTTCTACTGTATTATTATTCTGTTGCTCATTATACTGCATTGACCACTCTTTTTCTATTTTCCTACTTAATCATAATTACTCTTGTGAGGTATACATCATGTCTTAGATCTACTGTGAGGATTTTCATAATCGTAGTCCATGGGGGAAAATGTCTTAAAGCATAACATATGGTAAGGTATCAATGCATGATGCAGAATGAGTGTGACCTAACCTATATGTCGGTAAAAAAATATGAACCTTTAATTCCAAGACGTGTAGACAAAAGTTTTAATACCTCTCCTCTTGCTTGTTCAGATATCCACATCATCTATTTCGGGATACATCATCTATTTCAGGATCTTGCATGATCTATTTCAGGATCTTGCATGCACAGGCATGCATCCCAGTCACCAGTTTGATGCCTCCAGCACCTTATCCACCTTCTTCTAGCACTCGGGAGCCACTTACCACAGAGTTTTAGCCCTCCTAAGCTGAAAGGCGCCCTCTTCTCACCTACTGCCAGAGAAGGGCGCACTTGTTCACCTACCACTACAGATTCACTCCAGTTACATTCAGTTAGCTCCGATTCTCCCTGATTTGAGGCTAGTTTCACTCCCGACTGACTGTATCACTTCCGTTTGACCTCCAGTTTGATTAGGTGACTTGTTCTGACTTCAGTTAGCCTCCCATGCGCCCCCACTGAGCCTCCATATCCTATATCAGTGCTACACACTTCAGTTACATTTATTTCACTCAGTTAGACTCAGTTTGACACCTGGATGACTGGTTGTTGTGATTGATGAGCACCACCGATGATTGATGAGGACTCCTAGATAGAGTTAAGCTACTCCATTCAGTGATTCGAATGACCTCCTTAGGCAATTCGAATTGCTCAGTCATTGTGACAGTTTGTATTGTAATTCATTCACCCTTTCTGGGATAGAGAGCACTGCTGCATGTTTTGCACAGTTTGCACCATATTTTCTATGTTCATCTGTTGTGATTGATTTACTTGTTCATTAGATCTGCTGTGACTAATTTTACATGGTATCAGAGCCATTGCAGGGACAAGATCTCTTTTCTACAGGTGTTTATACAAGAAGATTTGACTGAATTGCTAAAAATTGCAAAAAGTTTGGCATGAGATATCTCAAGGGCATTCGCTCCTGTGCATGCAAAGCTTGAAAAATATTCCAATACCACTCCAGAAGCTTGAGTTACCACATAATTCCTGGATCTGATACATTGGACCCATTCAACATTGCTTGAAATCCAATCCCAGGTGTGATGCAACTCTCAAAGGGTGGATTGTTCGACCTTATTGTGGTTGTTTTGATGTGATTTGCAGGTTAATTGTCTCCTCCAATTGCACTCGCTATCTTCTGCATGCAAGCCTTTCTACAGCAATTGCATTCGCTATAGTCTGCATGCAAGCTTCCTCTTCATCAGTTGACTCAATCCTTGCAATGGAATACTCTTCTTCAAAGCCTATCCTCACCCCATTCAATTATTTTGATTGGAAAGATGATATGGAGATCATATTACGTTCAAAAGGTTACTACCGAGTCACTCTTGGTCTTGAATTGGAGCCAAACAATGTATCAGATCGAACCAAACACTACAACAAGCTTGATGAAGCTTATGGTCTTCTTTGTCTCTCCATCTCCAAGGATCTTCACTTCCATCTCAGCGGATTGAAGACTCCAAAAGCCATATGGGAGCAACTTGAAACACTATTCGGCAAGCAGGATGAGCTTAGGGCTTTTCAATTAGAGAATGAATTGATTGGCCTTAATCCTGAGACTTTCGAGACCATCAATGAATTCTTCACAAAATTCAAGAACTTGAACTTGCAATTGAAGAACAGTGGTGTTATCAAAGAGGATAAACAGTTGATCCTCTCCATTCTAAGCAAGCTTGGGAAAGATTATTCGGTATTTGTCTCCACTTTCAATTCCGGTCGGCTAACTACCCCGAATTGGAAGATGCCTACCTTGAATGCCTTCATTGAGTCCGTTACGAAAGAGCATGACAAGTTGATTCAAATGGGGTCCATAAGCTCCAAAGATTCAGCCCTATTTGTTCAAGGACCCAAGATCTCGAATGGTAAAGGAAAGCTAAAGAAGGAGAAGCCCAAATTCGAGCCTCAC
This sequence comes from Larix kaempferi, assembly GCA_027924585.1. NCBI lineage: Eukaryota > Viridiplantae > Streptophyta > Pinopsida > Pinales > Pinaceae > Larix > Larix kaempferi. The sequence goes on from BSBM01000150.1 coordinate 12,023,687, forward strand.
AAGCAAAAAGACAAAGGCAAGCAAACGGATGCACCATCCAGTTCGAAATCCAAGCAAAAGGGCAAAGAAGGTAACCAAAAATCTAAATGTACTTATTGTAACCGTGGCTTTCATCCCGAAAGTTCATGTATGAAGAAGACTATAGATCAAATGGCCCTCCTTTTGGAAAAGAACAACATAACCCTTCCTGACGGTGCAAGGAAGAAAGATCGGAATGATGATCATGAAAGAGGACAAGCACTCATGGCAACGGTTTCGAAGCCCACTACTCTCTTGATAGATTCGGGTGCATCAAATCATATGGCTGCAAATATTGATTCTTTTTCCTCATTCGATCCAAACAGCTCCATCCCCATCCATTTGGGAGATGACTCAAAAATTTCTTCAAAGGGCAAAGGTACGATTCATGTAGAACATGGATGCTTTCAGAATGTTCTCTATGTGCCTTCCTTAGCTTAGAATCTCCTTTCTGTGTATCAAATGACACATACTGGTGAACCAAAGCAAGTCACATTCAGCCCTAATACAGTTGAAATTTCTGATATCAAAAGTGGAAGACTAGTTGCGGTTGGAAAGGCAAACCACACTGCAAAATGTTATGAGTTTTCGCACTTTATTCCGCTTGCAAAGCCCACTGCTCTTCGCACACATGGTAATGAGGTTAGTAGGATTTGGCATGAAAGATTTGGACATCTAAATTATAAGTATTTGCTGCTGCTATCAAATAAATCCATGGTAGATGGGCTTCCACAACTCCGTTCCTCGAAGGGAATATGCACCGGTTGCATTATTGGGAAGCACCCCGAGCACAGATTCGACCGCGGCAAGGCTAGCAGAGCCTCTACTATTTTGGGATTGATCCATTCTGATATCAGTGGTCCGCTGCCCCATATTTCATTAAATGGTTCAAGGTATGTTTTGACATTTATTGACGATTTTTCCCGCTTTACATGGGTATTCTTTCTCAAAAACAAGTCAGAAGTGCTTGGAAAATTCAAGGATTTTAAGGCTTCTGTTGAGACCACCATTGAGAGCAAGATCAAAGCTCTTAGATCTGATAATGGTGGGGAATATATCAAGTCCGAGTTGCTGCAACTTTGTGCCCAAAGCGGAATCAAGATCCAACATACAGTTCCCTACACACCCCAGCAGAACGGTGTAGCGGAAAGGAAAAACCGGTCACTGAAAGAGATGGCTACATGCATGATTGAATCGAAAGGTTTGGCTGCAAATCTTTGGGCTGAAGCAATCAATGTTGCTGCATATATACAGAACCGTGTTCCACATTCATCCGTGAAAGGTATGACTCCTTTCGAAGCATTCTTTGGTCACAAACCGGATGTGTCAAATTTGAGAGTTTTTGGCTCTACTGCATGGGCTAGAATTCCTTCTGAGAAGAGACGAGCCTTGGATCCACAAAGTATCGAGTGCATATTGATAGGATATGGGGAAGAATCAAAAGCATATAAACTCATGGATATCAGATCTAAAAAGATATTCATAGAGCGCAGTGTGCAGTTTGAAGAACCGCTTCAAGAATTGCAACTAGTTGAGGAGAAAACTGCCGATTCACCGCCTTCACCAGAAGAAGATTCGAGCAGCGATAATGAAGGTATGAGTTCTGATATTTCTGATATTGTAGAAGCATATGATGATCATGACATATCAGGTTCGGAATCCGACCATTCAGATCCCCCTCAGTTACCAAAGTGGGCCCAAAACACTCTACAATCTGCTGGTTCGAATCTTGGAAATCCTGCTGATCCGAGACGAACAAGAGGAGACTTTCAAAGGGCAGGTATGGCTCTTTCTATTGCTGATCCATTTCTTCCTGAGATTTGTTATTTGATGGCTGGTTCAGATCCCCAATCATACTATTCATCCCATCGAGATCCGAGATGGAAAAGTGCCATGGATGAAGAGTACAGTTCTCTTCAAAAGAACAATACATGGGAGCTAGTTTCTCTTCCACCTGGAAGAAAATTAGTGAAGTGTAAATGGGTCTACCGTACTAAAGTTGCTGCTGATGGCACTATCAGAAAATATAAAGCAAGGTTGGTGGCAAAAGGTTTTTCCCAAGTCCAAGGAGTGGACTACACAGAGACCTTTGCACCGGTTGCAAAGATGGATTCCATCCGCCTTGTTTTAGCTATTGCCGCATCCAAGCACTGGGAAGTGCACCATATGGATGTGAAGAGTGCATTTTTACATGGAGACCTTGCTGAAGAGGTCTATATGCAGCAGCCAGAGGGTTATACATTAGATCCATCATTGGTTTGTAGATTGAAGAAGTCTTTGTACAGGTTAAAACAGGCCCCAAGAGCTTGGTACGCAAAGATGGACTCCTTCCTTCTTTCTCAGAATTTCCAAAGATGCAAATCTGATCCGAATGTCTATCTTCAGCGAGTTAAAGGTAATTTGTTGGTTATTGTACTTTATGTTGATGATCTGCTTATTACTGGTAGCACACTTACTTCAATAAACAAGCTAAAATCTGCCCTAAATCTAGCTTTTGACATGAGCGATTTGGGCTTGCTGAGTCACTTTTTGGGCTTGGAGATAGCTCAAAATTTCGATGGGATCACTATATATCAGCAAAAATATGCTTCCGACCTATTATTGAAGTTTAATATGGCTGAATGTAAGGCATCCCCGTTCCCATTCCTCTCAGGAATCAGTCTTGAGGAGGGAGATTCCACACCGCTTGCAGATTGCAGTATGTATCGACAGTTGATTGGTTCACTACTTTATTTGACACATTCACGGCCTGATATCTCATATGCCGTGAGTGCCGTGTCAAGATATATGCAGCAGCCACATGAGCTTCATTGGCGAGCAGCCAAGCGGATCTTGCAGTATGTGCAAGGTACGAGACAGTTTCGCATACATTATGCTGCAGATTCTGAGCTAGATTTCATTGGTTTTACTGATTCAGATTGGGCAGGTGATAGCATTGATCGGAAGTCCACTTCCGGTTATGTTTTCATGATTGGTCATGGTGCTATTTGCTGGTTCAGCAAAAATCAAGCATCCATTGCACTTTCTTCAGCAGAGGCAGAGTATCGAGGGGCAGTCAATGCCTGCATTCAGGCAGTTTGGTTGCAGGGTATTCTTTCCGAGTTTGGTTTTGGTGGCACTACTTCGACTGTCCTATTTTGTGACAATCAAAGTGATATCAAGATCTCCACAGATCCAGTTCAGTGGCAGAGGACCAAACACATTGAGATTCATATGCATTACATTCGACAGTTGGTGCATGACCGCACCATCATTCTGCAATATTGCCCTACTGATGAGCAAATTGCAGACATCTTCACCAAGAGCTTCACTGAGAAGAAGTTCTCTTACCTCCGTTCACTGATGGGGGTGAGTTCCATCATGGTGGAGACAGATTGATTCATTATTATGCTTTAGCTTGAGGGGGGGCTTTCTTCCCACTGGGTTTTCCCTCTTTCCTCACTTAGTTTATTTTCAGCATTTTTTGGATTATTGTATTGGGGTGACATTTGGTCTTAGTTACCAGGGCCCCACATTATTTTAGTTGGCACATCATAGTCTAGCTTGAGGGGGGGTGTTCGGATATCCACATCATCTATTTCGGGATACATCATCTATTTCAGGATCTTGCATGATCTATTTCAGGATATGATCTATTTCAGGATCTTGCATGCACAGGCATGCATCCCAGTCACCAGTTTGATGCCTCCAGCACCTTATCCACCTTCTTCTAGCACCTGGGAGCCACTTACCACAGAGTTTTAGCCCTCCTAAGCTGAAAGGCGCCCTCTTCTCACCTACTGCCAGAGAAGGGTGCACTTGTTCACCTACCACTGCAGATTCACTCCAGTTACATTCAGTTAGCTCCGATTCTCCCTGATTTGAGGCTAGTTTCACTCCCGACTGACTGTATCACTTCCGTTTGACCTCCAGTTTGATTAGGTGACTTGTTCTGACTTCAGTTAGCCTCCCATGCGCCCCCACTGAGCCTCCAGATCCTATATCAGTGCTACACACTTCAGTTACATTTATTTCACTCAGTTAGACTCAGTTTGACACCTGGATGACTGGTTGTTGTGATTGATGAGCACCACCGATGATTGATGAGGACTCCTAGATAGAGTCAAGCTACTCCATTCAGTGATTCGAATGACCTCCTTAGGCAATTCGAATTGCTCAGTCATTGTGACAGTTTGTATTGTAATTCATTCACCCTTTCTGGGATAGAGAGCACTGCTGCATGTTTTGCATAGTTTTGCACCATATTTTCTATGTTCATCTGTTGTGATTGATTTACTTGTTCATTAGATCTGCTGTGACTAATTTTACATTGCTTCCTAAAGTCAAAACATCAACCACAAGTGAACCATTAGTACCAAATATAATAAGTTGACATATCAAACTATATAAAAGTGGTTAAAAAATAGAAATATTTCTTTTTAAATAGTAAAAATAATGAAAATAAATAGTTCATTTGCACTTTACCACTTTGGAGAGCCTAAAAATCCCTAGAAGTTTGAATGTTTGTTGCCGTCAATTCGATGGACCAATTTTGAATCCATTTGTTGCAGGTAATTCCTTTCACTATTCTCATTATTTTTCATTCAATTATTTTAAGTTTTAGTTCTGATTTTGAGTTTATAGCTTCATCCTATTTCTTTAGAGGTGCACATGTGGGTGAGAGAATATCGGGTTGCATGTAAGCTCAGCACGTGCAAGTGGGCCTTGGCTCACCTACATGTGATGTGCAGTTGTCATAATTGTCACTTGCGGCGCAATGAAAATTTTAAATTGGAACGTTGAAGGACTAAAACTCATTTTTTTGCAGATATGGAGCTTGTATGGCATGAAAGGGATCATGAGGCCCTTAACCGAGATGCTCTTGGAGATATATTGACTCTAACAGCATTATAGTAGTGTGGTTTACTCAAGTTTTTCTGAACCGCTAATATGAGAGCACAAAGGCCGCTCCTTGAGACTTTGGTCAGGTACTGGGATGTGGATCAAGGAGTCTTCAACCTTCAAGGAGAGGTCCTTGAAATTATAGTGGAATACATTTACTTCATTACCGGTTTATCACTTTGGGGAGAGGCAGTAAATTTGAAAGGTGCTTTCTGAGGGGTTATTTCCCTATTTGTATAGGATTATGTGAATGCCTGTTGTACTCCTAGGATGCAAAAGTACAGTAGTCAAGTTCCTATCGCTAACATAGCGAAATTTCCTCTCAAATTCATAGTTAGTATGGTTACCAAAGTGGCTAGTAATACCACATTGCACTTGGCTACCCACAACCAAATGCAAATAGGATTTGAGTGCCTTCATGGAGTGATCTTTGTTTAGGATAGCAATTTATTGATGAAATTAAAACACCAATTGACTGAATGTAGGGAAGGGAGGGAAAATAATTTTGGTTATGGAAGCATCCTTTTGTCATTTTTATTTGAACGGATTCCATGCATAAGTCCTAGGAACAAACTCCCACCTTTGGATCACCGTGAACCTCAGTTAGTTCAGTGGATTGATCTTTTTATGAGACACGAAGGTGGGTTCATCACCACTTTATTTGATGATGACTTCCACTCTTGGTGGAGTCGTCAAATACCTGCTATAGAAGAGTTCCCTTATGCGGGACTAGATTTTCATGGTGATCCTGACTTGATGCTTCCTCCTGGTAGTGTATGGGGAAACATTGGTAAGTTTTATTTGATTTTTTGTATTTTGAAAAGTTATAATAATTTTATGACGTGAGTACTTATATATTAACATGATGCAAATATTGGGCCTATACGATCTGATGGCCATCCTAGAGTATTGGAACGTGAGCCATTGCTTGTAGAGGGAGTCCCAACTATTCTTGCCACAATGGAGAGTCATGCTATTGGTTTGACCACAGGAGTTAGACCTCTCTGTATAGATTAGATCCTAATGGAGATGCAACTATGGTTAGTTGGTGTTCCTCCAGTGTGGAATAGGCTACTATGGAAAGTAGCTACTTGTGTAGTTTGCTACCGGAAGGCAGAGGCTACTCATGTAGAGGAGGACTCTGATTGATGACAATATTTTTAGAGACTTGTATTTTTTGTACTTAGTTGTTATCTACATCATGTAGAGCTAGATGTCCATTTTGTATTACGATTCACACTAGAGCATTGTTGAACTCCTATTTTGGACTTAGACCCACTTTTTGTACATTTTATCTACTTATATATACAAATAGATGATGGCTTTATCGACATTATATACAATTTGTACAATGTTTGTTGTTTTATGATTATGTGAATGAATTCTAATAGAAATGTATGTCAATGATGTAATAGCTATCAGGTTAGTTAGATGGTTATGTGTCCTTGGAATGTGTATGTAAGTAATAAAATTAAATTCTCTTTCTAATAGTGGAATTCTTAAAAATTTACGTAGCAAGACAGGGAAACGAACACTATACACTCCATTTAACTGAGATACGACTAACTGTGAGTCTAAGTAGATAGTTAGATGTGTGATACATTTAATAATGGCTTATGACATCAACTCGATCATGACACTATATTCAAAAAATTTATTAGTTGTCGGGCCGAGAGATACTCCACCAGAACTCATGACTTGGCCTTCTGGGTCATAAATGACCCAATCCCCGGAAGCAATATTTTGGGTGTGGTGGCATGCCCTTTCCGCATACCCTGAAATTTTTTTTATGTCTGCAGACATCTTCCAAATGCACACAAATATAAATTAACCAAATACCGATATAAGCCAAACTTAAAAGAAGATGCTATAGTACACTATTTACAAAAGACTTTCCCAGACGTTGGGTCTATGCAAAGTACTTTTTAATATATATTCCATAAGATAGACCCTAAAATATTTCCATCATAGTCCTCGAGTTTGTAGGAACCTTTATCAAGCACTTTCCGAACAATATATGGACCAGTCCACATCGATGTGAAATTTCCAGAACCTAACTTGTCATGTTTTTTATCATAATCCAACAGGAGATATCCTTATGAGAATATCCTTGGATGAAATGAATTATCATATTGTGCTTGAACATGTTTCTTGTTTTCTTCAATAGTGGTGAGAGTGTCCCTCTTATGTTAATTTATTTGTTCTAATACAAGAAGCATTTTTCTAGTTCAGTAGTATCTTGAAAGAGTCCTACAACTAACTTGAGTGATGGAATCTCACACTCTATAGGTAATATAGCCTCAATTCCGTGGACCAACTGGAAAGGAGTAAATCAAGTTGCATTTTTGACGAAATTTCGGTATGCTCAGAGAGTAGAATAGAGCATAATATGCCAATTGGACTAATGTTTGTTCACTGTCCTCTACAAGATGGATTTCAAAGACTTATTTGTTAAATTTTGAGCATTAATTCACAATACTCTTGGATCTTTATTGAGAGAATAACATATACAGTATATCAATGCATAACAATCACAAGAGGCATGACAAGCATCACAAGAATCAAAAGCATGAGAGACAAGAGACACAGAGTTTCCATGGGGAAAAACCTAAGGTGAAAAACCCCACAACTTCCTCAGAGATAGAGAGAGCAATGGCTCAACCAAAGTACAACCAAAATACACTGAGATAGTCTCCTAGTAGCAGATAATCCTCGTCCTCACTAGTGCGACACTTTCTGAGTGAGAGAAAAATGACTTTCCGAATTATCAAAATAGAGATCTCCCGATCTTTATTTATACTAACCTGTTTTCCTAGTGACCTTATGGGGCCGACTTGTCTAGCTAGGTACATCCACAATATAATATATATTTCAGGGCCGACCCCACACATGGTGGTCTAATAACCCATCATCAAGTGCACACACTTGCGACACTTGTTAATCCACATGAAAACACTTCCTTATAGAGGAATAACACATCTCTAATAAGGGTACAATAAATATATATAAAATACATAGATGAAATACATTCTGAAGTTACATATACATCAACACTCCCTCTTAACTAGGAAGGTATTTCTCGACACAGTTCTACTAGACAAGTCTTCTTCTCAGGATCATCATCATCGATGCATCGTCATCATCATCGTCACTGTTGCTGCTATCTCAACCAATCTCTGACTCTACTCGTCATAGGAAGTTCTATAGAGCCAGTCCTTTTTCATACTGGATGTAGGCCCACCACCTGCAGGTCTTCATCATCACTGGCCATACTGTGGAATCCTCAGGACTTATTATGTGCGTCACAAAACCTGGCTGCAGCATATCAGGCTATTACGAGCACACAGCTCTACCTGTCGGATCTTCTAGGAGCACATTACATGTGACCCATCACAAAACCTAGCTGAAGCATCCCAGGATGTTACGAGCACATAGCTCTACCTGTCGGATCTCCCAAGAGCACATTACATGTGATCTCACCACAAAACCTGGCTAAAGCATTTGAGGCCTTTTTCATCCTGTCCGTATCTCCCAGGAGCAAATTACATGTGGTCCACCACAAAACTTGGCTGAAGCATTTGAGGCCTTTTTCATCCTGTCCAGATCTCCCAGGAGCAAATTACATGCCATAGGACAAAACCTCGCAAGAGCATCTTAGGATGTTACAGGTACACAACTCCAACCTGAAGATCTCCCAGGGCACAAATTACATGTCCTCCTAGAGCAATGTCTCGAAAGATCATCCCAGGCTGTTATGGTTACGCAAATCCAACCTATAGGATCTCCCAGACATGCTCATCTACACAACCTAATCCACAGCCACAAAGTATCATCTGATACTCACCATACATCATCCTAATGTACACATGATCATCCTGATCATCATCACTGCAACATCTTACTGCATGTCATCTAGAGAAGCTCGTCATCCACGATCAACCTGATCATACAATGCATCCATCTGATGCACACCAAGTATCTACCTGATACATATCATCATACACAGTGTATCCACCTGATACATAGATACATGATTCACACAATGTATCCATCAACATACATGATCTACCTGATCATACTTGATACATATCAATATACATGATCTACCTGATCATACAATGTATCCACCTGATACATATACAGATACATGGTCCAAGCATCCAACATGATGCATATACAAAATACATACAAATGATCCAACCGATCATATCCATCATCCAACATGATGCGTACATACATATAAATGATCCAACTAATCATATCCAACATCCAACATGATGCGTACATACATATAAATGATCCAAATGATCATACAAAGCTGAAACTAGAACATCATCCTGATTCTCATCATCCAGCGCTTACATCCACAGCCATGTGAAGGATCCTCCTTCTAACATGCTTGGAATGGCTTCAGCAAATGTGTCCATCACTTCTTCCTCAAAGTGTCCTCAATCTGAAGAACACCAAGCCTCTCCCTGAAGTACTCGAACTTCACCCTGGCTAGTGGCTTTGTCAGCACATCTGCAATCTACTCGTCCATTGCAACATACAGGAGCTTCACAGCTCCTCTCTACACCATATCCCTGATATAGTGATATTTGATCTCTATGTGTTTCGACCTATCATGAAACATTGGATTCTCAGACAGCTTCACACAACTCTGGTTATCGCAGAAGATACCAGTGGCATCCAATGGGATATCAAATAACTCAGACAGTAGCTTCCGTAGCCATACTGCTTCACAACTAGCTAAATAGGTTGCAACATACTCTGCCTCAGCTGTACCCAATGCTACGCAGGACTGCTTCCTACTAAACCAAGAGATCACACCTGATCCCATACTGAGGCAGCATCCAGATGTGCTCTTCCTATCTGCAGCACTGCCAGCCCAATCTGAATCAACATAACCCTACAGGTTAAACTTTTGATTTGCTTCATACTTGAGCCCAAAATCCATTGTACCCTTCAGGTACCTCAGAACATGCTTTACAACAACTAGGTGAACGCTCCTCAGATCCGTCAGGAACTGGCTCAATGTGTTCACAGCAAAGCAAATATCTGGTCTCGTGTTCGTCAGGTACATCAAAGACCCAATTATCTGATGATACATAGAGACATCAACCGGCTCAGATGAAGTATCACATAGAAGCTTCAGATTCGATGCCATAGGTGTGGCCATGGCCTTGCAATCCATCATCCCGAATCTCTTCAGGATATCCACTGTGTACTTCCCTTGACCAAGGAAGATCCCACATGCATTCTGCCACACCTCCATACCTAGGAAATAATGCATCATTCCCAAATATTTCATATCGAACTCAGCAACAAGCTTCCTCTTAGTATCTGCAATCAATCTGTCATCTCCTGTTACAAATCAGTCATCCACATACAAGAGTAGAATCACAGGATCCCCTTCCTCAACCTTGTAGTAAAGGTTGGAATCCACATTATTATTGGTAAAGCCCAAACTAGATAGGAAACTGTCCATCCTACCATACCAAGTTCTGGGATCTTGCTTTAAGCCATACAAGGCTTTCTTCAATCTGCACACATATGACTCCCTGTCATGTGTTTTGAAACCAAGCGGCTGTTCCACATATACTTCCTCTTCAACTACACCATTTAAGAAAGCTGTCTTGAAATCCATCTGGTGTATCTTCTATTTCATCACTTTTATATTTCTCTATACTTCCATCTGCAGCATGCTTGATCTGATAGATCCATATGGAATTCATTACAGACTCTGCTTCAGGTCTTGGTACTGCATCCCAAACATCATTCTTCGTGATCGACGGATCATGGAATTCTTCCATTTCTTCATCCCAGATCCTGGGAACTTCAATATATTCAATATCTTCAATAGATATCTTTGTTGCTGGAACAAATGTGTAGTCCTTATTTTGTAGGTGAAGGTATATGGTCTTTCCTACAAAACAAGTTAAATTTCATGATTAGAAACATCTCATAATTTTCAGAACAAATTCTTACACATAAGGAAATATGTCATACAGTCATGTAATTATATTAGCCAATGCTTCAATACAACATTTATCCATACCTTGTAACTTTCTAGATGCCTTCCAATCTCTACCAAAACATTGTTAAGAGTGTGCACAACTCCCAACATGTCAGCAAAGAGGTTTCATTCTAGATAAGTAGCAATGGAATGTTGTACAGTTCCATAGGCCACTTACCCATGTATATTAGTAGTATATTGTTCATCAATGCAACTATTCTAATATGCATAATACATAGCCTAAATCTAGGAACATAAGCATATACATCATTGAACAATATTATTTAAACAATCAAATATACAAGAAATGATAATTCAAATACTTATCTTTGTTTGGTTGTTGGGTGGACTCCCTCTGAGTCTTTGTTTCCTTGCAGGAGCTGCTGAAGTAGCTTCTTCTACACCTTTCTGTTGTGGAATGCAGAAAGATGGTCAACTCCCTTTGAATATCTGCATCCTTGCAGAAACTACTGGAGTGTGCTCCTTCTTGATCTTTGCTTCCTTGCAGGGGCAACTAGAGAGTGCTCCCTCTTGATCTTTGCTTCCTAGATTACCTGTCCTTGAACTCATATTCATCCTTGGTCCCTATGCATGCTTATTAGTATCATGATTGTGTTATCCTTGTGATCTCATACAAAATCATACATTCATTAGTATATTATCAATACTATCAAAACACAATAATCTCAAGCATGTATAGTCATGATCATTTCAAACAGAAATAATAAGCATTAGCATTCAAGGTTTATATAGGACTCTTATGGTTAGTCATATCATAAGAAACATAACATGTATAAACCTGTGATTACTCAAATCTATGACTCTTTTGGTTAGTCATATCATTAATTAAGGTAAGACACATAATATGCATATACCCATGATTATTCAAACCCTTGACTTCATTAATAATCATCATCAATCATGCCATGCATACTTATATAAGAGATCCTATGATATAAGGAAAACATACCTATTCACCATATTTGCTAGTTATGTCTAGCAATGTTTTCTTGTTCTCTTCAATGACCTGCATAACTCATAAGTTAACCTTTTCAAAACCAAATCATACATACCTCCATGTGATCCATGACTATGGATGAATCTTTGTCTTCATGTCACCATAGCAAGTTCAGGTTGTCCCTTCAATTTGTACAAACCTCCCTCTTGCTCTCCAATCACTACTGCATCATCTATGGTCTTTCCCTTTGGCCACATTAGGACTTGGCCATCCACAAATGCAACTCTCATACCTTTTGCATCCAATGCAAAGATGGAGAGTAAGTTCTTCTTGATCCCAGGTACATACAAAACATCTTTCATCTTCAAAGACTTCCTAGAGTCTAGATTGTAGGAGGTCTCACCACTTCCTTTGATAGGGTATTGGTAGTCATCCCCAAGTTTCACCTTATGGGGTGACTCATGTTCAGATAGGTTAGCAAAGGATTCTTTAAACCCAGTCATGTGTTTTGAAGCCCCACTATCAATTAACCAATCATTACAACCATGGGAGATAGTACCTGTGAGAGCAAAGATTAGAACATACTCTTCTTCGCTTGATGAGTTATCATCATCACTTTCTGCACTAGCCTTCTTTTTGGGAAGTTTATCATCCTCGACAGCATGAGCATGAAACCTTCTTTTGCTACCCTTCTTCTTCTTCTTGAAGTTGTTGTTGTCCTTCTTGTTCTTGGGACAATTTATGGCAATATGTCCTTTTTCATTACAGGTGAAGCATATTCTTCTTTCTTTGAAGTGATGTGAAGATTTCTTGGAGTGAGATGGCTCTCTCTTGGACTTCCCTTTCTTGGTCTGAGCTGTGAGAGCTTGATCTTCATTCCCCATCTTTTCTTCTTGTGCCACAAGCCTTGCTTTTTCTTGTGAGCATTCTTCCCGTAGTCTGCTGAAGGAAATCAACTTCTTTCTTGCACAGATTCCTTGAATGAAGGAGTCCCATGACTTAGGTAAGCCATTCAGAGTGGTTATGACAACTTCACCATTCTCCACCATTTCATCCACTGCTTCTAGTTGTTCCTTGATCTGGGAGACCCTTGAAAAATAAGATTGAATGGTTTCTCCATTCTGAAATTTTACTCCTCTCAATTGGTTCCGTAGGGTCATCTTCCGATTTATGTTCTTCCCTTCAAATCGCTTGGTCAAAGAGTCAAAGATCTCCTTGGTTGTCTTTAGAGAAGACACATGGGGTATGAGATGGTCTTTGATAGAATCAGCAATGATTCTCTTTGCCTTGACCAAGTTCTTCTTGTGCAATACTTTAGCCTTTTCATCCTCTGGGATAGGGATGTCTTCTTTTATATATGAGTCCAACTCATTCTCTTCCAGGATTAACCCAATCCTATACTTCCAAGCTCGGAATTTATCAGCCTCTTCAAGCTTATCCTCAAGTTCTTTGTGTGCAATACTTTAGCCTCTTCATCCTCTGGGATAGGGATGTCTTCTTTTATATATGAGTCCAACTCATTCTCTTCCAGGATTAACCCAATCCTATACTTCCAAGCTCGGAATTTATCAGCCCCTTCAAGCTTATCCTCAAGCTTGGTGTGGTGAGACATCTTAAAGAGTACTTCAAATGGAAATAGAAAAGATTTAGGTCTTACCACTTGAAATGCTGAAAACTGGATCTCGTCCCAGATTAGGGTTTGTTAGAAAAACCCTAAAAATTCAAAATGTGAATTTCAACTTTCTGAAAGGATAGAAAGATGTGCCTTGATGAGCTGATCAACCTAGTGTATTCAGAATTTGAGATGAGCAAAGCTTTACCCTTTAGATTTGCCTTTTTGTCCTCTCGAGTTCATTAGGGAGAGCCCTGAATTAGGGTTTGAGTTTCCTAGAGATCTACCTAGCCAAAAATCTTGATCCAAAGCACTAAACTTTGATTTTTGCAAGGAGCTTCCAGCTACGTCTTCAAATTTCAGAAATTCCTATTTTTGTGGAAACCCTAATTTTTAGGGCCAAATCTAAAAATGCTCAGAATTGAATTCTGATTAGACAGATAGATTCTCCTTGATGAGTAGATTCAATCTACTATACTTCTTTTCCAAAAACTGTGGAGAGAAACCCAATAAACAAGAAACTCAAGTTTCTGTCACTGCAAAATGTCTAATAGTTTATAGCCTAAGTGGGCCTAATGGTTAAGAACATGTGTTTCCTCCTAATAGTTTATAGGTTCAAATCTAGAGTAGGGTATGTACACCCTTACCCTTGTAAACTTTAAGATATAGTTACATCTAACAATTTTATAAGGCATTTAAATTTTGTCTTTTCTTGTTGAAGAAGTGACCATGGTTGGCAACTTAGCCCTTACATTTGGTGAACTCTCCCTTAGGGAGTTATTGCAAGTCTCACTCTTATCAAAATACCTCCATTAATTTACATAATAACACATGATATCAATGGTGGTTCAATGCAATGATTAATTTTTTAGGGGGAGGCAAATTACTCCACCCACCCTTATCACAGAAGGGGATTTACTCCCCTCCCCCCATACCTCATACTCCTCACGATGTTTTCTAGGGATCCTCACTTCCCCTTCTTTTTTACTGCAAGAGGAACCAATTCTCTCATTTAGGTTACAATAATGACTCTATCTCAAGAGTTTGGTGTAGGGACTCTAGGTTGTAGGTAAGTTAACCACTGTGATAGTGAAGACTATGTGAATATGGGAGTATAAATTATCCAAGCACACAAATATTTGATTTCACATAAGATGGGACCTTCATGATCTAATGTAGATCATAATATTGAATGAAATCCAAACTCATGGCCTTCATCATCAACATTGGCATGATGTTATTTATAGCACTAGTTTCCACCATGCAATTGTGTAAAATTAGATCTTCAGTCTCCAAAGATATAAGAAATGAGGGGTTATCCTAACGGGTCTCTTGAAGTTGGAACCGAGGGAAATTACTTATGGTTGAAGCTTCCACCCTTTGGAAATCTTGTATTCCATTTTCAATAATTTTGAGCAAGTTTAAATATCTTTGTTGTGGTATTTTTACTGCTTCTAGAATGTAGTGCCCCTAGATTACTATAGACATTGAGGGGCACCTGCTGAGGGACCCAACTGTTTGAAACATTAATCAAATAACCTTATGATTTTATTTTGAGTATGTTTATGATTACGATTGATTGATATATGTGCATTTGGGTAGTTATTGTGAATGGACGATTTCATGTTGTTTAACGATTAACTTTGATATGAAAAATGTACATATAAATGATGTATAACGACTAGCTGTGCAATTGATTATGTGATTAGGCGAATGAGTAATGATTGAGTAAATTATAGATGCCCAATGAAGTAGTAGATTTATAAATCAAAATGTGATTATTGAGGATAGTGCTACTAATTTACGTTTGTGAGAAATGTGTGTAGTGACAGGTGAAACGGTTCACCGACGAACACACAAAGGAATATGAAGGGTCATAGAGTATGGGTAAATCACACACAGGGAGAGCAACAACGATGTCGACTTTCGACGGAATACCACGCTTGAGCAGATAAGCACTGATCCGCTTGCTCAAGAGGAAAGCGTGAGGGCATACGAGGTGGGCCATGACGAAGTTGGTCACGTACGAGTTGGGGGGTGTGTAGTGTTGGACCCGATAGAGTGGTGCCATGTCGGGGAAATGAAATTAAGGAACATGGTGGCCCAACAGCGCGGCTCTGAGATCCCAGTGAAAATGATTGTTAAACTTAATTGCATAAAAACATATAAGTTTGCACTTAGAACATTACTTAGAAATGCATTTGAGTACTTTAGGCATTTGCACATAAATGATTACTTTGGAATTTAAATAATATTAAGTGTTATTTTGGCATTTGCACATGAAAGGATATTTATGATTATTTAAAAAAAATTATAAATATTTATTGAGGAGCAAAATGGAATCCTAGGCATGGACGCCTAGTCAACCCCACCTACACCACATATCTAGGAGTTAAGTGAAATATCTGGGGGACAAATATGAGAAAACTTAGGAATGTTGGTACATCTCCTAGAAAAGCTGACACTTGGATGGGTGAGTTGTTTTTATTTAGAATTTGAATAAAATATATAATTATGCATGAAGCGACATGTGTCGCATGAGATTTTCCTTTATAAGGAAGGCATTGGGAATGGGTAAAGGACCCAGACCTTGGATAACTATCGTAATTTTGAATTACCTCATGACTTGATGCTATTGAGGGTTTGGTTGAAAATCTTGGTGGGGGGGGGATCCCAAGCTGGGTTTCTTGATTATTGTGTGTGAGCTCTATGACCGAAAGCTCGAGGGAGGCCATGTGACTGAAAGCATGAGCCTATGGTTGGGTGGCAAAGCTAACGGTTGCTTTGCCTATGGTTAAACAAGTTTCTTTTGGAGGGACACAACACGTGAAGCAGATGACAAGGGAAAGTAGGATCGGATTGACGACGACAACTACCCCTCCATCAACGGATTCGACCTGCAGTAACAGGTTTTGTGTTTTTGTTAGTTCTCAAATTTGATAAGTTTTATAAATGATTATGCATGTAAATGGCTATATTATGTTTTTAAGTTTCTAATAATTTTCTAAGTAGGACCTCCAAGGTGGGGTCCCTACATTTGGTATCAGAGCCGATCAAGCCTTGAGGGCACCGAACTCATATTATTTATGGGTTCTTAGGTGACTGTGGTGAATGACAGCGGGATTGGAGCAGCGATCTTCGAGGCATTTCATCTTCAACCGGAACAACTATACCACAGGTTCTTCATTTCTTGTGTATTTCATAATTATTTTAGATTATGAAAGAGATAGTAGATCTGGAAATGCATGTTAAAATGCTACTTTTATCACTGTTTTTATTTAAAAGAAAAGTGAGATTTTAATTAAATTTTTAGATCTCTGGCTGCGTGTAAAAAGGTTAAATACGCTCGGTATATTTTATCAGTGACAATTTTATTTAGAAAATCATAGATCTGGAATTCCTTCTGGAAATGAGAATGAACTCACTGCATTTGGGAATTTTATTTACTTTGATTTACAGTATTATCTAAGGAAAACAATAAGATTTAAGGAAAGATGATGGATCTTGAAGTGCATGTGATATTATACTCTGTTGCTCATTTAAATATTTAAATCACTGTGTATTGTAGAATTCTAACTAAGGAATGTGCTATACATCTTAGCATTTTACACATTGTACATTTCAAGAATTTAAATTAGGGGAAATCTTCTTCTGGTAGTTTTTACGAATTTATGTTATGTAGATTGAAGAGCATTAGCTCATTTTCATTCTGTCGTAGGTATGGAAGGGCGTGAATCCCTTTCCTTTGTTCTTTGTTGATGCATAAATTTCATAGCAGATCTAATCTACTGTTCAGTATAAGGGCGGGCGTGAGCTTGACTTTAGTTCTGTGTGTGTATGAAAGTGGCATGAACCTCTTCCTCTATGTTTGCGTAAAGCTTCCAAATATGTGACTCTCCTTTCTTGTTGGTTCCGTAAAAACCATGGGCTTAAACCTCTTCGATTTCCTGTTCTGCAATTGTTATATGTGACCTCACCATATTTGTTAGGTGTTCTCTTTATGTGATATATATTTATACCATGAATCGTGGTTTTAAACTGAAGGCTCAGCGATTCTGCGCCATCGGGTGCTCTCCATCGGTTAAATAGGGTTTCATCAACATATATGTTACTGTTGATATTTATGGAAAGGATGGTTCTATAGGAACCCGATCCCTGTTCTCTGTTTTGATTTAATTACTGGAAGGGAATGGTTACTGCGGTATGGGAATAGGAATGAAACCTAAGTAGACCTTGCTTAATGATATACTGGAATCATATAGATTCCCGCGTAAATGACTATGCTGAATCGAAATCCATAGATCTGTATTTGATTCAGATTGACTGCATTTTTCTTTGTTTGCTTCAGGATCTATACTATTGAAAAGAAAACTATGATTCTCTGCTTGATGATGGATGAAAACGAAAGTCTGCTTTTTGTAATCGTGTTGCTTTACTCTGCATTTAGTATTGTTTTTTTTATGCACTGTGAGATAGGGAATGTAGATCCAGAACATATCTCAACCTTTAGCGTTGCATATTGTTCCTTTATACATGAAATCGTGATACTAGTCTCTGTCGCGGTATTCTCTGTATATTGCCCCATTCATACCTTGGCAGCATAGGCATCTAACCCTCCAGTTTATCACCATTCTCAACCACAGATCGAGTAACGCCATCTCGCCATCTTTGGCTCAGTGCATCCATGTGTTGATCTGTGTCAATCTAACTCCTCCCACTCTGTTCAATTAATTTTTGTTTAATCTCAGTTCATTATTTTTTTTACATCCACTGGTTGATAAAGCCTTCTCTTTCGTGTCGTAGACCCTTGTTTTAAGTACTGGTGTTATAGCGATCTTACTCTGGAATATGGATCTAAACTTTACTGGTGATGTGTACCCTAAAGATGTGGCATCATAATCCTCAGGGTTTAACTCAGAAACGCAGAGTACCTTTTAATTAAGGAACATCGATCAGAATCGTGATGATGGGCTGTGTGTTATTTGATTTAGGCCCTCAAACAACAATTATTTTAAATTAAGATATTACTGTCAGAAATATAACTGGTTCATTTCATATTATGGATCTTTGTTTGAGTTATGTAGGGTGTTTGTGTACATGTTCAATGTCTGGAATATAACTCATGAATTAAACCCTGTATCTCACTCCGCAAATGGAAGCTGCATTACTTTTTCCTCTAACCCTACTCACAATGTTAATACCTATAAAGTCAATGCATTACCTCGAGGGTCAACCCTGTCAATTCCGGCGTATAATCAAGCCCTACTACTAGATTGCGTCGATCTGGTATTTTCTTTTTCCCAGATGCCACCGATCTTGAAGAATTAGGCCGTGTCGTTCCTGTGTTAGATCAAGAGCTTAGAGTCCTGCTAAGGGTAGGGTAGCATCTCTCGGGAGTTTTAGATGATGATAAGATGGGCTATTAAGTGTTGTTTTTGCAATGGCATCATTAATCACTGCCCGCCGTTATTGCCATATTTTGGCAGAGCAGGGGAAAGGGGAGCCGAGATAGAGATAGTAGCGCCTTCGTATCCATCCGTGCTTAAGAAACCTCATCCCTGAACATCGTTCTTCTAACTGTGTTGGATCTCCGTTAATAGTTTAGTGAAACTTACACTTCTGTTTTCGTTTTAGCTTGATTGACGGATGATTTTATACCGATCACAACTTGGTGATAAACCTTTGATACTTGAAAAACCTTTTTACTTCGAGATATGGTTTAGACGGACCACCTATAGCATGTTCGATACAGGGGCGTGTGCAGTTATGTGAGCATATATTATTTTCTTTTCTATTCTATTAAAAGAAGGAACAATTATAATACAATTAAATCTGCGTTAGTTTGAAAAACACACATGGTTGATTGGAGAGTCAGTTATCTACACCTGGACTCATATGAAAAGGGGCCCTACACTGCCAATTACGACTACACCATATTTACACTTAAATATGTACATGCTTATAGTAACATATTATTTTACTGATCTAGATGCACGAATTTCAGTTGTGAAGCTTGTGCATTTAATCATATCGTTCTGTCTATTTATATCTATGAATTAAACTCCAGTATGTTATTTTGCTGATTTCGATTTATGAATATAGCTTCAGTTGTGAAGGTTTACCTTGCATATTTAATTATATGGCTCCGTCGATACAGATCTATGAAATAAACTTCAATTGAGAAAAATACATTTGTAAATCATAACGTATTACTCTATTGATTTCGATCCACCATATAACTTTTACTTAAGAAAATTTAGGTTATATGATGAAGGACGTCACTCTATTGTTATCAACCTGAGAACAAATTTCATTACAGAAAATTTTAGTCATATGCTAAACCATATTACTCTACCGAATCAATTTGTTTAAACCGAATTTTCTTTGTGAGGATTTTATTTCTGAAAGTCTTATGTCAATTCAATCTGCTAGATTGAGTTTTCTCTGCTAGGATTTTAATTCTGAAAGTACACTGTCAAACCGATCTTCCCAATCAGGCTTTCTTGAGAGTTTAGTTTGCATGTAAATCACCATTTTAAGAGTGTCGAGTGCACATCATTTATAAGAATTTCTTTCAGCCATCCATATCGGAATACAACAGTTAAACATTTTATCATTGGATCTAAAAGACTAGAAAATCATATGCCCTAAATATGAATTCTTTTACCATAATCTCATAGAAGAGAATCAAATCTATTTTTCATTTCACGAGTTGATGTAATTTGGTAATTGTATTTTTCCATCTAATACCTTTATGAAATTTAATTCTATCTACATCTACCTTTTTATGGTTAAAGAAATTGTAATTTACTTACGTATATAATTAAAAGGTGAGAGATTGAGAATGTATTTATATATGTTTAGTGGGAATATAAATCCCTCATATGTAACAGTGGGTACATATATGTGGAAAAAGAGGAGGGTTATATATATATATATAAAAGGTACATTTGCTATATATATAATAATGAGGTGCATGCATGAGTAAGAATTTCATCTCATAGCATGGATATATATAGTTAAATAAATTTGATAGAGAAATTAAGCTATTCAAAAATGCATATCATTATATGCATTATTTATTATTCAATTAAATAGGACTTGTATTTTTTTTTTTTATAAAACATTCTTAGATGGCATTATTTTTAATATTTATAATGGGTTTACAAATTTCGCTGTATACAAGGGATTGAGTGTGATAATCTACTCTTAGTCATAAAAATTTGTTAGATAGAATGCTAGATTGGGTGTTTAGTTAAGTTACATGGAGGAATTCTTTAATGTGTCACAAGGGGCTATAAATTTCGATAATAACTAGAAGTTTATTAGATAGGTTCATTTTAACATATGTAATTTTTATTGCAATTCCAATTCAAGTCAAATTTAATTTTAATGTACATGAATTGTATTTTGTTAATAGACTAGATTGTGATTTAATACATATATATTAGTATATGGAATGAAGTGTGAAAAGGTACATATGATTGTATATATATAATGGGTTGTAAATTACATAGAATTAGTAATTTGTATATATTGTATATATGTATATACATTAAAAAGAGTAAACAAGGATTATGATTATATATATATATATATATTGCAAAAGAAGGACTTAGTATAAAAAAAAATAAGATTGAAGTTATGTTAGTGTAAATATATTTATATATTATTTAAATTATTTCAGCAAGGGAGTTGACAAATATGAATAATGTTAAAGGTTATCGTGGAAAAAATAATATCAAGGATATATGTAGCTTGAATGATGTTCAAGTATTTAGTATGTCAAGGTAGAAAACTAAAAGATAACTACTCGTATTTAAGGGGTAAGAATAATTTGTGAGTTGGAGCTTGGGAATGGAGTGTATAAAAATTGAGTAGTGTGTGCATATAGGTATATGGACTTGAAGTTTCCTAAAGAGGGGAATTTTCCACTTTCTAGAATTATCTGTAGTGAGAATGGCATCAAAGAGATGTATTTGGTAATTGACTAAATGATGAAAAATTGATAAATATTAAATGGAAAAAACACCGAGATGCTTGGATTGACGAGACTTTGACAGATTGTCGAGGTGGTGAAACGAACTTGGAAATTGGAAAACATGATATCAATGTTACTAGCTTGAGGAGATGAGCCCAACAAAACTAATTTTTTCTAGCACGACAATGTTGTTAAAGGACATGAAAGAATACAAGCTCGACGTGACCATCACATGGTATTGGAGAATTCTTAATTGGTAAAGTCCACCGAAAGAACCAAACAGAAACAATTTTAGTAAAACGAAGCATGGAAACGATCAACACAATGAACTAAACGCAATGAAGCTAACTAGAGGAGATGGTGAAACCTTCACGAAAAGATAACTAGACTGAGATGGAACTCGATGAGGTTAATAAAACACATCTAGTACTACTTGATGAGCCTATTGAAAAGGTTCTATGACAATAGAAATGATGAAATGAGGTAAGTTCTTGATAAGCTCATTGACCTGGACATGATGTTACTGATGAAAGGAATAGGAATTAAAGATTAATATGTTCAACTAAGCCACTAATTTTTGACACTTGGAATCTTGTCAAATTGGGAACCAACACTATTAAAAGCAATTAGGGCTTTGGATGTAGTCTTTTGGGAATTGGATTTTGGAATATTTGGTAATCGCTCTTGATTTGTTAACCTAAGATTGTAACTTACCATCAGTATTTTACTGAATATGGTATGACGTTACCTTCTCATCTTGGAGGAAGGTATGACCAATGGATTTGGATTCGTATTCGGATTTGTTATGCAAAATCTTATTTGATAACTATTGGGTGGCTAATGATGCAATAGCTTGTAGCTAAATTGGATATCGTAGATATTCGTAGGACACTAAGAGGTATAGGAAATCTAAGTTGGTACTGACAATTATTGAATGTATTATCGGATTTACATTACGCAAAATTATGATTGAGATCCTAGGGATGTATTGGAAGCATGTTGGATGAAAAAGAAAACTAATGATTAAAACCACTAGTGATTATGGCCATGATTGTTTGAGAAAAATAGAAGGGAATGGAAAGAAGATGATAATAGGAAATTAAGATAAAGCCTAGTGTCGAAAGTACAAGAACAAAAATTAACTTCAGGATGAAGTTCTATTTATGAGGGGGTGTATGTAATGCCCTAGAATGACCGTGGACCTTAAGGACACCTGTCAAGTGACCCGACTGAACAACTTCGATTTAGTGGTATCTTGAGCCTTGTTATGTCTTAAATGATTGAGGGAAACCTGAAGATGTGAATGACGACAATAATTGATAAATGAATTAAGGAATTAAATTATATGTGTGGAGTGGGATAACTGATTGATTACATCTTGCTTAATGATTAGCCTTGATTGATCAAGTCAAAGTGTAGTAGGACAGTTATAGTCCTAGCTCTGTGACTTGGGAAGACGCAACTGAGATGCGTCATAGCTTTCCATTTTTATTCTGAACTTCAGGATGAAGTTCTAAATAAGTAGGGGTGTATGTAGTGCCCCTAGATTACTGTAGACATTGAGGGGCACCTACTAAGGGACCCAACTGTTTGAAACATTAATAAAATAACCCTATGATTTTATTTTGAGTATGTTTATGAATACGATTGATTGATATATGTGCATTTGGGTAGTTATTGTGAATGGACGATTTCATGTTGTTTAACGACTAGCTATGCAATTGATTATGTGATTAGGCGAATGAGTAATGATTGAGTAAATTATAGATGCCTAATGAAGCAGCAGATTTATAAATCAAATTGTGATTATTGAGGACAGTGCTACTAATTTACGTTTGTGAGAAATGTGTGTAGCGACAGGTGAAACAGTTCACCGACGAACACACAAAGGAATATGAAGGGTCGTAGAGTACAGGTAAATCACACACAGGGAGAGCGACAACGATGTCGACTTCCGATGGAATACCACGCTTGAGCACACAAGAACTGATCCACTTGCTCAAGAGGAAAGCGTGAGGGCATATGAGGTGGGCCATGACGAAGTTGGTCACGTACGAGTTGGGGGGTGCACAGTGAGAATGGACTCACTCCTCAGCGCCATTAGTCCCTAATAGCGTGTACACGAAAGATGAAAGGTAATGGCTCCTGAAATCCCTACATGAAGTTCCCGCAAGTCAAAACGAAAGGATGACAGCAGAAGGGCTCGACGGTGCGGTATCTTGCTGAGAACAGAAAGAGTGGATGCAAGGACCCAACGATGTGGTACCTTGCCGAGGAATGGAAACTATGGATGATTGGACCCAACGGAGTGGTGCCATGTCAGGGAAATGAAATTAAGGAACAGGGTGGCCCAATGGCGTGGCACCGAGATCCCAGTGAAAATGATTGTTAAACTTAATTGCATAAAAACATATAAGTTTGCACCTAGAACATTACTTAGAAATGCATTTGAGTACTTTAGGCATTTGCACATAAATGATTACTTTGGCATTTAAATAATATCAAGTGTTATTTAGGCATTTGCACATGAAAGGATATTTATGATTATTTAAAAAAAAAGATTATAAATATTTATTGAGGAGCAAAATGGAATCCTAGGCATGGACACCTAGTCAACCCCACCTACACCACATATCTAGGAGTTAAGTGAAATATCTGGGGGACAAATATGAGCAAACTTAGGAATGTTGGTACATCTCCTAGAAAAGCTGACACTTGGATGGGTGAGTTGTTTTTATTTAGAATTTAAATAAAATAATTAATTATGCATGAAGTGACATGTGTCGCATGAGATTTTCCTTTATAAGGAAGGCATTGGGAATGCGTAAAGGACCGAGACCCTGGATGGATATCGTAATTTTGAATTACCTCATGACTTGCTGCTATTGAGGGTTTGGCTGGAAATCTTGGTTGGGGGGGGATCCGAAGCTGGGTTTCTTGATTATTGTGTGTGAGCTCTATGACTGAAAGCTCGGGGGAGGCCATGCGATTAAAAGCATGAGCCTATGGTTGGGTGGCGAAGCTAACGGTTGCTTCGCTTATGGTTAAATGAGTTTCTTTTGGAGGGACACAATGCGTGAAGTGGACAACAAGGGAAAGCAGGATCGGATTGATGACGATGACTACCCCTCCAGCAATGGATTCGACCTGCAGTAATAGGTTTTTTGTTTTTGTTAGTTCTCAAATTTGATAAGTTTTATAAATGATTATGCATGTAAATGGCTATATTATGTTTTTAAGTTTCTAATAATTTTCTAAGTAGGATCTCCAAGGGGGGTTGCCTACATAGAAATAGGAGTGTGATCTCCACCTTACTAAGGTTATAAAAAATATTGTAAGTAATCTATGGTGCAACATTTGATACATTTTGATTCCTCAACATATCCATCGGACCTTAAGATATCGGCTACTGCCTCTTAGAGGCATATTGGGCACTTGATCCTTGTTTGTTAGTCATTTTTGGACTAGACATGATGACTTTGGACTTATCGGGATGAAAGATGATTGATTTCTCTACTTGTGACATGGAAAACACCACTTTTTCTTGATGGCACTATTATGTATCAAAATACATGCCTTCTTTGAATATATTGGACTAATATATCTACATCATTCCATCATACCATTTTGTAGAATCTAAATTTTGGGATGTCATTCCATGGTTGTTCCCCCATCTAGGTATTTCAGGTTGTCATATTCTTCATCATTTCCAGGTAGGTCTTTTCCAATATTTTATTCATCCATCACCACTACATTTCACTAGGAATTAGGTGATGACCTACGTCATAGGGAAACTTCATCTCTTCTAGGTCCATTCTCAAATCCTTCTCTGATACTCTGTGGTCTCATCCCAAGTGTAGGGTGTTGCATCTTTTGTCTCAATTGATCATTTCTTCTCATTCACAAGAATTCATTGTGAAACTATCTTACGATCTTGGTCAATTGACTTAGCTCTACATCCTGTTGATTACGGGGCACGTTGTCTTTCACCATAATATTTCATACATTGGGGGTTTTCCTCCAAAACATTCCTCTACCAAACACCTTGATCTTCTAAAGGAATGGACAACGAGGAAGGTCCATGGTTAGATACTGATAGATTTGACATCTATTATTGCATGCATCCCAGTATGATTTCAGGAACTATGTTACTCTCCAACATCTCTCCCTCCATTTCATGTGATTCTCTCATATTTGATTCCAAAGTATCAATCTGGAGAGATTTGATTTCATAGTCAACATTTATTGGCATGGATTATTATAACAAATGAAGATCAATGGTTGATTCAAGTGCATTTATTTAGGTATCCTTTGCAGTGTTTTGAAAAATCTAATATTAAAGTCTCATTTTTTTTCTTTCAAATGGAAGAAAGACATGAAAGTGTGCAAGTGAAACAGACACCTCCACATAGTCTACTCCCACAAAGTGCTACACCACTTGTTCATTACATGAACAATACTTGCACTAAGTGCAACCAATTTCATTGAGCATCAAGATTAATTAAATGGACTATATATACACTATATTACAAGAACAATACTTTCAATAAATGCAACCAAATTCATTGAGAAACAAGATTCATTAAATAGAATATATATATTTAATGAATGATACATTTTTAAATATACTAGAGTATTCAATAAGTGTTTATATTTTAAAATTTAGGGTGAAGTAGTAAGTAAGCTTTTTGGATGATACAAGTGTACTATCTAGATTGCTTTTATGGTCATCCTTCCAAATTTGAATTAAACAATTATAAAATGAGACAAGTGTGTTATCAAGATTGATTTTATGGTTGTTATAACAAATTGGAATTAAATAATTATTAAAAAAAGAATATAGAAAATGTTAAATTTTCAGAATTTACTTCAATCTGATCTAGGATCTTAACTGAGAGAAGAACACGTACAACAAATCCACAGCATATCAATCATGGACACAATAATGCAAGCACACAAGAGACACAAAGTTTACTTGGGGAAAACCATAAAGGTGAAAAACCCCAATAACTTCCTCAGAGATAGATAGAGCAATGATACAACCAGAATACAAGAGATAGTCTTCTCCTAGCAGCAGAGCCTCCTCCTCACAAGTGCGCCACTTTCCGAATGAGAGAAGTGTGTGAATGAATGACCAAATAGAGATCTCCCGATCTCTATTTATACTTGTTCTGTCCTCCCCAATAAAGTAATGGGGCCTACATGTCTAGCTTAACCCATGGTTAACTTAATCCGGGCCGACCCCACACTTGGTGGTCTAATAACCCTTTGACCCACATGGCCAACCCCCAATAGGGTGGTCTAATAACCCTTCGACCCACATGACTTATACAGGGTCGACCCCAACAAGGTGGTCTAATAACCCATCAAGTATAAGTTACGACACTTACAATATAAATGATGACACTTCCATATAGAGGAATAATAACATCTCTATAGGAATACAAACACTTCCATATAGAGGAATAATACCATCTCTATAGGAGTACAAAATACATATATGAAATACATGGGTGAAATACATTCCGAAGTTACATATACATCAACACTCCCGCTTAACTAGGAAGGTATTTCTCGACACAAATCTGCTAGCACAAGTCTTCTTCTCTAGATCATCATCAGTGAATCATCATCCTCGAATCATCGTCATCGTCACTGCTGCTGCTATCTCAATCAATCTTTGAATCTACTTGTCATAGGAAGTTCTACAGAGCCAGTCCTTTTTCATACTGGATGCAGGCCCACCACCTGCAGGTCTTCATCATCACTGGCCATACTATGGAATCCTCAGGACTTATTATGTGCGTCACAAAACCTTAAAAGAGTCTCTTGACTAGCAAGAACCCTAAAGAGCATCTGAGGCCTTTTTCATCCTGTCCAGATCTCTAGAACTTATTACATGTGATTGTCACAAAACCTTAAAAGAGTGTCCCAGGAACGTTTATGTGCATAGCATGACCCGCAAGAACTCTAAAGAGCGTCCCAGGAACATTTATGTGCCTAAGCACGACTGGCAAGATCTCCAGGATTGATTACATGTGACCTCTGCTACAAACCCTCGAAAGAGCATCCCAGGACTCATTATGGGCACACAGCCCAACCTATCGGATCTCCCAGGTCTTACATGTAGCAACCCACCACAAACCCTCGAAAGAGCATCCCAGGACTTATTACGGGCACACAACCCAACCTATCGGATCTCCTAGGTCTTACATGTGGCCTACTATCACAAACCCTCAAAAGAGCATCCCATGACTTATTACAGGCACACAGCCCAACCCATCGGATCTCCCAGGTCTTACATGTGATACATAGTGCCAGTTCTTTTTCATACTGGATGTGACCTAGAACAAATCTAGGATTTCCTTTGCACAAACTATCCACGGCCACAGAGTATCATCCTGATACTCATCATACATCATCCTGATGTACACATGATCATCCTGATCATCATCACTGCAACATCTTGTTGCATGTCATCTGGAGCAACATCCTGATCATACACTACATCTACCTGATGCATACCAAGTATCTACCTGATACATATCATCATACATGATCCACTTAATCATACAATGTATCCACCTGATACAAATACAAATACATGATCCACCTGATCATACCTGATACATATCAACATACATGATCTACCTGATCATATAATGTATCCACCTGATACATATACAGATACATGGTCCAAGCATCCAACATGATGCATATACAAAATACATACAAATGATCCAACTGATCATATCCAACATCAAACATGATGCGTACATATACATATAGCGCAGTAACTGGAGTATCGTCCTGATGCTTATCATCCATGATCCTCCTGATCATCATAGCATCTTCTTCTTCAGATCATCTCATCATCCACGAAGCACAGCCCAGATGCACATCATCCAGTACTTACACCACCGACATGGGTGAACACATCTACCACCATTCGAGGAAGGCTCCAACCCTTACTTTTTCACCATGGGAGAACACATCTACCACCATGTGAAAAATGGCTTCAGCCCTTACATCTACACCATGGGAGAACACATCTACCACCATGTGAGAATGGCTCAGCAATTACATCACGACCATGGGAGAACACATCAACCATGTCAGAAAAGGTCATGTGCATCTGCATCTTCCGGACTCATCACTTCCCTTTGGAATGAACCTTGATCTGAAGTGCACCAAGCCTCTCTTTGAAGTACTCAAAATGCACTCTGGCCAACGACTTGGTCAATACATCTGTAACCTACTCATCCGTCACAACATATTCTGCTTCGGCTGTACTCAGTGATACGCAGGATTGCTTCCTACTAAACCAAGAGATCACACCTGATCCCATACTGAAGTAACACCCATAAGTGCTCTTCCTATCTGCAGCACTGCCTGCCCAATCAACATAACCCTGCAGGTTAAACTTTTGATTCACATCATACTTGAGCCCATAATCAACCGTACCCTTCAGGTACCTCAGAATATGCTTTACAGCAACCAGGTGAACACCTCTGGGATCCGTCAGGAACTGGATCAATGTGTTCACTGCAAAGCAAATATATGGTCTAGTGTTCACCAGGTACATCAAGGACCCTGTTAGGAACCCATGTCTTTACTTTGTTAGTATGTTGTTGTTGGACGCATATGCTTTGTAAGTCGTCCCGTAGTATTTGTTTATCAATAGTTTGTGTTATTGTTGTTGGCGCATATGCTTTGTAAGTCGCCCGTAGTATTGTTGATCCATAGTTTGTAACGGCCCATGGTTTCGGCCCATAGTATTGGTGCCTAGAATTAGTATATAAGTGTGTGTTGAGACCTATGAAGGCACCGTGAAGTTATTTGTATTGAGCTTGCTCAAAGGAGGTTGCCCCCTCGAAGTGGCCTGTGATCAATACAAAATTGATTCTGAGTTCTGTCATTTCTGCTATTTTGTGTATTCTGGTTAATTAATTGTTGCAGGTGCCTCACATCTGGTATCAGAGCACTTTCTTGGGCTCGCTGGGTGAAATTTCGGCCAATTTTTTTTTTTTCGCATCTGTTGCAGGTTCGGATTTGGGAATAATCCCTATCTGCTTAACTGTGGGAAGTACTTGGGCATAAGCCCTAAAACTCATTGTGAGGAGTACCACAGGAACCCCGAAGTAGCTGGCCCATTGAGAGGACCTGCCAGCGAAAAGGGCAACGACCCCTACCTGATTGACTAGTTCCCACCCGTGAGGTAAACCAAGAGCTGTCGTTTGTGGCAAAGCGGTTATCAGTTTTACCTGAGCCGTGGAGTGAGGGGTATTGCCCCAATATGCAAGCCGTCAGACAGCATTGGTGGCCGAGTGAAACCCCTGAACTGTTAGGAAGCCGCAAATACCTGGGGTCCATATCTACTTTCAGCTGAACTATTGTCGATCACTGCTGCGCCGTTTCAGATCTATTTTGCAAGCCGTTCCAGATTCATCCATTTTCAATCCATTCGGCGTTGTTCCAGATCTCTTTCGAGCCGTAGCTGTGCCAGTTTTTTCTCCATATCTCCCTTATTTTCACTCTGTTTTCCTTGAAATTTTTGGGGAACCCCTGTCATCCCATTCTGCATATTTCAGTCCTGAGGACCCTATCCCCAATTCCCCTTCCCAAAGCTCGAAATCCCACATTTGTCTATTTTTAGGGTTTGCCATAACTTCCTCAGATTTCACCCAATCACCTTCAAATTTTACCACAGAGTTCCTTTCTGAATTCTGCTTCTTTGTTCCCCTCTGCCAAATTTTCCCATTCTTTCACCCTGTTTCCGAAATCCTCATTTTTGCTTCCTTGTCTATCCAACAGTGTCCAAAACCTAGTCAAACCCCAATTACCCTTCTGATTTTTTTCCAAATCCAAATTTTCCCTTACTGAAGTAGTTCCTGTTTTTTTTTTTCCTACCCAGTCAGAAAAAAAAAAAAAAAATTAAAAAAAATCCTGGTTATGGTTGTCACCCCTGTAGAAGCAAAAACCATGGAGGAAGCACTTGCAGCCATCCAAGCCAAACTCCAGGATCTGGATGAAAAATTTCTCGGTCTCCATCTTGAACATTTAGCTATGAACAACAAACGGCAGTCCGAGTCTTCAGTAGACAATGGGTTCTCTTCTTCCAGCAATTTTCGTGGTCCGAAGCTTGATTTTCCTCGCTTAAATGGTACCGATCCAACTGGATGGATCTATCGTGCAGAATAGTACTTCAGTCTGCATAATACTTTTGATGTCAACAAAGTTCCGTTGGCATCCTTTCATTTGGAACAGGAAGCTCTTCAATGGTACCGTTGGTACATCAAGGCTCATCCAGAGCCCAACTGGCCAGACTTTTGCCAGCTCCTTTTGCAATGATTTGGTCCTAGTGCTTTTGATGACTTCACAGGAACCCTCACTAAACTTCACCAAACTGGCACGGTGAGAGAGTATCAAACCGAATTTGAGAATCTAGCCAACCACACCGAAGGATTGTCTGATGAATTTTACCGGAGTTGTTTTATCAGTGGTCTAAAGGATGCCATTCGCTCTGAGGTCAAAATGTTATGTCCCAACACAATGATGGAAGCACTTGGGTTGGCTAAGTTGGCAGAAGACAAGATTGCAGCCCAACAATGCTCCAAGTCCACTTTTGTTTCCTTCCGAAATATGGGTTCTCAGTGACCACCTATACCGCAGGCTCCTCGACCGACTCCTATCAAGCGTTTGTCTGAAACAAAGATGGAAGCACACAGAGAAAAGGGGCTTTGCTATAATTGTGATGAGAAATTCACTCGGGGACATAGATGTCTGCAGCAAAAGCTCTATCTCCTGGATGTGGAGTCTCCGCCTGCCTCTGAAATGGGTGACGAAGATCCAGAAACACTGGATGCTCCGGTCGACATTCAGGAACCGCCTATTGACCCTCCGTCTCAGGATGACCAGCCAGAGATATCTCTCCATGCTTTAGCTGGAATCACCACCCCCCAAACAATGCAGGTCAGGGGTTACTTCAAGAAGCTTCCTCTTACAATCCTCATTGATTATGGTAGCATGCATAATTTCATTGACCCTCGGATCGCCAAACAAGCTAATTGTTTTATCCATCCTTGCTCCAACTTTGAAGTCATGATTGCCAATGGGGGCACCTTACCTTGCAAAGGGAAGTGTCGAAATGTGCGTATCTCTATGGGAGATTATACCTTGCGCTCTGACATGTTTGCCTTGCCCTTAGGCAGATGTGATGTGGTTTTGGGCGCTCAATGGCTATGCACACTCGGCCCTATCTTATGGGATTTTGCCAAACTTTGGATGCAGTTTTCCGAGAATGGACACAAACACACATTGATAGGATTACAACCAGGTTCTCTCAGCATCATCAGTTCACATCGCATGGAAAAACTCCTCAAGAAGAATTCACATGGTTTCATCGCTCAGATCCATTCCATCCAGAGCAACCATCAGCGGTCTCCACTACTCCTTTGGATCTACAACAAATTCTGGATCTATATACAGGTGTCTTTGCTGAACCAGTGAGATTACCACCTTCCATGCCAGAAGACCATCATATTCATCTCCTTCCTGGCAGCGTTCCTCCCAACATCAGGCCCTATCGCTACCCATTTCACCAAAAAACGGAGATTGAAATGCTCGTTCGGGACTTATTGAAGCAAGGTATTATTCGCCCAAGCACTAGTTCCTTTTCTTCTCCAGTTATTCTTGTTCGCAAAAATGATGGGTCATGGCGCCTCTGCATTGACTTCCGAGCACTTAATCACGTCACCATCAAGGATAAGTTTCCAATTCCTGTTGTTGATGAGCTTCTTGATGAGCTTCATGGGGCTCACTTTTTCTCCCGGTTGGATCTTCGTTCTGGGTATCATCAAATTCGGGTTCATGAGGATGATATTCCTAAAACAGCTTTCCGCACACATGATGGCCATTATGAGTTTTTGGTCATGCCCTTTGGCCTCACTAATGCTCCTTCCACATTCCAGGCCTTAATGAATAAAATATTTCGACCCTACTTGCGGAAATTCATTCTGGTATTCTTTGATGATATCCTCATCTACAGTAAAACATGGGATGAACATCTCCAGCATCTGGATCTTGTCATGCAACTTTTCTCTGACCATCATCTCCATGCCAAGCAGTCTAAATGTGTTTTTGGACAAAAGGAAGTTGAGTATCTCGAGCATATTATCTCAGCACAAGGGGTTCGCGTGGATCCTACCAAAATCGAGGCCATGAACAATTGGCCACATCCTCAGACACTCAAGAGCCTTCGTGGTTTTTTGGGGTTGACTGGCAACTACCGCAAGTTTGTCAAGGATTATGGGAAGATTGCAGCTCCATTAACTGCTCTATTGAAAAAAGATGCTTTTACATGGACACCTGTTGCTCAGTGTGCATTTGACAAACTAAAACAAGCTATGTGTACTACATCGGTGCTAGCTATGCCTGATTTTTCCAAGCCCTTCACTATTGAGAGTGATGCTTGCGGCAATGGACTTGGTGTTGTTCTCCTTCAAGATGAACACCCCATTGCGTTCACCAGCAAAGCCCTTTCAGGTAAGAATTTAGCTACCTCTACCTATGAGAAGGAAATGATGGCTATTTTGCATGCAGTACAGAAGTGGCATCCATACCTATTAGGGAATCATTTCTGCATCAAGACTGATCACCAGAGTCTGAAATATTTCTTGGACCAACGTGTCTCCTCCCCGGCACAACAGAAATGGGTTAGCAAACTCATGGGTTATGACTATGAGATCACTTACAAGAAGGGTAAAGACAATATTGTGGCAGATGCTCTTTCTCGCACATTTGATGCCCAAGGTTCTCTTTCAGCTATTTCTATGCCTGTTCCAAATTGGTTGCAATCTGTTCAACAAGGTTATGTCAATGACTCTTCCTTATCTCAGATCATCCAACGCTTGACCAACAATCCTTCTGCTGTCCCACATTACTCTTGGGATGGTGCTTCTCTGCGATACAAGGGTCGTTTGGTGCTTCCCCAGAGCACAGATCTTCAACAGGCTGTCTTCTATGAACTCCATGCTTCTCCATCGGCCGGGCACTCTGGGTTCCTCAAAACATATGAACGAGCACGGCGTAACTTCTTTTGGCAGGGCATGAAAAGGACAATTCAATAGATGGTGGCCGAATGTGATACATGCCAACGCAATAAGGGTGAAACAACACTCCCTCCAGGATTGCTTGAACCCTTGCCCATACCTACACGGATCTGGACAGATATTTCTATGGATTTCATTGAAGGGCTCCCTAAATCTGGCGGGAAGACAGTGATTCTCGTTGTGGTTGATCGTCTCTCCAAATATAGTCATTTTTGTGCTCTCAGCCATCCCTATACAGCCTCCTCTGTCGCTCAAATTTTTATGGACCAGATCTTTCGTCTTCATGGCATCCCTTATTCCATTGTCTCGGATCGTGATGCGACTTTCACTAGTCATTTTTGGACAAAACTATTTCGCCACACTGGCACCAAACTGAAAATGAGTTCAGGGTATCACCCACAAACAGATGGTCAGACTGAAATTGTCAATAAATGCTTGGAAACTTATCTTCGTTGCTTCACCTCGGAACAACAACATCAGTGGGCAAAGTGGCTCCCTCTCGCTGAATGGTGGTACAATACCTCTTACCACACTGCCTCTAAAATGACCCCATATGAAGCAGTCTATGGTCAGGCACCTCCAGCTCTTCTTCCATACACCCCAACCAGTTCACCAGTTCAGGAAGTTGACACGGTCCTTCACAACCGCGATCAGATTCTTCGCATTTTGCGGGACAATCTTCACATGGCAAGAAATCGCATGAAGCAACAAGCTGATCAGCACCGTTCGGAGCGCACTTTTCAAGTCGGCGATATGGTTTTTCTTTGCCTCCAGCCGTACAAACAATCCTCCTTGAAACTCAAAGGGCGTCATAAGCTCACTCCAAAGTTCTATGGGCCATATCGGATTCTTCAGCAGATTGGGTCTGTTGCTTATAAATTGGAACTTCCTCCTTCTTCCCTCATTCATCCAGTCTTTCACGTCTCTTGTCTGAAGAAAGTTCTTGGCACCAACATCAGGGGCCAAACGATTTTACCCGAACTGGATAATGAAGGATCCATCCTTTTGGAGCCAGAGGCCATCCTCAATCGGCGCACGCGTCAGCTTCGCTCTCGCTCTATCACAGAGGTCTTAATTCAGTGGCACAGCATGCAACCCGAGGATGCTACATGGGAACCACTCCTTCAGATTCAACAACAATTTCCACATCTAAAGCTTTGAGGACAAAGCTTTTTTTAAGGGGGAGGGGATGTTAGGAACCCATGTCTTTACTTTGTTAGTATGTCGTTGTTGGATGCATATGCTTTGTAAGTCATCCCGTAGTATTTGTTTATCAATAGTTTGTGTTATTGTTGTTGGCGCATATGCTTTGTAAGTCGCCCGTAGTATTGTGGATCCATAGTTTGTAACGGCCCATGGTTTCGGCCCATAGTATTGGCGCCTAGAATTAGTATATAAGTGTGTGTTGAGACCTATGAAGGCATCGTGAAGTTATTTGTATTGAGCTTGCTCAAAGGAGGTTGCCCCCTCGAAGTGGCCTGTGATCAATACAAAAGTGATTCTGAGTTTTGTCATTTCTGCTATTTCGTGTATTCTGGTTAATTAATTATTGCAGGTGCCTCACAAACCCAATCATCTAACGATACACAGTGACATCAACCGGATTAGATGAAGCATCACACAAAAGCTTCGGGTTCGATGCCATAGGTGTGGCCATGGCCTTGCAGTCCATCATCCCAAACCTCTTCAGGATCTCTACTGCATACTTCCCTTGTCCAAGGAATATTCCATCTGCACTGTGCCACACCTCCATACCTAGAAAATAGTGCATCATCCACAAGTTCTTCATCTCGAACTCGGCAGCAAGCTTCCGTTGCGTGTCGGTAGTCAATCTATTTTCACCTGTAATAAACAGGTCATCCATATACAAAAGTAGTATCACTGGATTTCCTTCCTCAACATTGTAGTAAAGGTTGGAATCCGCTTTACTCTTGGTAAAGCCCAAACTGGATAGAAAGTTGTCTATCCTACCATACCAAGTTCTGCACATATATGACTCCCTGTCATGTGTCTCAGAACCAAGTGGCTACCCCACATACACTTCCTCTTCAACTACACCATTCAAGAAAGCTATCTTGAAATCCATCTGGTGTATCTTCCCTTTTATCACTGTATCCAGAGCAAGTACGGATCTAATGGAAGTGAATCTGGCTACATGAGCAAAAGTCTCTATGCTACCACCTGCAGCATGCTTGATCTTGTAGATCCTCTTGGAAGTCACTACAGACTACCCTTTGGGACTGCATCCCAAACATTTTCATGATCGATTGATACTCCTCAATCATGGTATTCTTCCCAGATCCTCGGAACTTCAATATCGTCAATATTTTCAATAGATAACTTTGCTTCTTGAACAAATGTTGTAGTCCTTCTTTCGTAGGTGATGGTATATGATCTTTCCTACACAACAAGTTAAATTGCATGATTAGAAAACATCTCATAGTTTTCAGAACAAATTCTTACACATAAACAAATATGTCATACAGTCATGCAATTATCTTAGCCAATGCTTCAATACAACATTTATCCATATTCCGTAACTTTCTAGATGCCTTCCAATCTCTACCAGGACATTGTTAAGAGTGTGCACAAATCCTAACATGTCAACAAAGAGGTTTCATTCTAGATAAGTAGCAATGGAATGTTGTACAATGCCAGAGGCCACTTACCCATGTATATTAGTAGTATACTATTCATCAATGCAACTATTCTAATATGCATAATACACAACCTAATTCTAGGAACATAAGCATATACATCATTGAATAACATTATGTAAGAAATGAAAATTCAAATACTTATCTTTGTTTGGTTGCTGGGTGGACTCCCTCTGAATCTTTGCAACTCCATTCTGATGTGGATTGTGAGAACTGGTCAACTCCCTCTGCATCCTTGTAGAAACTACTGAAGTGTGCTCCTTTGCTTTCTTACAGGAACAATTGGAGTGTGCTCCCTCTTGATATTTGCTTCTTGGATTACCTGTTCTTGAACTTATATCCATCCTTAATCACTATGCATGCTTATTAGTATCATCATTGTGTTATCCTTGAGGTCTCATACATAATCACACATTTATTAGTATAATCTTAATACTATCAAAATACAATAATCTTAAACATGTATAGTCATGATCATTCATAGATAATAAACATTAGTATTCAAGGTTTTAGGGAAGTCTTCTTTTACTCATGCATATTCTTATTTGATCATAGGACTCTTCTGATTAGTTAAATCATCAATGCATACACCCATGATTACTCAAACCTATAACTTCATGATTCTTCTGGTTAGTCATATCATCAATTATGGTAAGAAACATAATATGCATACAGTCATGACTATTCAAACCTATGACTTCATGAATAATCATTATCAACAACATAACAGTATAAGGTAGGATTCTAGCTTGATATAGGAAAAACATACCTGGTTTAGCATGCTAGCTAGTTATGTCTAACATACCCGCATAATGTCTTCTGGTTCTCTTCAATGAATTGTGCTAGTAACATGTATGTCTCATAAGTTATCCATTGTAGAACCAAGTTATACATACCTCGTAAGTAGATCTTCTAAGAGATCCATGACAATGGATGAATCTTTGTCTTCATGTCATCATGATCATATGTTCTTGAACTAGAACATGATTTTTCTTTCTTGGTGTACCTTTCATGTTAGTGGACAACATAAACCTCATACAACACCATAATGCATTAGTACAATCATAAGTGTCAACACCCTAACCAATGAATTTCTTCTATCATGCATTCATAATTTTATTAAGGTGATATGACAAGTCTAAATTTAAACAAGATTGTACTAACTGTAATAATATGAAGACAAACATACCATAGACTTAATCATGAGCAAATCTTGAAACATACCTGGATAAATCATACCTATCGAGATTGCTTGTAATCTTCTTATGTAAGGCTTTAGCCTCATCTCCCTTTGAAACAGAAACTTCTTCACTTATACAGGTGACCAACCCATTCTCTTCTAGGATTAACCCAATCCACTTGATTTGCAGGAACTGGATCTAGAGCTCGATTAGGGTTTGTTAGAGAAACCCTAAAAATTCAAACTTTTGAATTTCAAACTTTTGAAAGGATAGAAATATGCGTCTTGATGAACTGATCAAGCTGGTATACTCAGAATTTGAAAACTGCAAAGTTTCATCCCTCAAATTTGCCTTTGAAACTTCTGGATTTATTGGACATGACCCAGAACTAGGGTTTTATGAATCCCACCCTTCTGTCCAATCAAAAGGTTTGATCCAAAGCTCTAATCTTCTATTTTTCTAAGGAGCTTCCAGCCATGGTCACATATTTCAAAAATTCCTATTTTTGTAGAAGCCCTAAATTTCAACTTTTTCGATCAAAGTCCCGAACTAGGGTTTGATCAAGCTCGGCCTTTTTCCCAAACAAAAATTCTGATCTTGGTCTCTAAATTTCTATTTTGATGAGTAGCATTCAGTTGTAGTCTCCGATTACAAAAATTCTAACTTTCTCCGAAACCCTAAATTCTGGAAGCCATGAATGAAGGTGCTAAAAAATAATTTTGTTTTGGCAGAAATATGTACCTGACTGTTTCTTGTGTAACTCTGCACTTTTCAATCCATAGAGTCTGAAATTTTTTTTTGTTGTAGCCTGACCTGTGATCTTTCCATCCCGACAGGTCTGACCTCAATTGGATTCTCTGAGAGAGAGTTATGCCAAGTGTCGCAATGTGACCTGTTTATGGGATAAAACATGAGATCGAGATTGTATGGTGTTCCACGTGTCACTGGTTCAACTTCGTCCTTTGAACAAGTTTCTTGAGATAGTACAGTCTGTCTACTACCTGTCACTTTTTAAGAAATTTCATTTGGAGCTTCCTATCCCAAGTTATGGCCTTTTTGCCAAGGTCACTTGTTTTTGACTCAGATCTGGAAGAGGCAGAAACCCTATATTGTACAGATCATAAATCACAAAGTATAGCGAATTAGAGGTTGTCCTTTGGACACAAGGTACATGGGGATTTGATCTTTGACCTGTAAAAGTTTCAAATCCAAAAAATTTTCCAAAATGGATTTATAGCGAACGTGCTACGATGACTGGTTTTTGCTATATCAAGCCCTAGCATCGTAAGTGCAACAAGTGTCATACATGCCATATCATGCCTTCTTTCAGGCTAGCTCTGATACCATGTTAAATTTTCAGAATTTAGTTCAATCTGATCTAGGATCGTAACTAAGAGAATAACATGAACAACAAATCTACAACATATCAATCATGGACACAATAATGCAAGCACACAAGAGACACAGAGTTTACTTGGGGAAAACCATAAAGGTGAAAAACCCCAATAACTTTCTCAAAGATAGATAGAGCAATGATACAACCAGAATACAAGAGATAGTCTTCTCCTAGCAGCAAAGCCTCCTCCTCACAAGTGTGCCACTTTCCGAATGAGAGAAGTGTGTGAATGAATGACCAAATAGAGATCTCCCGATCTCTATTTATACTTGTTCTGTCCTGCCCAATAAACTAATGGGGCCTACATGTCTAGCTTAACCCATGGTTAACTTAATCCGGGCCGACCCCACACTTGGTGGTCTAATAACCCTTTGACCCACATGGCCGATCCCCAATAGGGTGGTCTAATAACCCTTCGACCCACATGACTTATATAGGGCCGACCCCAACAAGGTGGTCTAATAACCCATCAAGTATAAGTTATGACACTTACAATATAAATGACGACACTTCCGTATAGAGGAATAATAACATCTCTATAGGAATACAAACACTTTTGTATAGAGGAATAATACCATCTCTATAGGAGTACAAAATACATATATGAAATACATGGGTGAAATACATTCTGAAGTTACATATACATCAACAGAAAATAACTAGAAGAAGACTTGTAATAACAGGTAGTTGAATCATAGGCGGATAACTACAATTACAACTACCAATGAAGACAAGTAACAAATAAGTTAACTTGTCCGTGGAACTTAACATGTGACCTATTGACCACAATTTTTTTTTTTCAGCGAAAAAAAAACATACTATTGAAATTCATTATGAATCAAATAGTACATGAAATTGGCAGATTCAAAAACCTGCCCAGGTCTTGATTATCCGTAGTAAATTATAAAATAGCATATCATCAAAAGGACCTATTTTGCAGTAAACTTCGATGTAGCTCGAAATATAGCTACAGCAGACTTCTATTATCCCAAAAAAGCCTAAAAATTTCTAAAGTTAAAAAATATGGACCTCCCCTTGGTCCAATACTTCTTCCCAAAAAATGATACCATCAATACAATCTAAAGCTGCTTTGGAGAGATTATCAGCTAAGGAGTTGTGATGACGATAGATATGTTCAATTGTGACTATTCTAAAAGACTTGAGCAGGACTTTTATCCTTCTGCACCAATGGACAAGAGAGATCACATTTAAATTAAAGGCTTCTTCAGCCCATTTGATTGTTACTCTAGAGTCACCAAAAATCTTTAAATAAGAAGCAGCTTTCAAGACACACCAAAGTGCCATCAATTCCGCTTTCATATTAGATCCAACTCCACAGTTTAGTCTGAACTTGAAGAGGTGATTTTGAGAGAGAAATATTACCCCACCAGCTACTGAGATACCATCTTTTGATGCTCCATCAAAAAAGATTACAGGACTGTTAAACTCTGAATTAAAGAGGCCAATCTTTCGTATTTTTGGGACCATAGATAGAGTTTCTCCTTCCCCCACCATGTGAATAATTTTTGCACAACTGGCAATAATATTAGGACTTTGATCTTCAAAAATTTCTTTATTCCTTATGTTCCAAACAAACCAAGAGATCCAAGCTAGAAGAAGATGGAAATGTTTGCACTCATGCATCCAATTTTTGAAAGAAATATCAAACTGATAATTCCCCCAAGTATTATCGATTTTCAAAGAGAGACAACATCTATTCCAAATCTGTTTTGTAAAGGAATAGGCCACTGGAATATGATTAGTGGATTCTTCATTAACTTTGCATAAATAACATATATGTGGACCATTCCAGTTTTTTTCCTTTAAATTCTCCCAAGTTTTCAAAGAACCTTGAAGAGCAAACCATAAGAAACATCTTAATTTTGGAGGAATCTGCCATCTCCATAAGCTCTTATACCACCAATGATAGGGAAAAATACATTGGTGATTGATTACTACATCATAAGCTCATTTACTATAACTTTCCCTGTTGCCAAGTTCCCACTCCAAACTAAGGTATCACTTACATTGGAAATTCGGCACCTAGCCAGATTAAGCTTTTTAATGAAAAGATTCCATTCAACAGCTGCATGACCAAATAACCCCAAATCCTCTAAAGTATACCAGTAAATTTCCACACCATGCTTTGCAATCTGATCAAGGGTGTAAAAGTTTAGACTCATCAAATGATTCCAAGTGCCTTCAGATAGCTGATAATGTTCTTCTACACCCAAGATTGGATCAATTCCAATTATGACGTTTTTCCATCACCCACCTGCCAATGAATATTCGTTGCAATCCAATAGTAGACCCTTATAAAACCCATCTAGAAGGGAGAATCTCTTTTGTAGAGTTTATTCGGATTCTTGAGCCAATTCACAAGATCATCCTTTATGTATTTTTCCTTCAAAACTACAAACCATAGAGATGAACCTGTCAGACCTCTCCAAAAGATTTTTAATCTTAAAGCCACACTAAAGCTTTCCAGATCTTTAATCCCCTAGCCACCATTTTTCAAAGGTAAAGTGACTCTATCCCAGCTCGCCATAATGATGTTGTTGTGTCCGTTGCATCCATTCCACAAGAAGTTTGTGAAGAGTTTCCTGAGAGAATTTAAAATTGTTTTAGGTACCCCGACTAGAGAGAACCAAAAAGTGACTTATCGATCACAAGTTAAGTGAATGCATTGATAACTATATAAAAAATCAAACAATGAATGAAATTTCTGTTTAATTTTGATTTACAAGGACGCTCAGTGTTAAGTAATTACAATCCAATTGCACCCATGACTGCTTCTGAGTCATTTGTTGATGGAATTACAACCAAATATTTAGAGATCAATCCTCATGTCGGCATCTAGGCTCGCATTTATTTTCCTGAAACCTCGCCACATATGAGCCAAGTGGAGAAATATCGCATTCTGCTTCCTTTTATTGGTGGGCAGTTTTGTATAGGAATTGCAAATTGGAGATGTTTAAACCTATTTCTCTCTCAGCTTGTGAAACAGTTGAGGAGACAGAGCTTCAAGAGTCTACCTGTTCTATGTAGCATGTTAGGATAGGATGTAGATTCAAGTGTCAGAAGATCCGTCGCTGAGTCTCTCTGGACACTTCACACAGTGTGTTCTAAATTTCTAATGAGACTATGCACTGGAGGGAACCTGGCGAACGAGGTCTACACAAGCTTTCACTAAACCATAAAGTCTCATTTTTTTAATGCAACGTCTTTATAGCAAATTACAATTATAAAAAAATTGAATTAAAAAAAAAACGAAAGAAAACAAAAAGTTTACAAACCCCCAGCCCTACCTCCCCTTTGCTACCCCTTCCCCCTCCATTTCCCTCCCCTTTCCCCCTCTCCTCCCCCCTACCTCCCTTCTGCTCCCCTTTCCCCAACCCTCATGTCCCCCTCCCTTCCCTCACTCGCCCCCCTCTCCCCACATCCCCTCCCTGAACACCTCCCCTCCCCTCCCCCTCTGCCCCCTCCCCCTCCCCCTCCGCAACCCCCACTAGCTTCCCATGCAACCCCCTTCAGATTGGTCACGATTATTAGAATCACGCCGCCACGAAGGGGCAGCGCTTGGGCGGAGCAAGGAAATGATCTTCTCCTTGCTCCGCCCGAGCCCCACCCCATAACAGCGGCGCGATTATGAGAGTCGCAGCTGGCCGGAAGGGCGATGCATGGGCATCGGGTGGGGGGCACGGAGAGGGAGGGGAAGGAGGTAGAGGGGGGAGGGGAGTGGAGGGGAGGGGAGGGTGGAGAGGCAGGGGAGGGGAGGGGAGGCGAGTGAGGGGAGAGGATGGAGGGGGACGTGAGGAGTGGGGGAAGGGGGTAAGAGGGGAGGTGGGGGGGGCAGAGAGGGGGATGGGAGAGCGAAGGGGAGGTGGGGGGTGGGGGTTTGTGAATATTTTGTTTTTAAAATGTAAATTTTTCTATATTTTTTAATTATTTTTTTTGAAGTTTAATTTAAAGTTTAATTTCCATTTTTTTATTAAATTTTCTTTCAATTTAGAAAGAGAAAACAAAGTTTTCATTATAAAATTGATTTTAAAAAAAACAATGGTTTAAAAATCAATGGTTTCTTTTTAAAAATTGTTTTTTGTTTTTCTAATTTGTTATTGTTTTGAATCTTGTTTTCAAAAATTTGTTTTTTGTTTTTTTAATTTGTTATTGTTTTGAAAATTTTAAATTGGTGTTTCATTTTAATTTTAATTTTTTTATTCTTATTTTTTTATTTTATGTTTATAAATTTTATTTAAAGTTGTAAATAATTTTTGAAAATTTTTAATTTTGTTTTTGAATTTTTTTAATCAATTTTGTATTTTTGAATTTTTTATTTCATTCCGTTTTTTTTAAGTTATTGTTTTTAAATTTTATCCTCAAATAAAAATGACAGTGATTCTATGTGTGGTCGAAGGCCTCATTTCAATCCGAGGTCAATTTAGGGTTTTGAGTGCAATGATACCACCCATGGTTGGTTGTGGGGTTGTTTTTTAGTGTTTTTGATGCAAACATATGAATTTTTATGGCCTTAGAGTTCTCATTCTTTATACTTCATCATAACTTCTACGTTTTTATGGTTTAATATATGGTTTTATTATGAATAATATCATAAATTCTTTTATTTTAGATGAAAAGATAGGTGAAATAATTTATTGAATAATTTGTGTTTAACTCAATGTTAGTTTTGAATATTGTTAATAATAGATTTAATAAATACAATTTTAAATTATGATACAATGATATAATAATGCCATTTTCTGAAAAAAGTGTGCTACCGGTAGCATCAGTTTTCAAATCAGAGTATGATTTTAAATTTTTTGTAAACAACAATAAGGATTGTTTTGGTCCATGTCAATATTTTTAGCCACAAAAAAGTGGTGCTACCGGTAGCACCAATTTTTTATTCAAGTTGTTTTTTGGTGTTTTTTTATGTAAAAGTATGTGTTTTTATGGCTAGAGTTCTTGTTTTGAGTATAAAGTTCTCGTCAAGTTATACAACTTGTTATGTTCCTGAGTAGTCTTATGTGGAGTCTAATTTTAAATGCACAACACTTGGATCTCAAAATAAAAATTAACCATTATTAGAAATACAGTTTTCCATTGGAAATACATAACTT
Organism: Larix kaempferi; assembly: GCA_027924585.1. NCBI lineage: Eukaryota > Viridiplantae > Streptophyta > Pinopsida > Pinales > Pinaceae > Larix > Larix kaempferi. The sequence goes on from BSBM01000150.1 coordinate 12,067,617, forward strand.
CTATGACCTTAGTAGATAACTAAAATGAAGATCATTCAAATTCTTCAAGCTATGATGGGGCTCCCACATACCAAGATAAAAGATCTACAGTAAAAAGAATGAAAAATGAGAGCTTGACCTTAATGCTATATCTTAAGAAACATATAGGATGAATGAGGAACTAATTGGGAAACAAGAAAGAGAATGGAAAAAATTGGTACTCTATATTCACAAATTAATTAAGAGGCAAGAATGTTAGAATTTGACACCTTTCTCCTTCACATAGCTTCATTAAATATAATCTTTCCAATATCCATAGACCCTAAATATCATGAGCATCTTCATGAACTTCATGTGACTTGCTTCACAATCTTAATAAACTTTGGATATCAATTCCATTGCTTCATTTACCCATAACTCAATTTATTCACATATTGGGCCTACGATAATTTAATCTTTTACTTTGAGTGAAAATAAACCGTTCTCATTTTCAATCTATTTTTGAATGTTGTTGATGAGTAGTAGCTAAATGTTCCACATTATCAATAATAAACTCTAGCAACCATTTCCTTATTTTAGCCTCGGGGAATCCAATGAATATGTTAAATTTTGAATTGAGGTTTGCTTATTGACTCTCCTTAAATCTGCTTCTACAAGTTCTTTCGTATGTACTCTAGCAACCATTTCCTTATTTTAGCCTTAGGGAATCCCATGAGTTTGTTAAATTTTGAATTGAGGTTTGTTTGGTTCTCCTCAACTCTGCTTCTACAAGTTTTTTCATGTGTACAATTGTGTACATAGTGTAGAATTTCTTAGTACACCAAAACATTACTTCTCTGAAATTGAATGCCTTTGGCATGCAACGTACATCCAACCTTTGTTATTCCTTTTCTCTGCTTCTACTTATATGCTATCATCCAATGGAAATATTTGTTATCTCGAGTCAATGACTTAATGGTGTCTCCATAAAAGTGCTTCATGTTTCCTTCTTCTCATGATATTTCAGTTTGTTGAGATTCCTTAGATGTGTAAAAAATGAACAAATACATGCACCAACTCATCTCCTTTGGTATTCATGCAATTGATGCTTAATCAAATTGTGTACAAGGTGATTTCAATGTCCATAAAGAGATTTACATCACTAACCATCATCGAATTGCACCTTAAATGCAAACAATACTTATGAGTCTCCAAGAGTACCACCTGTGTTCATAACATAATGGAGATGTGAGAATGCATGGATAATGGATGTCCATGTTCACAACCAAAACTTAAGTGAAAGAGAAAATATTTAATCAAAGGGGAAGTAGTTGGAGAGCGGATGAAAAACTTTGAATCTCCATGTGAAAAGGGCATTCAGGATGTGATGCACACAGATCAGTTGAAATGAGGCTTAGATGACATTCTCTGCATCTGCAACCAAACGGCATGTGAGATGCAAAAACTCATTATGTGGTAATCTTCGAAATACTGAGATGATCTCCTTATCCACATAAAAACATCATTCAACATGTGAAATGACTAGAGAAAGTTGTAGAATTTTGCATACACGCCAAGATGTCATGTGGAATGTATAACAAAGTTTTGAAAGGATTTTCAATGGAGATTTATGAAGGGATTTTAACAAGGATTGTTGGGGATTTGGATCAATACGGATTTTTGTGCTTTTTGTGTGATTTTTAAAAGGAAAAAGAAAAAGAAAATGTTATAAAAATTCATTAACACCTCCCTGCCACCTTTATTGTTTTAGAAAGCATAACCCCCTACTACATGTTTTATCAATTTGAACCAATTCTCTAACATATTCAAGCACATAAATCCTTGGGGTGCGAGCTTGGGGAGTCTATAAGGGAATAACTCCACCCCATACAATTTGATAATGGTGAAAACCTCTCCTAGGTCAAACTAATCCCCCCTCCTATTGTCATCACTTACATGTAAGTAGGGTTGAATCTCTTTAGGCATCCTCTTTGGGTCGTTTCCTGTTATAACTACAAAGTTTGTATACAAGAATTTGTTGACATACTTGAAGAAAGAAGAATAATTCTCATCCTTCTTTACCCAAGGTATCTTATCAATACACTTGGAGGATTTACCATCTTTTAATTATCGTAGCTCTAGCTGGGATATGGAGGCACTATGGTAAAAAATGAAGAGGTGGATCAAATAGGAGGGATAAAGAAACAATGCATTAGTCTTGAAACTCACCAATTGATGTATCATATTTTTTGCAATAGCCTCCATGTATCTAAAGGAGGGAATTGAGAGGCCATGGAAGATATCCATGAGGGCCATTATGTGCTTGTACATTTTGGAATCATTATCCCTTACTAATATAACTATGAACAAAGCTATTGACTCTTGGACCCATTTAAGAACTTTCTTTGTTCTATATGGAGGGGGACTGGTCGAAGTAGGGCTTTGACTATGCATCAATATCAAAAGTAGGTTCTTTCTTTTGTCACTTGATAGGGTGAGGAATCTATTTCTCTAGACATGAAGGGAAATGATTGTTGAACCTACTGACGTGTCTAGCATGGTATATACGGATTTGGTAGTGATGAAAAATCTCTTTCTTGTTGGGAATGTAATCCTTGGCATGTAGCTCAGTAAAGTATAGGAATGGATATATATCAATAGTTATATGATAAGATAGGATAGAGGTCTAGTAGGGGGCTCTTCCTTATTTCTATGTGACCAATGTAATGAACCTCAAATTATCAAACTATTTTTTTTTTTAAATATTGACATAAAATTGTGTTTTCAATACATTATTGTCGTTTACTTATGCTATCATGACACTATCTTGTCTTTAAAAAAATTACTGCTACTATTGTTATTCATCTTTGACTCAATATTAAGCTTGATGTGGTCACATTGTTACGAGTGTACACCTTTTTAGCATAATATTTACCATTTACTATCAATATGCAGATCCTATCTTTTATATTAAAATCCCTACACATTGATCCACAAATGTCCTACTTCTCTTTTCATTAGCTATTATTAGCTATTACCTAGACCTAGACTATGTGGAACACCCAAACTTGTAGGACTTTTATATATCTCTCTCTATATAAGTCTCATTTCTATTATTAGATATTACCTATACCTAGACCATGTGGAACACCCAACTTGTAGGACTTTTATATATCTCTCTCTATATAAGTCTCATTTCTATTATTAGCTATTACCTAGACCTAGACCATGTAAACACCCAACTTGTAGGACTTTTACGTCTATCTCTCTCTATATAAGTCTCATTTATTTCCCAATGGTTAATACATAGCCCCAAACTATATAAATCACCCAACAAGAATATCTAAATGAGATTAATTATTTACCCCTATTTAAACATAGTGCAAGGCAATACACATACCACGCTGGGTCACTACTCCCATGCGATGGTTATCTTCATGTTCCTTTAGCATTCATGGCTAGCCTTCCACGATTCATGCATCAAGGTGTCAAATTTTAAGAGGCCTCCTTAGCTAGCAAACTAATAGTCCAACCTAGGAATTGTGTAAGGTGATGATTTATGTTAGTCTCGATATGTTTTATGTGTAATGCCCACCTCGGTACTTTAACTGATTAGACTAATGAGGACACTAGTTTTGAAGAGACCCAGTTTTATAAAACTTAGATCATGTAAATTGCTTTGAAAATTATCATGTGAAATGGAAATGATTAGATGAATGATAGATGAATGCTCGACTGAATGAGAAATGATGATGAATGATGAAAATGATTCATAATGAAAATGATGATGAATGACGAAAATGATTCATAATGAAAATGATGATGAATGATGAAAATGCTTGACTGACTGAGACATGATGATAAGTGATGAGTAATTTGTATGCTCGACTGACTAAGACATGATGATAAATGATGAGTAATTTGTATGCTAGACGGACTGAGATACTAGAATGAATGATGGAAATATTTTATAGTGTAACGCTACTAATGTGCGCTTGAGTGTGTGTAGTGGCAAGTAAAACAATTTACCAACTGACCCACAAGGGAATTATAGGGGTTGTAAGAATGGAAGGAACACTTAGGGGTCGGTGCAAGCTAAGGAGGGTCACTTTTGGCACATTAGATGCAATAGAAAACTGAAAAATCAGGCATCCCTCAACTTACTTGGATTTTTTGAGCTACTTACGCAAAATATCTTGCATTGAGTAAAAAAGATGAAATGTAGGAAATTGAATCATGTTTCAGAATATATAACTTTTATGTATTGAAAATTTGCATATCTATGTCAAGTTATATTTTTCCTAACAGACACTTTTTATTTTTCAGGCAAATGATAAGGTATATGTTTTTGTGGGTGGAGCCTTTGAGGGCCTAAATGATGGAATCAAGCTACAAAAATCTGCATGCATGTAGAGAACACATAGCACTTGTGCGCCATTATTTTTCAAAAATTAAATTAGTAATTTTATAATTTTTTTATAATTGTCTAAGTGATCAAACCTCAAAAATAGTACTTGTTTTGTGGGTGGAGCCTTTGAAGGTCTTAATGCAAAAATCTTGAAATGGGTTTTTCATAGAATGTGGAGGTTAGTGTACTCTTGTGCACCATGCAATTTGTTTTTTAAATGATCGAGAATTGAAAAAGTTATGGAAGAAACACTAACAGTGTGTTTCATGAGTTAAGGAGGTAGGACAGAAAATAAATTGAAAGAAAATAGGAAAAATTAATATTTCAAAATAAAATTTACATATTTGAAATCTACAAAAAAAATGCTATTTGTGTCTAAGATTTCGTCAAAAATGACTATGTGTAGCATATTGTAACGAGTGGCCAAGCACAGGCTTCTCCAGAAACTGGAAGAAATACCCAATTAGCTTTGGTTTTTCATTAACATAGCACAGGTTTGGAATTACTGAAGCAAACTCCAAAGCATACACATAGGATTATTGTTGACATGCGAGCAAGTGACTCGGCTTGGTTTAGGCTCTACAAAAAACAAGCGCTTTATATTTAAATTCAAAAATATTGTTGTGCTTTTAGATGTACATAATGCGCTCGCGTTATATAACTACATAACGTGCATGTGTTATATAACTACAGAATGCGTACGCATTATATAGTTCCAAAACGCGCTCGCGTTATGTAAATGATAAAATACATGTTTAATACTTGAGAAAGAGGGGGTGTGGAAGACTCAAGGGAATTTTTGTTTAATATTTGAGAAGGGATGGGGAAGGGTCAAGGGAATCTATGGTTAATATTTAATAGGGGTGGGAAAGGGTCAAGGGCTTAGAAGGATGTTGGAAGCTTGAGTGGGGCGAGATGAAGGGAATGAGAACATGATGGGCTATAGGGGGTGAAGGGAAGTGGAGCTTGAGAGAACTATTAGGAGTAGAATAGGTTCTGAAGAGGTATAGGGTTAGAATTTGAAAGTGAGACTTGAGTGACAAGGGGGAATGGATGGAGGCAATGGGGAATGGATGGAGGCAAGGGGGATGTGAGATAGAAATAAAGAATACAAGGGGGGGGGAGACATAGAGCGAGGGAGGGAGAGGGACAATGGGGAGGAATGGATTTAGAGGGAGTGAGAGATAGATGGGGATAGAACGAAATAAAGAGATAGGAAGGGAGGGACAGAAAGTGTTGGTGGGAGACATGCAGGGAGTGGTGGTGAGAGAGAGAGAGAGAGAGAGAGAGAGAGAGAGAGAATATGAGAGGAGGGGGAAGGGACATAAAGTGTGTGAGAGAGAGGGAGTGATGGAGAGATTGGGATAGGTTGAGGGAAAGATAACATGAGGGAGGGATAGAAGGTGAGAGAGAGACAGGCGATGAGAGAGGGAGGGAGAGAAGGTAGGGTGAGAGATGGAGGGAGAAAGGTGGAGATAGATATGGATGGAGGGGGGATGGGTTTGAGAATGGAAAGGGACATAATGTGTGTGTGTGTGTGTGTTTGAGAGAGAGAGAGAGAGAGATTGATGGTTGGGGAGAGAGAGACTAGAGGGAGTTGTGAGTGACAAAGAAAGTGGTAGGTTGTGTGTTTGTGTGTGTGTGATAGGGAAGGAGGAATCAGTGGGGTGGAAGGGACGAAGATGGTGTAAGGGAGAGAAAGCGAAATAGAGGGAGGGAGGTAAAGGGAGTGAGGGACATAACCAAGGACATATCTAGAGAAAGAGATAGGGAGGGAGGGATACAAGGTGAGATAGAGAGGGCAGGGGGGAGGGATAAAGGCACATAGGGTTTGTGATTAAGGGAGAACGAAGGGAGAGAGTTCTATAGGGACTTGGATATTTGCGAATATATACATAAGGTGGATACCCTCCTCGTCATCATCTTCATCACCATCACCATCTTCATCATCATCACCATCATCATCATCAACAACATATTCATCATCATTGTCATCTCTAGGTTCCTCATAAACATCTCCATCATCATCATCTTCTTCATCCTTATCATCTTCATCATCATCTTCATCACCATCACCATCATCATGAACATCTTCATCACCATAAACATCTTCATCATCATTTTCATCTCCCCCTTCCTCACCAACATATCCATCATCATCATCTTCATCATCATCATCATCATCATAATCATCTTCATCATCTTCATCACCGACACCATCATCATCAACATCCTCATCATGATCACCATCATCATCATCACCATCACCATCATCATCATCAACATCTTCATCATCATTTTCATCTCTAGGTTCTTCATCAACATCTCCATCATCATCATATTCTTCATCATCATCATCTTCATGACCATCATCGTCATCATCAACATCTTCATCATCATCACCATAACCATCATCTTCATCGTCATCAGATCAACATCTCCATCATCATCATCTTCTTCATCATCTTCACCATCACCATCATCATCATCATCATCATCATCTTCATCGCCATCTCCATCATCTTCAACATCTCCATCATCATCACCATCACCATCATCATCATCATCATCATCATCTTCATGACCATAAACATCTTCATCATCATTTTCATCTCCCCCTTCCTCATCAACATCTCCATCATCATCATCTTCATCATCATCATCATCATCATCATCATCATCACCACCATCTGAACATCACTATCACCATCATCGTCAACATCTTCATCATCATCACCATCACCATCATCATCAAAATCTTCATCATCATCACCATCACCATCACCATCACCATCACCATCATCATTGTCATCTCTAGGTTCCCCATCAACACAGCATCTCCATCATCATCATCTTCTTCATCATCATCATCTTCATCACCATCAACATCTTCATCATCATCACCATCATCATCATCATATTCCTCATCAGATCAACATCTCCATCATGTCACCATCATCTTCATCATCATCATCATCATCCGAACATCACCATCACCATCATCATCAACATCTTCATCATCATTACCAGCACCATCATCATTAACATCTTCATCGTCATCACCATCATCATTGCCATCTGCAGCTTCCTCACCAACATCTCCATCATCATCATCTTCATCACCATCATCATCATCATCATCATTGGCATCTATAGGTTCCTCATCAACATATCCATCATCTTCATCTTCATCACCATCATCATCATCATCATTGGCATCTGTAGGTTCCTCATCAACATATCCATCATCGTCATCTTCTCCATCATCATCACCATCATCACCATCATGATCTTCTAAACATCATCATGATCATCATCTAAACATCGCCATCACCATCATCGTCAACATCTTCATCATCATCACCATCAACATCATCATCAAAATCTTCATCGTCATCACCATCACCATCACCATCACCATCTTCATCGTCATCACCATCACCATCACCATCACCATCTTTATCATCATTGTCATCTCTATGTTCCCCATCAACACAACATCTCCATCATCATCATCTTCTTCATCATCATCATCTTCATCACCATCATCATCATCATCAACATCTTCATCATCATCACCATCATCATCATCATCATCATCTTCCTCATCAGATCAACATCTCCATCATGTCACCATCATCTTCATCATCATCATCGTCATCATCCAAACATCACCATCACCATCATCATCAACATCTTCATCATCATTACTAGCACCATCATCATCAACATCTTCATCGTCATCACCATCATCATTGGCATCTGTAGGTTCCTCATCAACATCTCCATCATCATCATCTTCATCACCATCATCATCATCATCATTGGCATCTGTAGGTTCCTCATCAACATATCCATCATCATCATCTTCTCCATCATCATTACCATCATCACCGTCATGATCTTCTGAACATCATCATGATCATCATCTAAACATCACCATCACCATCGTCGTCAACATCTTCATGATCATCACAATCAGCATCATCATCAAAATCTTCATCGTCATCACCATCACCATCACCATCACCATCTTCATCATCATTGTCATCTCTAGGTTCCCCATCAACACAACATCTCCATCATCATCATCTTCTTCATCATCATCATCTTCATCACCATCATCATCAACATCTTCATCATCATCACCATCATCATCATCATCTTCCTCATCAGATCAACATCTCCATCATGTCACCATCATCTTCATCATCATCATCATCATCATCCGACAATCACCATCACCATCATCATCAACATCTTCATCATCATCACCATCATCTTCATCATCAACATCTTCATCATCATCACCATCATCATTGGCATCTGTAGGTTCCTCATCAACATCTCCATCATCATCATCTTCATCACCACCATCATCATCATCATTGGCATCTGTAGGTTCCTCATCAACATATCCATCATCGTCATCTTCTCCATCATCATCACCATCATCACCATCATGATCTTCTGAATATCATCATGATCATCATCTGAACATCACCATCACCATCATTGTCAACATCTTCATCATCATCACCATCAGCATCATCATCAAAATCTTCATCGTCATCACCATCACCATCACCATCACCATCACCATCTTCATCATCATTGTCATCTCTAGGTTCCCCATCAACACAACATCTCCATCATCATCATCTTCTTCATCATTATCATCTTCATCACCATCATCATCATCATCAACATCTTCATCATCATCACCATCATCATCATAATCTTCCTCATTAGATCAACATCTCCATCATGTCACCATCATCTTCATCATCATCCGAACATCACCATCACCATCATCATCAACATCTTCATCATCATCACCATCATCTTCATCAACATCATCATCTTTATCATCTTCATCTGCATCATGATCATCTTCATTGTCATCACCCTCCTCCTCCTCATCATCTTTATCATCTTCATCTACATCATGATCATCTTCATTGTCATCACCCTCCTCCTCATCATCATCTTGTGCACTTATGCACTTAGGGATTAATGTTTAGAAGAGGGTCTAAAGGCCTTTATGGGGGAGGGTCTCTAGGAACAAGGTAAGACACAGAGGGCAGGGGGGCGGGATAAAGGCGTAGAGGGTTAGTGTTTAAGGGAGAAGAAGGGAGAGAGTGCTATAGGGAGGGATAATGACGAAGATAAAGAGAAGGTGGAGAGATGGAGAGTGGGGTGGTAGGGACATGGCTGGAGTAAGGGAGAGAAAGAAACATGAAAGAAACATGTCGGGAGGGATGTAGTGAGAATGAGGGACAGATATTTAGAAAGAGATAGGGGGTATCTAGGGATTATTGGGAGAGAGCTAGGGGGTATTAAACCATACAAAACATTTGTCCCCACACTAAAAACATTTGTTTTGTATGTAACCATATAAAATATTTATTTTCTTTTGATTTTATTCGTTGCCCTAGCCGTGCACCTAACCTATTTATTGTGCTTAACAATATCGCATACACGTTTTTACACTTCATATCGCGCACGTGTTTTAGCTTTATATAATGCGTGCGCGTTTTGCAACTCTATAAATAGTGGATTGTCCTTGTCCGAGAGCAAATTCACTCTATCCAAGCCAAAACAACACTCCCGCGATTTTTCGAATAGCACAAGCCCGCCATTGGAAATTCTCACACTCTACACCATCTCCATCATTAATTTTTTTATGCAGGTGCAACATTGAGGACATCTTTCATGGTTGCTCAGTGTGGTGTTGGGTTATATGGCCATATTTGAAGAAGATAATCAGCAAGCTTGAAGAATCTCCAATTGAATAACACCAAAGATAAGGTCTTTGAAAGATTCATTTTGCCTATATTTGAGGAGCACACAAGATAAGATATCAAGCTTCAAGACCATTTCATGGTGATGGTGGATATACACAAGTGTACAAGAGAATCAAAGAGCCCAAACAATTTATGATTTAACTTCCATTTGCTTATTATTGAAGAGCTTGTAATTGAGGAGCAATAAAAACAAACTATATTGAATTGATCATTGTGGTGATGGGGAATGTACGTAACCAAGTAACAAAATCAGAAAGGAAGAAGAGACCTCAAGAAGTCATTGAAGAAGAGAAAGAAAAGAAAAGAATACACATGAGGAATCGGAGGCTTTCTTTGGAAACTAATCCAAATCCAATTGTAGAGGATACCACGATTCATCCTATTAATCCACGACAAGAGGGACCTTCAATTTCCACAATAGTTGTTGAACAAGCACCCCATGGAATTAATCAAGAAGCAAAATGTAGGTGCTCATTAGGGGATGTTTCAATTCCCACTTCAAGTCAAAGTGATAAGTTACCATCTCAAGATGAAGCTCATGAAGAAACACAAAATTTGCTATCCGGATGTGGTTATACAAGCGATGAAGTTAGAGAGGCATTGGACATTTTGCCTACTGTTGAAGAAGAGAATGTTATCCAGACCATCGATGAGGATGTTGGACTTCCACAGACCATCGATGAGGATGTTGGACTTCCACCATCCAACTATTAGGAAGAGAATGAAGGACACCAAGCTACTACTGAAACGCTAGAGCGTCTTGGTGATGCACTACATGGTAGAATTCCAACCCCCTTACCTCCATTAGCAAGCACACGTCGAAGAACTCCGAAGCGTATACAAGTTGATGAAAGTCTCATCAATTCCATTGAAGGTACGCTATCTAAATGTAGTATTGCTTATCAAACTCAATAGATACTTGATAAATATTTTGTTTCTAAATGTGATGGAGATAAATGTAGATTATTTTTATCATTGTTAAAGTCTAGGATCATGAATGTTGTTAGGAAAAAGTTAGGGATAAAGATGATAAAGAATTTTGAACCAAGTTCTCATATAGTTAAAAGCCTAGTAGATGCATTTGGTAAAATTGGTAAGAACACATGTTCAAAGGACCGCAATGCTGCTCGTCGTGTGTTGTCACAAGCAATTGCAAATAAGAACACCAGGGTCCTTCATATTCTCAGGCCTACATCTGAACTAGTTAATTTGAATGTAAAAACCCTCCGTAGGTATTCTATTAGAAGAGAACATCTTGACACAACCGATTAGACAGATTTTTGGGCCTTTGTTGGTCGGTTGCCACGTCGTGACATGAAGCTAGTTGATGCAGTAAAGGAACTAGTGCACAGTTTTTGGCATGATCACACAAGGACTTCTTCAAACCAAAAGGATGTTCTAAAACTGAGAAGGGGTTCAAAGGATCGCGAACCACATACTAAGCATCTTCTTGATATAACACAAACAGAACTTTACGAGAAATTTAGGATTGAGCATAGACAATTGAACTTGGGGCAAAGATCTTTTGAGAAATGTAAGCCATGGTATGTTAGAATAAATACTCTTCGTAACACTTGTTGTTGTAGATACCATGTAGAATATGAATATTACTATGAAACATTTGTGTACATTCGTCGTGTGTTTCATACTAACCATGTGCAGGATTGCTCCGTGACAATACCACTGACTTCATCAAGAGAATTCATTCATAGCATCATGTGCAATAGGCCCGAGGGGCAAACATACTATGCAAAATCTTGTTTGGATGGAACATGCTCCAACTGTGCTGGAATGGCATTATTGAGCCAATGTATGCACGAGAATGGAGACAGTGAATTTGGGAAAATGGTTACAGACATGAAAAGTTTCAAATATATCAACTATGAAATAGTCCCAGGGAAAGAAAGCAAAAAAAATACAATTGGTGACATCTCAGGTATGCATTTATATCTATAAAATCATGTTTTAACGGTTACATTTCAATCCTTACTTACAAAAAAAACTGACATTGAGATCATTTTGTGTCACCAGGTACAAGTTAGTGACTTCATCAAGGAATTTATTGAAAAGACACATCAATATGTTCAGCATGTCCACGTGGCACGATGGCAGGATGAGAAGTTTAGAATATGCAGAGATACATTTCCCCTTGGTACTATACTTTCAGTTGTTGATTTTGCCGAGAACTACACTTTGCAACCTCAAAATGAGATCCAAAGTCAATATTATCACTCTGAGCAGGTTTCCTTGATGGTCCATATCACATATAGGCATGGCCCAAATAGCACTGAAGAGCAAAGAGAAATTATGAAGGAATATCACTTCTACATAAGTGATGATAGGTGCCACGACTTCCACTATGTACATCATTGCTTCATCATGTTCTATGATCACTTGAAGGGAAGGGACATACAGATGGATCGACATTGGATTTGGTCTGATGGGTGTGCTTGTCAGTTCAAAAATGCACGCATATTTCAGTGGTTGTGTTCATTGCATAAAAACTACAAAGTGCCACATATGTGGAATTATTTGGAGACTGGGCATGGTAATGGAGAGCATGATGGAGGCGGAGCATGTGTCAAAACAGCCCTACGAAGAGAGGAATTGAAAGTATCTACAGAATCTACTATTCTAAATGCTCAATCTACAGTCAAGTGGTGCATGCCAGTAATGGGAGAGGAATCAACTATGCGAGTAGAATCCACAAGAAAGAGACATGTGGAGAGATTTTTTTGGGAGGTGGTAGACATAGATTGTTCACATGCATGGGAATGCATGACTGTCCCTGGGACTCGTGGCTTTCATTCGGTTTGAAGCTCTGATAACCCAGTATTTGAAATTTGGACCAGAAAACTCGCTTGTTTTTTCCCGCCTTGTTGTGATGGTGACTGGGATGGGTGTGAATCATTGGATTGGGTTGATGGATGGGATCGCATATCACTTCCACTTGATCAGCGTGGAATTGTTGAGTTAACTCCATTGGAAGAAGACCAATCATCTATTTCTAAATATTTTGATCATGTCTCGGACCTTGTACAACCTGGTATGATGCATTTCCTTAACACATTTTTGTTTATTTACGTAGTCTTCAAATGCACACTAATAGCCTTGTATTGCATGAAAAATATTTTGATCATATACCTACAATCATATTATGCAGGGCACATATACGCAGTTGTTGCCTCAAAAGATAGTGAATGGGGTGGTGATTATTGGTTAGCACGCTGCATAGATGGAAAGCAAACCCTCATTATGTCCATGACTGACGATGAAAACAACCACTTCCCAACTGGGTCTATGATTGTTAAAGGTGAATACTTGACACGAGACAGCAATGCAAGAAAGAAGGGTGGATATGTTTACAGGAATTACAAACCAGGTGCAAGTGTGTATCACTTTACCAACTTAATCATTGGCACAAACCTCCAGGTATGAACAATGCCTAGCCGAAATACATCGAAGGTACGCTACTTCTTACTGGATACAGAGGATGAGAGACTAATGGAGACCATTAGTATAAGAGATGATCTGGAGGGCTTGGTTGTATGATAATAGGTGGTATCTAGCATGATGAGGTATGTTACATACTTTTAATACTATACTATTTATACTATTTGTAATTGAATATTGATATATGCTTAATTTTCACATGTATGTTTCATATGAATATGTCAATTTTGTGTTCTTGATATGCCAAATTTACATTTACGTTGTTTATAAATATGCCAAAAGTTCTCTTGTATGTCAAGTTTATGAATATGCCATTTTTTACATATGATCAGTAAACCCTAAAATTATATTATGTTCATCATGTGGGTTATTGGCTTCACCCAACAAAATTAATTCAATTCATGCTCACTATTTTAAACAATACACTTATATTCAATTTAATTCATGTCTTGTTAAATATTTCATAATGGATTAGCTGTTTGAGAGCACCACCTTAGACCAAGCCATCATCATCAACATCTTCATCATCACCACCATCATCATCATCATGGACCTGCAAAACCCTAGTTTCCAAGATGGACCTGCAAGGTGACACCTGGGCCACCGGACTGGAGGCAAGGGGCACCCCTAGCACTATCTGGACGTCCTAGATCCAACGGAGTCGATGGTTTGTCGATCGGAGCCATGGTCGTCATTCTATGGCTCATTCCGTCTCGCATCCAAAAGGCCTTCATGGACACCTACTGGATACCTGCCGGGGGCATAGAACTCCAACCGTGCAACAAAACCGAGTTTCAGGGAGTCCTGCAGGTGTGTCTAGGCAGGTTTGGGCTGGGAACACTAGCCATACCCGCCCGATGGATGATTTTCCAAAGTTGACCCCCGTGTGCAAAAATTGCACACTCCCACACTGAGAAAAACCATAGTTTCCAAGATGGACCTACAAAGTGGCACCTGGGCCACCGGACCAAAGGCGAGGGGAACCCCTAGCACTATCCGGATGTCCTAAATCCAACGAAGTCGACGGTTTGTCAATCCGAGCCACGGTCATCATTCTATGGCTCGTTCCATCTCGCATCCAAAAGGCCTTCAGGGACACCTGCTGGATACCTGCCGGGGGCATAGAACTCCAACCGTGCAACAAAACTGGGTTCCGGGGAGTCCTGCAGGTGTGCCTAGGCAGGTTCGGGTTGGGAACACTAGCCATACCCGCCCGGTGGATGATTTTCCAAAGTTGACCCCCGTGTGCAAAACTTGCACACTCCCACACTGAGCAAAACCCTAGTTTCCAATATGGACTTGCAAGGTGACACCTGGGCCATTGGACCGAATACGAGGGGCACCCCTAGCACTATTCAGATGTCTTGAATCCAACGGACTTGACAGTTCATCGATCTGAGCCACAGTCGTCATTCTAGGGCTAGTTCCGTCTCGCATCCAAAAGGCCTTCAGGGACACCTGTTGGATACCTGCTGGGGGCATAGAACTCCAACCGTGCAACAAAACTGGGTTCCCGGGAGTCCTGTAGGTGTGTCTAGGTAGGTTCGGTCTGGGAACACTAGCCATACCCTCCTAGTGGATGATTTTCCAAAGTTGACTCCCGTGTGCAAAAATTGCACACTCCCACATTGAGCAAAACCCTAGTTTCCAAGATGGACATGCAAGGTGCCACCTAGGCCATCGGACTGGAGGCGAGGGGCACCCCTAGCACTATCTGGACGTCTTGAATCCAACGGAGTCGACGTTTCGTCGATCCGAGCCATGGTCGTCATTCTATGGCTCGTTCCGTCTTGCATCCAAAAGGCCTTCAGGGACACCTACTGGTATGTAAACCAAGTTAGAGATGCCATTTAGACCCAATTGAAAGTTGACGAAGTGGTTTTATGTGACGTCAGCTTTGGAATAAATGTTTATGTAAACCAACAGAAGCTCGGACAATACTCCCTGCTTTTAAACGCATTCTGGAGAGAGCAAGAGAACAAGTTCATCAAAGCGACTTCATTCATTTATATTCTCGTAATGTACACATAGTCCATCCTTATCTTGATAAACAAGAGTTTTATGATAGCTTGAATTTTTTGGGCATGGTTATATCCCTATATTCGGTTGTCTGATTAGTTGACAAGCTTGCCTGAAAATTTGTACGTTGAACTTCTTTGTTTTATTGCTAAAAATTGGAAGGGATTTTCAAGTCACCTGCAAAACGCTCCTTTGTTGAACTATGTAAGTTCTTCCAACAACATAGATTTGGCCAGTGTATCAAATGCTGTCATCCACACCAGAATTTATCTTTCATCAAAGGAGTCACACATATTGTGGCTGACCAAATGGTGAGAAACTGTATGAGTGGTTGAATCAGTATCCTAAAATTACAGAGCCTTCTATCTCAAAGTTTGCTGAGCAGATCCTGGATGCAGTATCAGACTCAACAGACAGTAAACTTGTTATCACCGCTCCACATTTTTTGCACTATTCATCTGCAAATAACTACGTCTGGTCCGAAGAGCTTACCAGTCTTTGCAAGAATATTCCCCTAGTAGATGAAGGTGGGAAAATAATTAGGGTACGAGGCTCTCTGAAGTTTCTCCAGCCTGCATCCACAAGTAATTGGTCCATGTTAATGGGAAGGAATCCCTGGACTACCATGGGCTTTTCAACCCTTTTTGAAGGTCACCTTAGACTACCATCTTGTGCAGGAGCTTTGATGTATTCAGTTAATGATTTAGTTTCATTCTTTCGAAGACACCTTGATGTAGTAGATACTCCAGATCTATTTCCTCTGAATGCCAATCTTTCTGGTGTTTCCCATGCTTTGACAAAGGAGAATGCATTTCTTCTATTGCAGTGGATCCAATAATTGAAAATAAATCGAAAGATGCTGGGTGCTTTTATACATAGTATATTGGAAGGCATTCTAGTCGGGATGCAAGTCGCATGAAAATGTCGTTTAGGGACACTTGGTGAATTTCCGTCTGGGAGACAAAAAGTAAATGGAGCAGCAAGATTGCATGTCATTGGCTCTTGCAGGTGTGTGTGGGCAATGCCGACATGGGAATACTGCTAACACTGGCTCGGGGGAGGGTTTTGCAGAGTTGACCCACCAATGTGAGATTGCATGAAATGAAACTGAGCAAAACCCTAGTTTATGAAATGAATGCACAATGAAGCCACTGGGCCATGGGGAGATGAGGGTGAGGGACCCCTAGAGGTAATCGCATGCCAGGAGACCAACGGATTCGACGGTTCATTGGTCCGACGTCCGATTTTTGAGTTATGTCAAGTTGCAAGTCGCATGAAAATGTCATTCAGGGACACTTGGTGAATTTCCGCCTGGGAGCCAAAAGGCAAACAGAGCAGCAAGATTGCGTGTTGTTGGCTCCTACAAGTGTGTGTGGGAAATTCCAACGTGGGAACACTGCCAACACTAGCTCGGGGGAGGGTTTTGTAGAGTTGACCTACCAATGCGAGATTGCATGCAATGAAACTAAGCAAAACCCTAGTTTACGAAATGAATGCACAATGAAGCCACTGGGCCATGGGGAGATGAGGGAGAGGGCCCCCTAGAGGTAATCGCACGCCAAGAGACCAATGGAGTCAACGGTTCGTCGGTCCGATGTCCGGTTTCTGAGTTATGTCGAGTTGCAAGTCGCATGAAAATGTCATTCAGGGACACTTTGTGAATTTCCGCCCGGGAGTCAAAAAGCAAACGGAGCAGCAAGATTGTGTGCCGTTGGCTCCTGTGGGTGTGTGTGGGAAATGCCGACATGGAAACAGTGCCAACACTGGCTTGGGGGAGGGTTTTGCAGAGTTGACCCACCAATGCGAGATTGCATGAAATGAAACTGAGCAAAACCCTAGTTTACGAAATGAATGCACAATGAACCCACTGGGCCATGGGGAGATGAGGGAGAGGGCCCCCTAGAGGTAATCACATGCCAGGAGACCACGGAGTCGACAGTTCGTCGGTCCGACGTCCGGTTTCCGAGTTATGTCGAGTTGCAAGTCACATGAAAATGTTGTTCAGGGACACTTGTTGAATTTCCGTCCGGGAGCCAAAAAGAAAATAGAGCAACAAGATTGTGTGTCGTTGGCTCCTGCGGGTGTGTGTGGGAAATTTCGATGTGGGAACACTACCAACACTGGCTTGGGGGAGGGTTTTGTAGAGTTGACCCACCAATGCGAGATTGCATGCAATGAAACTGAACAAAACCCTAGTTTACGAAATGAATGCACAATGAAGCCACTGGGCCATGGGGAGATGAGGGAGAGGGCCCCCTAGAGGTAATCGCATGCCAACAGACCAACGGAGTCGACGGTTTATCGATCCAACCTTCGGTTTCCAAGTTATGTCGAGTTGCAAGTCGCATGAAAATGTCATTCAGGGACACTTGGTGAATTTCCGTCCGGGAACCAAAAAGCAAACGGAGCAGCAAGATTGCGTGCCGTTGGCTCCTGCAAGTGTGTGTGGGCAATGCCGACGTGGGAACACTGCCAACACTGGCTCAGGGGAGGGTTTTGCAGAGTTGACCCACCAATGCGAGATTGCATGCAATGAAACTGAGCAAAACCCTAGTTTACGAATTGAATGCACAATGAAGCCACTGGTCCATGGGGAGATGAGGGAGAGGGCCCCCTAGAGGTAATCGCATGCCAGGATACCAATGGAGTCAACGGTTCATCGATCTAACCTTCGGTTTCCGATTTATGTCAAGTTGCAAATCGCATGAAAATGTCATTCAGGGACACTTGGTGAATTTTCGTCTGGGAGCCAAAAAGCAAACGGAGCAGCAAGATTGCGTGTCGTTGGATCCTGCAAGTGTGTGTGGGCAATGCTGACGTGGGAACACTGCCAACACTGGATCGGGGGAGGTTTTGTAGAGTTGACCCACCAATGCGACATTGCATGCAATGAAACTGAGCAAAACCCTAGTTTACAAAATGAATGCACAATGAAGCCATTGGGCCATGGGGAAATGAGGGAAAGGGCCCCCTAGAGGTAATCGCACACCAGGAGACCAATGAAGTCGACGTTTCATCGATCCGACCTCCAGTTTCTGAGTTATGTCGAGTTGCAAGTCACATGAAAATGTCGTTCAGGGACACTTGGTGAATTTTCGCTCAGGAGCCAAAAAGCAAACAGAGCAGGAAGATTGCGTGTCGTTAGCTCCTGCAAGTGTGTGTGGGCAGTGCCGATGTGGGAACACTGCCAACACTGGCTCGGGGGAGGGTTTTGCAAAGTTGACCCACCAATGCAAGATTGCGTGCAATGAAACTGAGCAAAACCCTAGTTTATGAAATGAATGCACAATGAAGCCACTAGGCCATGGGGAGATGAGGGAGAGGGCCCCCTAAAGGTAATCGCACGCCAGGAGATCAACGAAATTGACGGTTCATCGGTATGACGTCCGGTTTCCGAGTTATGTCGAGTTGCAAGTCGCATGAAAATGTCGTTTAGGGACACTTGGTGAATTTCCGCTCGGTAGCCAAAAAGCAAACGGAGCAGCAAGATTGCATGTCATTGGCTCCTGTGGGTGTGTGTGGGAAATGCCGACGTGGGAACACTGCCAACACTGGCTCAGGGGAGGGTTTTGCATATTTGACCCACCAATGCGAGATTGCATGCAATGAAACTGAGCAAAACCCTAGTTTACGAAATGAATGCACAATGAAGCCACTGGGCCATGGGGAGACGAGGGAGAGGGCCCCCTAGAGGTAATCGCATGCCAGGAGACCAACGGATTCGACGGTTCGTCGGTCCGACGTCCGGTTTCTAGGCTATGTCGAGCTGTAAGTCGCATGAAAATGTTGTTCAGGGACAAGAGACACAACATTTTATCCCAGGAAACCTTCATGGAGATTAAAACCTAGCAACCTTTCTTAGAATAATTATATGTTTAGAAATCAAGTACAATAAAACCATGAACAAACCCTAACCCTGAAGGGTTTTACCATATGAAAAAACCTTAATGACACATGACAACAAGAGTACTTATCTACATGAAGATGACCTCCAAGCCATAAGAATATCCAAGCATATCCTTCCCAACCAACATTAGAACGCACTTTATTTCTTGAATCCCAAGGTAACTTTTGTTCCTTTCACCAATGTTGCTTTGAGCACTTGTATGTAGTTACTCATATGTAGTGTGGAATCTAATTGTACAATCAAATATTGGGCATTGATGAAATGTGTAGCATGTATTGCACTTAGTTTTATTAAATTACACTTGGACATTGACTTAACTTGTAATTTAATCATCCAAACTCACAAATTTTAATTACATCTATCCAATTAGTGTGCATGAGTGAGTTCGTTGAAACCTTGAAAAACATTGTATTGCACTTAGTTTGATTAAATTACACGAGCAAGAACTTTGACATAACTTATAATGATCATAGCACATTCATGAGTAATATATAGCGCATTCATGAGTAATAGATAATCCACACAAATCAACACATTAGATTGACACAAGAACACGTGGAAACCGAAGAACAAATACAAAGTGAAATGTAACATTCATTTATAAGTGAAATGTCAATGTGCATGTCTCCAAAAGTACATGTATCCAAAAGTACATATATATCCAAAAGTATCCAAAAGTGCATGTCTCCAAAAGTACATGTATCCAAAAGTACATATATCCAATGAAGTCAATGTGCATGTCTCCAAAAGTACATGCACAATGAAGTCAATGTACATGTATCCAAAAGTGAATGTATCGAAAAGTACATATATATTCAAAAGCACATGTGTCCAAAACTATCAAATCCACATGTACATGTATCCAAATGTACATATATCCCATAAGACACATCAAAACTCAAGCTTCCTCTTGTTCTTTCCCGACGTTGATCCTCTAGGCACATCTCTAGGATCAGTGTGCATCTCTAGATCCTACAAATTAAATATCAATTGTTAAATTCAACTAACTATGTACACTAACACATTAGCTCAACAATTATCAACTGGTGCATGGAAAGTGCATGAAACACTTGGTCACTGAAGGACATCTCACCTCAACTGACAAAGGAGATTGCGTTGCTTGTGTAGCAGATGGAGCCGTTGGTTGAACATCCAGGATGGTCAAACCAGGGGGGCCAGGAACTGCTCCTGGTGGTGGTGGCTACAATGAAAAAATGTTGAAATAATTAGAAATGCATGAATAAACAATAGACAACAATAATAAACTATGTAAAGATAATGTTGAAATAGTTACATACCTGTGTGTGATCAGTTTCCATTGCAGATGCAGCACTGACTGTTGCATCAACCATCGATGTGAGGTTTTGAGTAAACAACTCGGGTTCCTGATGCAGTAAACATGCAATTCAAACATTAACAAAAACGATTTATGCACTGGATTTCAAGTTAAACAACAAATATCATCGAAGGATATACATTACCATGGTATGAGTAAGCTCATGGTCGTGGGAAGCTGGAGTCTTTCTAGGAGTAGAACGCCTCACATACACACGACCCTTGTTCATGAATGGCCTAGCGGGAGATACAAATCCAAGAAATGGTCCAGATGTCTCAAATGGTGCCTACAATCAGCAAGTGTTCATGTAGTTAGACATGCATGATTCAACAAACAAACATGTATTTAAAAAATGTCATTTTTAATTGTTTACCTGGAGCCCAGATGTTTCATCGGATGGTACGACCATGGGTGCTATCTCCACATTACCTTGCCCCAGTGAAGGATCTGCCATCTGCAAGTTTAATAATTATAAATATTAGACCGTAGATAACATTAGTGAACTAAAATGTAAAGTATGTGGAAATTAACAAATTAACAAGTATTAAAAAACTGAAATTTTAAAATGTTTACCTCGGTGTGAGATATGGCAATAGGTGCTATATAAGATGGGCCTACCAAATGGGTAGCATCATGCCCCCCTGTAGAGTCTGGAACATCTGACTCTGGGGTGTCGCTGTAGGCATAAAGCATCAACTGCAAGTTCACAAAATTAATATATTAGCTCAAACTATATATATGTGTACAAAGACGAAAATAAATGAAGAATTTATTACAATTAACCATCTACATACCTCTCTCAAAAACCCACTGAAGGCAACATCTGAGGCAAGACCATAGCAGGGATGACCACATGATGTGCACTCGTGAGGATCAGTACTAGGATGGTGATGTGTCGATGGTCCAGCAATAGTGGATGGTCCTGCATGGTGATGAGCTGGTGTATGTACCACACTAGGGACAGATGTCCCTTCCTCACCCATATGCTGAACCATAGTGCCATGGTGAACAAGCGCCCGTGCCAAACTCAAAAATGCATCACGTGTTTGTGGAATAATACGATGTACAGGTGGGACATCTGGCCCGGGAAACTGCTTGCGAGGTGCAAGGATAGGGCGATCCTAGTCTCAAAGCCTTGCATTGGGTCAGTTTTGGGGCATCCCCCCACCGATCCCCTGAAACTGCAAGATGTCAAAATAGTTTACGTGTTTATGTAACACGAACTCTGCGTACATCTTTCGAAGGAAATACAAGGTAATTTCCCTGTTGTTATGTGGTGGCATAACAAAAACCATGTACCATATATCCATCGAGTTATCAACAAATGGTTGAAACGTGCACCACTCAATGGAGATATGAGGCCTGTTTGCATTTGAGATTTCCCCTGTCCGAGGGTCCCTAAACAATGCAAATATGAGCTCTTTGGATATTTTCAACTTTTTTATTGCATTGTAGTCTAGTCCATCAGCATATTGTTGTCTTTTTCTTTCTCTATATGATGTAATATCATATAGTACATTGCTAGACTGTGAAATGGTGTCAACAATTGCATCCAAGGTTGATGCAAGCGAGCGGCGAATCCTGTCACCACCACTAAAAGCTGCACTAATGCCCCTCAAGTGGGCAAGCTCAATCAGTATCTCGGCATTTGTGTCCATAGCCACAACTGCAATAAAAACATCAATACGAAAATCATTAGAAACATATACATGGTATATAATGATGTCTCTTCAAAATTGAAAATGTATTAAATCAAACTCAAGTAAGCAATTTAATGGCATTCACTTACATACATTTAAAACTTAAAATTAAACATTTAATAATTAAAAAGTAAGTTTCGTTCAACTTCTTTCTAGAAGTTAAGGCACTTCGTAACCCTCATTGGTGACTTTTCCATGCAAACTTAGGTTTAAACTTCTTAGAATTTAGGAGTGTTATTTTGACATGTTTTGGCCTTTACGTCCCTTGCAGAAAAAAATATTTTCATCAACTTCATAAGCTAACATTAAATTTATTGATTTCAACATATTACGCCTTGTGGTTGGAGGGGAGGACAAAGTGGCATGGAATGAAATGGATATGTATGAGTTTGTCTTGCTAATATGATTACATATGTACTTGAGATGACTATCAATGATTAAGATGTTGAATAATCAACTAGAGATTGTGACTAGAATGACAATAACAACAATGTCAACTTCTCAAAACAGAGACAATTTCTCTCTACAAAATCGATCTCTACATTATATGGCAAGTTCAAAAAATTAAATAAAAACCATAGTGATTTTCTATATGAAGTCTTTGAGTTGAATCGACGGTCCCTGAGCATTGAGTAGATTGATCGAGGGTGTGGATAGGGCAGGCCCGAGAGACACTTTGTTAATGTGTTTTGGCATTTAGTCAAGGGTACTTAACTAAGAGGCAATGTATAGCTACATACACTTCTGATGAAATTTTGATTATGTTCATGGACAAATGATTGTGATGAAATTTTGAGAAACCAAGTTACTAATTTTTTTTGCATTTTTTCTATTCATGCTTGTGCATGCATTTCATCTTGTTATGGCCATTACCAAGGAAAATTATTTAATTAGTATCATGGGAAATGGCCTTTGAGGGTTGGAAATTTGGGTTTCATGTGGATGGATACATTGTAAAAAGGGAGGAGTTCTATTTTTTTCAATTTTTGGTTGGATTAGAAATTTTTGAGTTTTTGAAAAGGGATTCATTTTAATTATTCACTCATCTTGGTTGAGGGAGATGTGAATTTAATTAGAGATTAGGTTATTCCCAATTTTATAAATATTACAAAACTAGGTTGTTTTAAACAATAAAAAAATAGTAATTTAGGTTAAGAAATGACAAAAACTTTGTATGGGTGAATGAATTACCTAATTAGATGACAATCCACCGCTGAATTTGCTTCCCATCCAACTAAATCGAGCTCCACCGATACTCCAGGGCACACAAACCGTCCTCGTCCAACCTCTAATTCGCGTTTCTGATGCGTGAAGAGCGCCGCAGGTGGTTGGGGGTGGTCGAGACTGTGTTTTTAAATTGATTTTAGATTTCAATAACGCGTACACATTTTGTAACTACATAACGCGTATGCGTTATGGTTACCTATCCTACATGTCTAGTGACATGTCAGGCTCGGGTTTTACCATGCCAAGTGCTAAGTATCAGAAATGCGTTATGTTTTTATGTATAAGAAACGAGTTTTGAAAAAGTAGGATTGCATCTAAAGTGACCCTCATCTTCTTGCACACACCCTTAGGGGTACGACGATAGACTGTCGACCCTGAAATAGAAATCCATGCATGGGTAGGAACCTATTTCAGCTCACCCAGGGAAGCGTGTGCCATATGGGCGAGGCCATAACAACTTGGTCGCATACAATGAGTTGAGGGGCGTGCGATAAGGAGGACCTAATCCCTCAGCAGCCCTTAGTCTCCAATAAAGCATAGTTGGAAGGTTGGGGTAAAGTTTCCCGATCGCTACGCAATACTCCCCATAAGAAGAAAGAAAATAAATTGTCGCAAAGGCCCGTCGAAGAGGTACCTAGACAAGAACAAAAAGAAAGAAAAGAAATTGTGAGAAGGGCCCGCTGAAGAGGTACCTAGACAAGAACATGAAGAAGTTATCTAATCAATTATGCAAATTGGAATTACGCATAAAAAGTTTAGAGAAACATAATGAAATAATTAAATTTATTGAGATAAAAGAAATATCCGATTCGACTTTATTAAAAAAGAATTGAATTGGATTGCTACTAAAATAATTATTTTATTCAAGATTTTATTATTTTGAATTACTTTATTTTGATTGATTTTATTTTTTTTTCAACCGATTTTGATTGATTTTATTATCTTGAAAAAGGATTGAAAAAGATTTATTTTTTTAATTAAAGAATTAATTTTATCCAAGTATTAATGATTTGATTATTGTGAAAAAGAGTTAGAAACAAAATGAGATATTATTAAAAGAACTATTTTATTCTAAATCTTTATTTCTATTAGATACTATTATTTTGGAAAAACATAAGAAAAATAAAATAAAATATTAACAAAAGAACTAATTGATTCTTATCTTTATTTCCATTATTTTGAAAATGAATAATATTCTTGATTTTATTATTCTTGAAAAGGGAAACTAAATCTAAAAAAATTAATGATCATTTTATTTATCATTAATTAAATTATATATAGATTATTTCAAAAGAAAAGAAAAAGAAAAGATTTAAACTAAAATAGAAATTATATTAGATAAAATATTATCCTTTATTATAAAAGAAAAAGAAAAGGGAATATAGAGTGAACATGTGTCAAATACAACTAGGACTCTCTTAAAGACTATTACACCTAACTCCCACTGATTTAGGGAAATAGGTGCACACTTAAGAAAGAGAAAGACACTTGTAATTTGAGAATAATATTAATAAAATATAAAATTAAATGATTTATGTGTATGGAAAGACACATGGCACATAGATAGGTGCACACTTAAGAAAGAGAGATACACTTAGGATCTCTTGCTCCCTAGTGCTGGATGGGCACCAGAATCGAGGATTGATTTTATGGTTCTTGTGACTTGGGCTTAGCTTGATCGGGGATTGGGAGATCCTAGCACGAAGCTTGCTAGTGTGTTCTTACAACCCCATTAGCTTGGGGGTTCGGGGTGAAGGAGAGTAACATGTTGGCTTGATTTTATGACTTGGCCAACTTAAGGAGATAAAGCCCACACAAGTAGCTTATAGCAGCTTCCGATGTGTTTGGGATGACAATACCTCGTAGGTTATGGTCCTACTACTAGTTGAGTTTATTCTCTTTAAGGAGAATCTTTAAAACTCAACAAAATGTAACCTAAATTAATATACTGTTTCTAAGAAAGAAAATCCTAAATCTAGTCTCTAAATTTAATTTAATCAAACGTGTTTTCCTAAAGAAAGTCTTCTGTTTTGTTTGTTTTCTGAATTATTGATTGAAACCCTATTTCAAATGTAAACTATCAAATTAAACCTAATGACTTATTTAACTATTGCTAAATTTAAAGTAATTACAACTAAAATAAAAACTACTAAACCTATGACTCTATGACCCTATCTCAAGCTGAGAGCGTTTTGAAAAAACTAAATTAATCATTAACTAATTGTTTGAGATAACAAAGAATGAGACGTGATAATAATTCAGATAAAAATATCACAAACTATTTATCATACAAATTACTTTGCTGAAAAATGCACACACAGAAGAATAAAATAGTAAACTATTTTATTTCCTATTATGTTCAATTAATTAATAACTAATCTCCAATACCATATATTTGAATAAGAAATAATACTCATCATGAAAGCATTGTATACATACAAATGTTAACCGATATGAGTATACAATGTATTACAGCTAAATCTTAATCATCAATAACATATCAAATGACAGGATTCAGCAATACTTGAATCAAATAAAGATACTGTGACAATAGAGTAAACATCAGATAACGAATACAATCACATAAAAGTAAAATTGTATAAGTATAAAAACTGAGTATATGATATATTAAAATCTGAATTGAGTTTGAAAAACTGTAATCAAAACATTGATACCAGTTTTAGAAGTCTAGTGTCAATTCTCCACGAAGAAATTCAGAAGAATAATTAAAATTAAAAAAATTATGATTTCAATAAGCATTTCCTCTTGTACTCCATCGACCCCGAACTTACAGAAGAAAACAGTACAGAATTTCTGGGAAAACAATTCCCTAGATCCTCTACAAAGCCTTCTCCTTGGCAGCGTCTCCCTCTCCTTTTCTCGTTTAAAGCAAAGTTACAAACAGAAAAAGGAATGATTCCATAAGAGAATCAATTCATCTTCTGTTCTCCCGAGACACCCCCCACTCTGCAGTTGAATTTCAGCACTTTATATAAATCGCAGCCCACGCTTTAGCTTTTACACCTTCAATCGATATGATATCGCATATTAATAAATAATAAAATAAAGAAAGGAAACCTGTATGTACAAAAACACAACGAGAACGAGCAAGGAAAAATAATAAAAAATGAAATCTATAAGAATCTTCCCTTTTGACTTTGCGTACTCATTGCATGAAGACGAACTTCAATTTGTATATCGCTCGGTAGAAAATGATGCGTTTAAATTTCTTTGATCCATCGATCTCAATTTTGCAATTCAACTCAATATATTCATAATTATCATGGAAGAGTGATACCAGGATCTTTACCTTACTCTCAGCTATCTTGTGCAATCATATTTCATTCCTTCTTTGCTGGCGATAATTGAGAAAATATTTAATTTCATAATTCACTGGTGTACACGAGATCCTTTTTTTTGGTGGATTATTTACGGTTTGTTGGGAATCTGGCAATGAAGTTGTTTTCTAGAGATAATTTACTGCTTTTAAACTATAACAATAAACCCCAAATTTATGTGATATTCCTTCAACGATGTAGATGAACTCGTGGGCAAGTGGCACCTGTATCTTGTCATGCAGAAAAAGTGTTAGAATTAACAGCCTCGAACCACTTCACCCAAAATAAATGACAAAGATTTCTACTTTGCTAAATATACTGCGTGGCTGCCATGTGTTAAAATAGTTTCTGATTTTTGTTACATTGTAATCAATTAATAGATCGGCATGACAACACTTAGACGGTTTGCGTTCTCTGCTAACAAGCTGCTGTTGTATTCAAACGATGATCTCGATCTTGCAATCTGATGATATCTCATCTGTCAAGATGGCTTCAAACTTATTGTGGTTGAACAAGCAGTTATCATTTGAAGATTTTTCATATAATTTGATGATCCCTTATCTAACAACTGAAACGTGGCAATGGATTGGCATGACAGCTTCTTTGTAATGGGCTACCATGAATAATAATTTCACAAAATAAACAGTCATTATCATTCCAATGTTGTGCTTGAAATACCTTCTGTAACTATCGCTTCACTTTGTTTGAAAACATGCATTTTGGAGTGGCTTGGTAAAATAGATTTTAAAAAAAAAATCAATTACCTTTTCCAATATTTTATATTTGTCTTCACATAATAAATGATTTGAGAAAATCATGTCAGAAGGTAATAATTAACCATATGGCAGTTTTGCTTCAAATTTGATATGAGAGAATGTTTCATTTGGTTTTGCAACGTGAATGTAATCCACCATTGAAATAAGATCAAGTATTATAAATAAATGTGGTGAAATTTTTGAATAAAAGAACTTATAAAAGTCAATTTCAAATATTGTATCGATAAAAAGTTCTTTTATTTTAAATTAACGAAAATCATAAGATTACCAAAAACTTTATGTGAAGACATAAATATTTAAAAGAAGAAACTTTAGGTTAAAAATTATGGAAAATGCATTTTCAAATTGAAATTTTTAAAGATAAAGATCAAAATAATATATTTTGTAAGTTTCAAAAGTGAAAGTTTCTTTCAACTCTTTAATATGAAATGTTTTAAGATGTAAATGAAAATGTTTGAAAATAAAGAAATTGGGTTTAAACTTAAAATTGGAAAGATTGTGGATAGCTTCGATAAGGGTGTGCAAGTATTGTTTAACCACAAGAAAATGATAAATTATTGGCAAAATAGTCAGTTAAGTGACATAATAAAATGATTTAATGAATTTTCACTAACTGCTTTGGCACAATGACATCGCATATTATGATCGCATGAAAAACCAACAGAAGCATCAACTATAAACAACCCAAAGCCAAGACTTGAGAAAGCATAAGCCCATTAGATCATCTTCCATATAATCCGAGTTCAAAGAAAAGGTGACATAGAAAGTGAGAGATCATCCCAAAGGAATAAAATGAAATCACAAGCCCAATCAAACAAAGTAAAATGAAAGAATCATCGAATGCTAAATATTTACCAAAATTTATATGGGGGCCTCTTTATTTGCAAAATCAATGGGAGTTGTTGGGGTGCCAACATAACCTTGATACGATAGGGTGGTCAACCGAGGGGTCTCTTGGTAAAATCGGCAAGGTTGGAAGCGACTCGAGAAAGATCGACGACCGTACATACAAGGACTTCGTCAACGGAGTGCTCAACTACTGTCAAAAGGTATAATGTTCAATTTTCATGTACTAGTTGAGTTTATGTAATTTTGTTTATGGTTCATAATTGATTTTCAAGTTTTTATTAATTTAGATATTATGTTAGTTCTATTTTGGAAGTCTTTTGGGGGGACCCGAAATGGGGGTCCCTACATTTGGTATCAAAGCCGGTCGAGCCTTGAGAGCACCGGACACATATTATACCGAGAGGTTGTCGGTATCTTCATCAAACGTTAGGTTGCTCCGGAAAGTTGCTTCAACCACGGCCACAAACAGTCTTCAAGCTCGACAATCTAAATCAGGTTCAACACTTGTTTTATTTTCTTTTTCTAGTCGTATGTAAGATTTATATGTGAGCTCATTTCAAAAACAAATATAATGATGTGGGAAACAATCTAGTTGTGATATTATACATTGTGTGTTTTGTTGATATATATATATATTACGAATTTATGTGGAAATGCAGAAATTTTGATTCAGTTTTAACTCTCTGTTCTCAACTTGTATATATGCTGATTTCATATGGAAACGCAGAGATGTAGATCCAATCTCTATGGAATTTTAAACTCTGTTTCTTTTTTTTTTTACTCTCGAATCTTGGTGAAGCGCAGAGGTTTTAAATCCCCATTTGTATTTCAAAACTCTGCGTCGATTTCAATAGGATGAGTATTTTAAATCCCTATCTGTACCTCAAACTCTGCATGGATTTCGATCGGATGAGTGTTTTAAATCCCCATATGTACCTCAAACTCTGCGTCGATTTCGATCGGATGAGTGTTTTAAATCCCTATCTGTACCTCAAACTCTGCGTCGATTTCGATCAGATGAGTGTTTCAAATCTGTATCTGTACCTCAAACTCTGTGTCGACTTAGATTGGATGAGTGTTTTTAAATCCCATTTATATTTCAAACTCTGCATCGAATACGATTTCAGTGAGTGTTTTAATCCCCAATTTATATTTTTTTCTGCGTCGACTTCGATTTGGATGAATGCTCCAGATCCCATTGAATTTTAACCTTGCAACAAATCTCGAATTGAATTGGTTGAGTTTTAAAGTGTTCTTTTTTATAAAAAAAACTTAATTCTATTATAATAGTACCTTCGAGTACTTGTAAAAGTAAAGGAACTCTGTTTCATGTCCATAGTATTTGATTATTTGGAACGCCAGAGAAATTGTGAAGAATTTTAAATATAAGAGAAATTGTGAAGAATTTTAAATATGGATTTCCTAATCATAGAATCTTCTGCGTATGGATGAATTCAACCGACCATTAGATTTCATTTCAAATTCTGGATTTCGTTACATTAAATCTCTGTGAAATTTAAAAATCTCTGTGATTTCATTTCAAATTTGATTCAACAAATTCAGAATTCGACTGCCTGTCCATAATTGGAAGTTAATCCCGATGGATTGACTTTCCTGGAATTATGGTTGAATAGCATCAATCTATTAAAAGTTTCTGAGTGTAATTCAAATACCGGTCGGCGTTCCTCCAAATTCAGGTTTTAATTCAACATTGGGAAATCCCGATGTATCCCTTGGAAATGTGTTGGCGTTTTCCCCGATCCACTATTTGTTGGAAAAAAAATTTCTGTGACCGTAAATTCTGGAAATTTCAATTCCAAATCGTGGCAGCCATGTCGAATTCAGGCTTCAGGTCTCAAATCGAACTTGACCTGTTAGTTCTCCATACTATAATTCTATAATTATTTACTTCGAATGTAAATTGACCTTTTTTTTTCTTTTCCTACTTATCCCTGTCAAAGATCTTACGGTCCTCCTCCCCATGGAGAATTCAGTGGTTAAACTCCAACTCTGCCATCATCAAATATTTTGAGATCTAAGTAAGAAACCGGCTAACGTCCTCCATTCCAATCTGTGTAGAAAGTTGGAACTTAGCAATTACAGGATGAACTTGCTAGTGCGGCAGGTGGTTGCGCAATTTCATTTACATTCTTTGTTTATAATGCAAGATACCCGAGTTAAGTTTTATAGATTTTGGGGAATGATGTATGTTGCTTAGCTTATATTAATTTCATGAGAAATTTTGCAATGTATAAATTATATGTATCAGTCGTATTTTTTGACCTCATATAAAATATTGTATAAATGTGTATTATGCCCTTAAAATTTATATCAAGTATGTTGCTTAGCTTGTCCTATGTTGCCCATCTTAGTGTAAGTGATTCATTTGATAAGCGTCTTAAAAAGATATCTTCTGTAGAGTTTTTCCCTTTTTAAAATCTCATTTATATGTATTTCAAACTAACTCCTCCTTGGTTGCAACTATGCCCCGTTAATGTTAGGACTCTAACTGCCTCGAATAGTAAGGAACTTCCCGTGCCACTTATACCAATATTAAATATTATAGGTAGCTGTTTTACTTGGAGAAGTTACTCCAGATCACCCATCGAAACATCTAAGTCGCTTAACTAATCATATACTCCCAACTATCCAAAAGCATTAATAAATGTATATATTTATGTTTTGTCTTAAATGAAATGTTTTTTTTAATACTGTCCTCGGAATGCCCTTTTTGGTAAAGGTTATGTTGTGGAAATATAGGTATTATGTTCAAAAAATAAATGCACCCTCCCTTGGCTTCCAATCAATTAAATTGATCTAACTCTTTTATCATAGAATACACATAGATGATTATTGGATAGTTGTCTATTCATTTATAAATGATTCAGTTTTATGTGGAAGATTCTTTATTTTTTATTTTTTTATATTATTAGCGAAGAATAATTGTGAATGCCTTTCAATAGTTAATTAATCTCTTAGATAATTTATATGTGCATTGCTTTTGCTTAATAGGAAGGCACGGATCTAGTCCAAGATAATTGGAAATTATTACATAATGTTAATGTTATAGTTTTAATAATAATTTTAATTATATCATATATATATGCAATGTGGAAATATTGTGAATGTGGTTATACTTTTACTTAAGTATAAATGTTAAAAAAAAAAGATTATTTTCATAGGAGGGAAAGTTACATAATATTAATGTTATGGTATTACATTATTGACGTTTCCATTTGAAAAGTTTAAAATCCTTAGAAGAGTATCCTAGTATAATTGAGAGTAGGACATGAGTGTACCTAGTGAACTTCTCACTTTAGCATTGCAAATTAATTCTTTACAAAAAAAAAAATCACTTACTCAAGATGAGAGACACTACATTTACGATTAAGTTTTATAAGATGAATATCATGTAATTACTAGTAGTACTATGAGCAAAGGTGAATAAATGCAATTTTGTTATCCAAGTGACATCTAAGTTATTTATTACCCATTTTATTAATATGCGATCTTGTTACGTAAACAAGGAATTTATATAGATGTTAAGAGTGGGGTTAACATGTATAGGTATCATGTATTTATTTCCCTTGAAATATGTTAGAAGCAATAAATGCATGCAATGCTTAGTAAGAATGAATAAACGCATACTTCTATATATATTTTAGTGATGAAGAAAATGTATAGTTAGAGATATGGAAAGGTACTTAGTATCTGTTCACATTAAAATATAGGTATGGTTCCATATTAGAAGAAGTCATGAATGTGTTGCACTTGGATTCAGAATTATAATACAGAGGTGTGGAATTGATTGAGTTTTATTTAATTATTATGGTTATGTTATAATTCAATTGAGAGGTTACACATATTTATTTTGAAATTTTGATTCCCCTTTTTGAAAGGGTAGACATACCTGGAATCGAAAAGCTTTTACTTAGAGTTCCCCTTACTGAGTTAAGAACATTAAAGATTAAAGAAACTACATGAATAACTTAGGGTGTTTAAAGAAGAATAAATAAATAAACTTACTCTCTCGAGAGCGAGGCACAATTCTTTTATGTGTCATGAAAGGAGTATTTAATTGAAAAGAAAACAAAGGTTTAGATAATTTCTACTTAGCAAGCTATTATGAAGTTATTGTTGCAATCTTAGAGGGTCCTGTGCTTTATACTTTATAAATGTCAAAAGGGAGATAGATCATTCATAGGACATTTAATTGCAAATACTAATTATAGAATGGGAATAAAATGGGAATAGTCATATGTATTCATGCATAGGAAATGTAAAATGGAAAGGGGATTAGATATATGAAATTATGCATAGAATTTATATCATGAAGAAGGGGATTAGTCATAGATATTCATGCATAGTAAGTGTTTTTACATATATATATACTTTGAAGGCCTATATACATATATATAGGTTATATGATTAAATGGGTGTACTTCCATTAAGTGATGTCAAGATTTTATTATGTAGATTAGAATTGTTGATAAATTCATACACGGATCTTGAATTAGAATGAGAATTACAAATAAGTTAGACAAGGCTCCTTATTAAGGACAAATATGGTTTTAGATAAGTTTGTTAATCCAATCGAAAAGTAATTGATCCTATAGATCAAATACATATGATCATATCTGTTAGGATGCATGTAAATGTCATTATCAAAGAAAGGAAAGTATGCTTAGTATTTATAGAAATTTGTAATGGGGTTTTGCTAAAAGGGAAAGTATATACTTATATTTTATCAATTAATATTCATGATTGAAGTACGAAGCTAGAGAAGTTAGGATTAATTTGATTAGTGGAAAGATCAGAGCTGCAAAATTTACTTATTCTTCTTCGGCAAGGATACTTCCAACTTCAGGAATAGGTTAGAATTATTATTCTAATATGTAAGCTTGAATGGTATTCAGGGTTCGTATACTTTTGATGAAAGGCTTTGCGTCAATAATTTTATCAATTGGTTGTAAATGCTTATTTTCTAAATCAAGACGATGACTTCACGGGTATGCACTACTAGTTGTAATCATGCTTCGATTGTGAAAAGAGAGAAGTTATACTTACGCTGAATTATAGAATCTTAGCTGTACTTGAGTTAGGAAGAGAAGAAAACCTTACATAACTTTGTTTATAAAATATGAGATTATACTTTTTTGGCACTCCACTATTTAATTATACCTTGGATTGTGAGAAGAGAGAGGTTGTATGTAAGATTAGTTTATGAATGGAAAAGTTATGTACTGAAGAATAGAACTTGAAAGGGTTAACTCTTATTTTGAAATTCAGATACTGTTTAAAATATATGATAGTTATACCTAACTATAGAAAAGGAAGAAATTGGGATCGAAGATTTTATTCTTTAGGTCGAAATGTGTTAGTATTTTAAGGATTTACATAAATGAAATACTTACAGTTTTGTTGAATGAAAAGAATTTGCTATGCACAATTCCAAAGTTCGGTCGCAATTAGGGAGCCAATAGAATACTGCTGTGGGGATCGCTACACTATGAAAGGTACGATTTAGTTATATTATCAATTATGAGATGTATACTTATATGATGGTAGAAAAGAGGAAATGAAATTTTATTATCAATTGTGGTTATGTTGAAGAAATGAATGTGGAAAGAAAGAGAAAACTCACCATGGAAGTACATGAGACTTAACTTTGGGATGGAGTTTTTAATAAGAGAGGGTGTATGTAATGCCCGCCTCGGTACTTTAACTGATTAGACTAATGAGGACACTAGTTTTGAAGAGACCGAGTTTTATAAAACTTAGATCATGGAAATTGCTTTGAAAATTATCATGTGAAATGGAAATTATTAGATGAATGATAGATGAATGCTCGACTGACTGAGAAATGATGATGAATGATGAAAATGCTTCATAATGAAAATGATGATGAATGATGAAAATGATGATGAATGATGAAAATGATGATGAATGATGAAAATGCTCGACTGACAGAGACATGATGATAAGTGATGAGTAATTTGTATGCTCGATTGACTGAGACATGATGATAAATGATGAGTAATTTGTATGCTCGACTGACTCAGATACTAGAATGAATGATGAAAATATTTTATAGTGCGGCGCTACTAATGTTGGCTTGAGTGTGTGCAGTGGTAGGTAAGACGGTTTACCGACTGACCCACAAGGGAATTATAGGGGTCGTAAGAACCGAAGGAATACTTAGGGGTACGGCGACAGACTG
This sequence comes from Larix kaempferi, assembly GCA_027924585.1. Taxonomy (NCBI): domain Eukaryota; kingdom Viridiplantae; phylum Streptophyta; class Pinopsida; order Pinales; family Pinaceae; genus Larix; species Larix kaempferi. The sequence continues at coordinate 12,102,615 of BSBM01000150.1, forward strand.
TAAACCCTGAAATAACAATCCACGCACGTGTAGGAAGCCGTTTCAACTCACCCGGGGAACTGTGTGCCGTACGGGAGGCCATAACGACTTGGTCACGTACGATGAGTTGAGGGGCATGTGATAAGGAGGACCTTATCCCTCAGTATCCCTTAGTCTCAAATAAAGCGTAGTTGGAAGGTTGGGGTAAAGATTCTCGATTGCTACACAGTACTCCCCATAAGAAGAAAGAAAATAAATTGTTGTAAGGGCCCACTGAAGAGGTACCTAGACAAGAACAAGAAAAAAGAAAAGAAATTGTTGAAAGGGCTCGCCAAAGAGGTACCTAGACAAGAACAGGAAGAAGTTATCTAATCAATTATGCAAATTGGAATTACGCATATAAAGTTTAGAGAAACATAAAGTAAGAATTAAATTTATTCAGATAAAAGAAATATCCTATTCCATTTTATTGAAAAAGAATTGAATTGGATTGCTACTAAAAGAATCATTTTATTCAAGATTTTATTTAATTGATTTAATTATTTTGAAGTACTTTATTTTGATTGATTTTATTATCTTGAAAAAGGATTGAAAAAGATTTATTTAGTTGATTGATTATATTAATAAAATAATTAATTTTATCCAAGTATTAAAGATTTGATTATTGTGAAAAAGAGTTAGAAACAAAGTGAGATATTATTAAAAGAACTATTTTATTCTAAATCTTTAATTCTAATAGATACTATTATTTTTGGAAAAATATGAGAAATAAAATAAAATATCAACAAAAGAACTAAGTGATTCTTATCTTTATTTCTAGTTTTTGAAAAAGAATAATATTCTTGATTTTATTATTCTTGAAAAAAGAAACTGAATCTAGAAAAATTAATGATCATTTTATTTATCATTAATTAAATTATATACAGATAATTTCAAAAGAAAAGAAAAAGAAAAGATTTGAACTAGAATAAAAATTATATTAGATAAAATATTATCCTTTATCATAAAATAAAAAGAAAAGGGAATATAAAGTGAACATGTGTGAAACACAACTAGGACTCTCTTAAAGACCACTACACCTAACTCCCACTGATTTAGGGAAATAGGTGCACACTTAAGAAATAGAGAGACACTTGTAATTTGAGAATAATATTAATAAAATATTAAATTAAATGATTTATGTGCATGGAAAGACACATGGAACATAGATAGGTGCACACTTAAGAAAGAGAGAGACACTTGTAATTTGAGAATAATATTAATAAAATATTAAATTAAATGATTTATGTGCATGGAAGGACACATGGCACACAAATTTTTGCTATTAAAGAAGGGAGGAGAAGGAGAAAATGATCTCTTGATCCCTAGTGTTGGATGGGCACCAGAATTGAGAATTGATTTTATGGTTCTTGTGAGTTGGGCTTAGCTTGACTGAGGATTGGGAGATCCAAGCGGGAAGCTTGCTAGTGTGTTCTTGCGACCCCATTAGCTCGAGGGTTCAAGGTGAAGGAGAGTAACCCCGATACGGTAGGGTGGTCAACCGAGGGATCTCTTGGTAAAATCGGCAAGGCTGGAAGCGACTCGGGAAAGATCGACGACCGTACATACAAGGACTTCGTCAACGGAGTGCTCAACTACTGTCGAAAGGTATAATCCATTTTCATGTACTAGTTGAGTTTATGTAATTTTGTTTATGGCTCATATTTGATTTTCAAGTTTTTATTAATTTGCATATGATGTTAGTTCTATTTTGGAAGTATTTTTGGGGGACCCGAAATGGGGGTCCCTACATTATCTTCCACACATACCAACCCTAGCCTGATTTATTGATCTTGAACCTCTCGATGATCGACTGCGTTGTACCACCCGTTTATGTCCCATTCAGATGCCACACCTCCTGCTCGTTATTTGTGTTAGAAACTTGATGATATGCATTTATATTCCTCCAGGATTCAGATACGATTTTCTGTATCAAATATTCCTCCATGATTCAGATACGATTTTCTGTATCGAATAGGTTCCAAATTCTCATTAATAAAGAATATTATTTTCATTTTCGTGGATATTTTCCTATTGTTGTATATGTGTGATTTTGTTTTCCACACTATTAACTTGTTTTCAATTTGTGAATTCCTGAGCAATGTATACGTTAATGGTTGAGACTGTGCACTCTGATAAAAGCAGACACATATCATAGGAGTGAAAATGTATGCTACAGTTCCTGTAGGTATTGCATTAGGGGTAGAGTCACTACAAGAAAAAGAAACTAGATACGCAAAGGTTCCCCTTCATGGATAGTGTTAGCACTCTATAATTTTTGGCAAAATAATCGCAACTATGGATAAAGAAATTTCCAAATGTAGAAAACCTATGGGCAAAAGTATGTGAATTTATAAAATACATCAAATCTTGACATACACATAGCTCCTAGCCACCAAAGAAGGGGCTCATGAGATATTGCACAACACATTAATTTAATTTGAAAGCGTTGGTGTATATGAAAAACAAAGACACCTTTACTCTCTTCCATGTGGGATAATTCCTATGTGCAAATATAATTTAAAAAAAAGCCTACAGAAAATCACTTGACAGTTTCAAAGTGAAAGTCAGCCGCGTCATTCCCCAGGTGTCTTTTCAAGCTTAAATATCATGGAAGGGTGAGGTCGTGGCAATCTATGTATGCAGGTTTGAGCTCTTATCAAATGCCAGATGTAGTTTTCTCCTCTCTCATACATGCTTTCAGTTGGAATCTAGCAACATATTTGCATGCATATACCTGCCTTCCCCTACGACACTCCACAAGACAAGCTGCAGGTGTTTCTCTCCAAGATGTAGCGGATTCTGGTGTCTTATTTTCTATTCTCATGTGCAGGCATAAGGTTATCAGCCTTTTTGGGGCGCAAAAGGAAATCCTTCACCCATATGACATGCTTTTGCTTTCAATTTTTGTTTTGTCATCAGAATCTTTCAGGACGTCAGAATCATTTTCTCCTATTTGCCTACCACAATTCAATCGAATGGCATTCCTTTATGCTTATGTGCAATACCTTGAAATAGAGAGGTCACTCGTCTTTTGGATTCGCATTGAGAATATACTAGTTAAATCAAATGTCCTAAGTGAGGTTTAGAGGTCAATGCTGGATGGTAGTCACTGGTCACATATCAACACAGAACATGGCCATGAGAAAGAGTCATCAGCAGTCGTTCTATAAATGGACCCGACATTTTGACGACCATGGGAAATTATGTTGTTTTACTAATACTCACAGCAAGAATGATGTGGAAGAGATGTTAAACTGAAGCTCCTGATAACAGAAGCTGTAAATATCTCTGTTGTAGGTGAAGATCGCGTTGCCCAATATTTACTTGCAATGATCAATACTCGTCACGTGCCTTTGCGCTGGAAAAGTTTGAATACTAAGAGATGAAAGCATTATTGACATTTTCCTTTCCAGAGGGTTCTCAGGTCACTGCAAGCAAGGTTGTGGAAGCGATAACTACGGAAAATGCATGGAGAGATTTTCTCTTGAAAGACTTGAAGTACTTGGAAGATGCTTTCCTCAAATATGCAGTCAGTCACCGCATTTTCTTGTGTATGACAAATTGGATGAGGGACAAAGAAACAAAAAGAGGTCTAATGCTACAATAAACTCAAATATGTACAAAAGGGCCAAAGGAAAGGATTTTCCAGCATACATCCGAGATGAGTATTTTGATCCAAAACGATATTTTGCTCTCGGTCGTCCCTGCGAAATGTTTGTACTCCTATGGTGGTGAATACAATTCACTGTTTTGAAAGAAATAATACAATGGCAGATGCAGATTCTACGAGTGTAAAGTATACAAAACGACATCACTGGTTACATATGAAGACAAGTGCAGGAGATTGGTCAGTGGGAATGTTTTCATCTCTTCTTCTTGCAGCATTATCTGGGTGTTTGAATGTATTGTTGCCCAATCAGATATGGGTTGTGGTTACACGCATGCAGACTCATACAAAGACACTAAAGACAGCAAAGGATGGTGAACCATTATATCCCATTACCGAGCTTCCACCTACTACTGCAGATGATACAATTGTGCCACGGTTGGTAGAGGTTCACTATTATGGAACAAGACATGCGGTGCAAGAGCTTTATGATAAATCTGGACTTTTGGGATTATGAAGAGGTGTTATGCCGACACTTATCACGGTGAGCAATCCTTCTATTCAATTTATGATCTATGAAAGTTTATTGAAGCGCATTAGAGCCAAGCAGGCCTTGAACAAGCAGAGCCTTGAAAGTGTGATTGCATTTGAGATTTTCTTGCTTGGAGCTCTCGCTAAACATGGAGCAACAGTTGTAACATATCCTTTATTGGTTGTTAAATCAAGGCTTCAAGCAAAGTAGGAAACAGACAAAGCACAACAATACGCAGGAACTTTGGATGCTATTGCAAAAACAATTCATTATGAAGGATTATCCGGTCTTTATAAGGGAATGAGCACAAAAATAGTGCAGAGTGTACTGGCAGGTGCAATACCTTTTACGATTAAAGTGGAGTGAAGGAGGGATGACGATATTTGAGATTTGAAGGGATTTCGTGGTATGTAAATGATGCATTATTCATAAGAGATGGGAGATCAATGGCTCGTAGCCATTTCGCAGCACCAACGTACGCAGGGAAATGATGAAAAGAGTGGTTTCTAAATCCAATATTGTCGTGCACGTGGTGGCGTTGAGGAATTTCGCATATATAAAAATGGTATTGGAAATCAGTCAAATGCTGTGCGAAACCACCTTACGTGGCATCGAAACTATCCTCTATTTACGGAAGAAAATGAGGTTTTATTTGGCATTACTATTTATACATAAGACACTGCACTTTTTAAGCTTGGAGAACAATGCAACAGGTCAAAGAGGAGGTGTAAAACACCTGGAAATTAAAAGATAGACAGAATTGAATAAATTTCGAAGCTTTTTCAACAGTTGGAGAATCTTTGCAGCTGGTTCCGATTTTCATGACTAGAGTTTTTCTTGTTTATTATTTTTTGTAAAACTTTGTTAAAGATTAGTTCTGGACTTTAAAGGATTTGTTTAAAAGAAAGTTATCTTTAGAAGAATATAGTTAGGGTTTGCTCATGGAGCATTTTTTTTTATAAATTATACATTTTACAATGTAAAGGGGATTCGGATTGCCATTGGGGAGGAGACCCATTCTGGGTATTAAAGTTGTTTTCAGAAAATCAATAAAAGATTTCAGAAGTTAAACAGGTTTTTATCAAAGATTCATATGTTGTTCAAAATTTCAGTTTGTATTTTTTTCTTCTTATATGTGCATGTTTACCTTCTTTGTTATACTTTCCAATATATAATTATCTTTTATATTCAGGATGAAAGTTTAAAAGAGATTGAGATTCATATTCCTATGCCTCGATTTATCGCATCTGAGTATCCATTTACTTCTCCAAAGTTGACAGTGTATTCATCTGAAAATTGATGCCCATTGTTGATGGATTGTCTTTGCTTCTTTCTATACCACTCGCAAAAGCTTATTGACTATATTATGACAACTACCTTGCCTTTGTACAAAACATTTGCTTATCTGCTGGTCTATATTTTTCTGTTTTCGACTCCATGCCCAATGAACTATTCTCTCCACTTGATTCACCATTTTTAAAATCCTGTTCTTATTTATCATCTATTTATTGTTCTTAAAATAACAATCGATTGCTGAGGTGACATTGGGTGATTGAATTGTATGAGAGAGCCCTCTCTGGATTGGAAGGGATAGCTTCTAATCCTAAAGGTTGGTTTGAGGTTACCTCGGGGTTTCCTTGATACAACCCAAGGTAAAATCCGAGTGCTAACAAATAGCTTGTTAGAGGGACTATGGCCATTTAGGCCATGGAATTTTGAGACAATAACATGTCTATGGTTCCCTTAGATGTTATGGGTTGCATGCATGCTACACTGATGCAACCAATGGTTTTTTCTCCTTGGTTTGAGAGGATTGGGAAATCTTCTTATACCATTGCAATTCTTGGTCTTCAACAAGGAATTCCTAGTAAGCGCGTGTCATCAACTCATGTTGACTATGTCCCTACCCTCTATACACACCGTTCATTGCTTGTATCGATTGAATGATCTGGTGAAGTGTTTGGATCATGTCAACGAAGGTGGCTCGCCGCCTTCGACGTCATGAGAAGCTTAATGAAACTTATCATTTAGAGGAAGGATAATTCATAACAAGGTTACCATAGGTGAATCTACGGTGGGATCATTAACAAGCAATTATCAGACGATACCCCTTTGTGGGATAGGGGATAGTTGCATGACCCATGCGGCCGGCTTTGTTGTGGGTGGTGGTGGGATGCGGCTACCTTGGTTAGTGGGTGTAGGAGGTTGGATCCCACTAAGATGTAGGGTGGGAGACGACTACGACCCATGTGATCGGCTTCATTGAGGGCGGTGATGCCTCGTCGTTTCATTTGCACGATGTTGTTTCCTTGATCATGGATCACATGAAATCGACTCTCCAATACAAGCTCTCACAAACCCCTTTCTTCTACAATGCATAATCATTAAGGATTGTTTAGTGGATGGGTGAAAACGCTATGCAATGCATTGGGTTGGCCACCCTAGTAATCCCTATCACCCTCTCAGGATTCCATCGTGAAAGTTGGGTAGTTTTTTGGGTTCTTTTCTGAAGCACCTTTCTGGGTGTATGTGGCATCTATCCAACAACTCTTAAATTTGCCCCTTAATTTCTTCATTTTCAAGGAATGAATTCCTACATAAAGCCTCGTTTGGAATAACAACTATATCTCTCAGGTTGATTCCATGTATGTTCAATCGGATGGCTTGGATGCATTTGATGAGGTTCTCATAACAACTCGTGATAATAGTACTATAATAGCTCATCCAACTGCTTCTATTAATTTTACTTCTCCTATCAAACTAGAAGCATGTTTTATGAGTTCCCATGGTCTTGGTGACAATTAAAAGGTGCTAATTTCTCTTCCTTTTGGGATCACAAAATGATCAAGGAAAACTATTATGATGCATTGATTATTTTATGAGCTTCAATTCCAAAATTAGTGCTAAATATTATATGGTTGGGTCCTTTTACCTCATCATCACACATGCTTGGGATTTTCTAGTAGTTAGTGCTTGTTCTTTCATATTTATTAGAATTCATCTCAATGCCAATTTTCCATGAAAAACTTCCTTACGGAAACTCTTCAGGGATATGGTGGCCATTTTTGGATGCATAACACCGTGAATAATTTTTTACAACTAGACAATGGTTTGGTATTAACTCCTAGGTCCTAAGTTCACGTAGTTTCCTCTAGGTCTCATGGATCATGTGTAGCACCCCAAACAACCACACATGCCCTACATAGGAAATATTTAGCAAATGAGTGAGATATGTCCATCATTTTGAGAATTAACATACCAAGGATGGTTCTCGATGCCCATGCCATTCCCTTATCCTCACGTGGGGTATCACACATGCCCATAATACACAATGTTTGGCCTCCAGTTTGATATGGTGGTGATTTCAAAGTTCAAAAGAATTTATATGTTTCTTAGGGATAAGGGAATAGTTTGGTGCAAAAACCTAGGTTCTAAGTCCATGTACTCTATCTCTAAGCCTTACATGCCATGTGTGGGGCCTTAAGGCACAACATAGGCCATGCATATGCAATATTTGGCATGTAAGTAAGATGTGGTGTTACATTTGAATATTTAGTACACCAAGGATGGTTTTCATGACCCAAGTTGTCTTCCAGGTTTTAGTCCATAACATGTGGATTTGGGGTTCTACATAAGCCATCCATTAGGCCCTATCCCATATTTTTCTTGTGACAGGGATATGGTGGCCATTTTGAGGTTTGTCACATCATAGATTCTTCTTGGTCACTAATCCATGGTTTGATGCCAAAACCCATGTTGTTGGGATAGAACATTTGTCTGTGGGGCTCATGTTCTTTGCATAGTAACCCACATCATTGCATAAGGCCTTTGTAGGGAATCCTTAGCCTACATGTGAGATATGGACACCACGTTGAGTAGGGGCACAATAGGGATGGATCTCGAGGACCATTCCATAGTATAATGAAAAATATAGAACCTTGCACTGTAGCCTTTTACTATGGAGCTCATGGTCTATGTGTGTGGTCCCAAATGACCATATTATCCCTCCATAGGGAATATTTTGTTTATAAATGGGATATGGTGCTCATTTTGAAGTTTAGAACACTATATATGGTTCTTGGTGCCCATGATGTGGTTCAATGCCAGAATGTATGGTATTATACCACAATATTTGTCTATGGGGATCGTGAGACATCCTTGTGTCCCTTGGACACCATAAAGGCACTGCAAAGGGATCTTTGTAATGTGATCATGATATGATGACCATTTTGAGTTTGGAACATTGAGGATGGTTATCATGAATTTAGACAATGGTCAATGGTTAACTTCACTGTATGACTCATGGTCCATGTGTAGGGGCCCACATATAATTACTTTACCTTACAAGCACGATATGGTGGTCATTTCAATATTTGTAACATTGAGGATGGTTCTCGTGACCTAGACCATGTCATGTTAACTAAATTTAAGGTTTAATTCCATATTAATTTGCTATGGGGTTGTTGGTCCATATAGTTGGAGTGTCAGTCATTCTTATTGTGCAATTATTGAGTTTGGAGACTTTCTTTATCCTTATCAACTTATTTTCTTATATAGTTGTCATCAATTTCAGTGTTATGGTTAGTTGGCATGTCTCTCCCTAAGTTAAAACAAATTGTTTCTTGTAAGGACTATGGGTGAGTTTATTAATTGTCCTGTCATATTCATTGTACCCAACCTAGTGCTCTTGTTAATAAAGCTGTTGAATATATATACATTCCCTCAACTCCAACATTGTGGTTATATTCATGAAATCCTTTTATCTCAAATTTTCTTATAGATATATCATCTTGGGTGTCCTTGGAAAATGAAAAAAAGTCACCAATAACTAAAATATGCCTTGAGAATCTAAAATTTGACAATGGAAACTACAACATGTTTTCCCGCTGTTGCATTTGGTTTTGGCTTCTCTCAATTGCAATACTTGTTAGAGGAAATTAGGGCAGCTTCAAGGCCTAACATCAACACTTCACATCGTCAGGGGTTTGAATCACATCCATAGACTTTGCGGCACCCGCAAGCGAGCGACATCCTCTCACTGTCTGTACTCTGGCGGACCTAGGTTTAGGGTAGTGAACATGGTTTCTTACAGACATCTTTTGTCAATGGTGGAATCAGTGTTGATAGGCCCTGAAGCCTTACCCCATGAGCGGGCCGAGTTAATGCACATTCTGCGTGGTTTCCTGCCCGATTTTAAGAAGTTTCTGGAGTACCTGGTAAGTAGATATTTTCTTCCTTTTTTTCCCAGTACAAATTCTTTTTATTTTTCTCAATAATGGACAACTTATCTCTGGCATTTAGCATGAAAATAACTGTTTATTTGACCCTCTCGCTGTCTGTACTCTGGAGGACCTGGGTTTAGGGTAGTGAACATGGTTTAAACGGTGGAATCTGTGTTGACAGGCCCTGAATCCTTACCCCATGAGCGGGCCGAGTTAATGCACATTTTGCATGGCTTCCTGCCCGATTTTAAGAAGTTTATGGAGTACCTGGTAAGTAGATATTTTCTTCCTTTGTTTCTGAGTACAAATTCTTTTTATTTTGCTCAATAATGGATACCTTATCTACCAGTACAAATTATTTTTATTTTGCTCCATAATGGATACCTTATCTCTGCCATTTAGCATGGAAATAGATGTTTATTTGACCCTCTCGCTGTCTGTACTCTGGCGGACCTGGGTTTAGGGTAGTGAACACCGTTTCTTACAGACAACTTTTGTCAACGGTGGAATCGATGTTGACAGGCCTTGAAGCCTTACCCCATGAGCAGGCCGGGTTAATGCACATTCTGCGTGGTTTCCTGTTCGATTTTAAGAAGTTTCTGGAGTACCTGGTAAGTAGATATTTTATTCCTTAGTTTCCTAGTACAAATTCTTTTCATTTTGCTCAATAATGGATACCTTATCTCTGGCATTTAGCATGAAAATAGTTGTTTATTTGACCAGGGGAATATTTAATTTATTATCTTAGTTTAATACACATTGGGAGATGACATAGACTTTGATATTTAAATGCCCCAGTTGTTCTACTTTAACTCATCTTGATACTAGCCCTCAATGCTGTAAATGCAAAATATCACATTACAGTATGCACCCAAATATTCATGATTACACCAGCTTGTGCAAAATGGCCTTCAATACTATAAATACAAAATATTACATCATACTATGTATCCAAATATGCAATGTGCATGCGCAAAGAACACCATCTCATCAGCTTCCTTTTCCCTCACCACGAGTTTGGATGATGGGCCCTCGCTTGGTAGCCCGAAATGTTGACACGGATAAACTAAACGCAGTTTCTCTAGAAACTAATATTACAAATATATACAAATTGTTAGCTATCTTCTGATTTTCTTCCTTATATCTGCCTGTGTATTTCTCTCCTTACAATTGTCATTTTCTTTCCTTACCGCATTCCTTTCCCTGCACCCCTCCACAGCTGCATTTTTACGGTTCATCAATTGAACTATTCATTTATAACCAGCCTAGATCAATCTTAACCCCGGAACTGTCAAGCACTGAGAGGGATCGAATCCCTTAACAGGTCCTGTGTTAAGATGGAGTTAGGCTGGTTTACAATCAATTAAGAAAAAGCTGTTACATTTTTAATTAGTAATAATACTCTATTCTACCCAATTTTGCAATGCCCTTTGAAGGATGAGAAATTTATGATAACGAAGTTCACCTTCTTATTTCTGATTGCATTACAAAGGTAGATTTTCAGGTTGTTACTTCTTGAGTAGAAGCTTATAAGTTGGCCACAGCTTGTAGCTATGTATGAATTGGATGGAACATTATATATTGCATTACAAAGGTAGCTATAAGTTGGCCATAGCTAGTAGATACACATAGATTGGCTCAAACATTATTAAAGTTTCATAATTTTGTTATATATATCTATATATATATCTTTGGTATTTAATTTTAGATTAGGGCCGACATTGTATATTATTATTTATTTAGTATTTTGTAATTTTTTGAAAGTGTGGCATATTAGATCCATGTTGAGAATGGAAGAAATGACACATTTCCCTCATACTGGGTTGTAGAAAGTGCCTCTAGATGCAACAATGAAATCAACCAGTAAGCCTTTCAAATGCAACTGTTAAGTTTCCTCTATCAAAAAATGAATCTTCCTTATTTCATACTTTGTCTGCGATTAAATAATAGCAATCATTTTGAGAAAGTAATGATGTACATCATAAGTCACTGCTTTCCCATATAATATATTTAAGTTTTTAACCAGTGACTTACTTATATGTTGTTCAAAATTATGACTTTATATACAAAATAGTAGGTACCTTTAAGGGCACTACGAGGCATTATTATACAAGGTTCTTTTGACTCCCATTGCTTATTTTGAACTGAATTATCTTGTCTTTGACTTGATAGCTATGAGTGATGACAACTTCACAATTGGAAGCATGATTTGTAGCTATTTGTACCAACTGAGTTTTCATGTTTGAGATTGAAATCTTGTCATCTTGTGTTTACGTTGGTTGTTTTTTTGTGATTAAATTCTTTTCCTTCAGGGGATTTTGTTTTAAGCACTCTTCATTGAAATGGCAATACCTTGTATGAAATTTGCAATACTTCTTTCCATTTTGAGAAGTAAACTTATTTTTCCCTTCATTTTTCCTGTTATGCCCTAGATTCTTTGCAGTGCACCCTACTAGATGTGCCAAGGAGGGGTGCCCTTTTGCTATTGTAAAATGCCAAGTTGGGGCTATCTTATGTAAAAACTGTTGGTCTATCAACTACCTAGACCCCTTGGGTGGTCATGGCAAGTCTTCTTGGTCCTCATTTTGAGGTGGTCTTGTGGCCCTGCTAACTACCTCTTGATGGGTGGTAACTCCCTATCATGTCAGGCATTTATCCCTTGGGGAGGTATTGGTGCATCTTGGGGTGAATCCATTAGGACACATGATTTGTGGGGCCCCTAGGCATACTTGTGATATTATGCTTTGTGTTGCTGCCTTACTCTGCACATAGGTGAGAAAAATATCAACTCATTGAGCACAGCCTTGGGGGCAAGTCTCGAGTTGGATGAAACTATCACCACAACACTCGACCCCTCTGTTTAGGTCAAATCCTAAACAAAGCCAAGGGAGGTAGACCCTAAACAAAATATCTAAGGTTGATTGCTTTTAGAAGCAATTTAGGAGTTAATTATAAAAATGAAATGACAAATTAATCTAATAGTTTATTGAAGATAAAGACTTAGCAAAATCAAGATAATATCCAAGATCACTTAGCATTCACAGCATGATATATGATATATATAAATTTGAGAGACCAGTGCTTGTAAATCAAAAGATACTGATCTAATTATTACTTGCAAGTGTGGAATCTTTAAAACTAATTTTACCCATTGAAAAGGGAAAATAATTTAATTTATGAGATTGATTGTCAACTAAAAGGAAAATTATCTAATTACTATGGTAAGTTCTATACTAGATCGTAGTTACTATAAATTAAAGCACCAAATGGAAATGTGGCTTAATTACTACTGAAATCCGAATTGAGGACAAAAAAGAGTAAAAAATATATGATTGTTTTTTTAAAAGCCCAAGTGAAGGCTATTTAGTCTATATCAACAAGTTAGTAACTCTAATCTACACTAAGAAACACTTGTATGCGAAAGAAATAACAAAAACAAAAAAATGACTCGGGGGTTAGGGGGGATGTGACATCACTGCCCTAGTGGGATGATTACGAGCTGATTAAATCAGCCTTTAGAAGTGCTTAATGTTGGTCCTTAGTGGCCAAAAATCAAGCTTACTATATTAGAAAAATATGAGAGAAAAGAGAATAGAAGAATGCCTCTTTAGGTTAGTTGAATAGGCCGGACTATTGGGTGACAAGGCTGCTTCCTTAGACTGCATGTTTGCTGTCCATAAACAACGAGAAAAATGTCCCGAAAAATGGTAGAAAATGGTGGGAAATTTGCTCCTTAGTTTCTCTGGAAAGTGAGTTTTACTTGCACAATCAAAGAGGAGCTCGCAAGCACTTGTTAGGGGGTTAGTACAACAAATCAAAGGACGTAAGTGTCTGTAACACACTGTTTATTGACTGCACGAACAATGTACGATGAGATAAAAATTGCCAAAAATGAAATAAAACACAATTTTAGATAAATTTTTAAATTCTAGCCTAAGTGCATGAGAGATTAGACTTGATTCCAATACTTAGAAATGCTTGTACTTCTAGATCTACTTAAGATAAGGAATTTTGACATTGTATATCTATATGCATTTTACATGCAAGCTATTAGAATGATTAGATTTTAGATGTAAATAGCTGTAAAAAAAACAAAACAAAATTTGAATAGTTTTTCATTTTTCTTTGAAGCTTGGAGGGTTGAAGAAGAAGAGAAGAGGATGCCAAGGAGTGGACAATGTAGTCACTTAGGCCTCAGTCTCTGAGGGGCTTGCTTTGAAAGTGTTAAAGACTTTGTAAAGGTGATTGCACTTGTAAGGGTTGTAATTCCTGCTTTAGCACATCTCTTTATGCCCACTTGGACCTTATTGTGTTGGTATTACCCCTCCCCTTGGTCATCTTGGTTAAAGAAGTGAAGACGCCCACCTTAGAAGACCTCCTTAAGGGCCGCACGTTGCAAAAGGAGGGTGTCAAGGGAATACACATTGTTGGGGTTAGTTGGGGCATGACATCCTTCTTCCAGGTTCAACGTTCCATTTTGGTTGAAGCCTCTTGCTTATTTGTCATTATTTTATGTCTTTTGGCATTAGTCCCCGACTTTTGTGGGTGACAAGTCTCAAATTTAAGTTATATGTAATTTTGTTAGGTTGACTAAAGATTAAAAAAGGAGGTTACTTGGTATAAATAGGGTGCCTCTCCTTTTCATTATCAAACAAGAACATGGCTTCATTATGATTCTTATCTTTTTTCTCTTGGTATACATGAGCTCTTAAGTGTAGCACACTTTCTCTCTTGGCATGTTCCTCTTGGATAGAAGGACGATTTGTGGATGTTTTAGGGTTTTCTAATCTTTTAAGGTTGATTCAATGAATGATTGTGGATAACTCATGGTAAGGAAAGGATTCTAGGGTTTCCTCTTTGCTCTTTTCCTTGTTTGATGTGATGTAATATTTTCTAATATCTCGTCTAACATTGCTCTTAGGCATTTTAGCAAGATCAATTAGGGTTTTATTCTATATCTTGTTAACCTTGTTAATGGAGACTTTCCTTTGAAGGAACTCTCCTCGTGGGCCTTGGAAATTCACATTTTTTCCTAATTTAATTAGGTCAAGGATTACTCTAACCCATAAGGTTGCTAATATTTTCCCTAGTTCATAAATATTGAATTGCCAATTTGAGGAAGGTACATTGAACTTGATCTCTTGTTTCCCTAGGAACAAGACTAAGGTCTAATTCCCTCTTCTTATTCAAAACTAATAAAATATCTACATCTTTATTTGAAAAAATACAAAAAATATTTATTCCAAAAAGCCCTAAAAGTCAAATATAGAAAAATACCTAAAAATCAAATATTAGAAAATTTCCAAAAACAATATTGTGTTGGTGAAGAATTTAAATTGCCAGAAGTGAATTGTTGCCTTGATTTTGTGGCCAATCTTGAAGGGTGGCCCCTCTTGATGGCTAGTTTATGAGATATAACGGTGTGTGCTAGTGTTGGTGTGTTTTTCAGATCTGATTTTGATAGGTACAACCATCCAATTTCTTGAAGGACCATATAAGTTAAGGACAAAGTCTCCTACAAGCCCTAAGCACTTGATGTTATTCTTGATTTCTTGTTGTGGACCCTTTTTGGAATTTGACTTCCATCTTTAAAGTTAACATGAAGGCCTGTTCGGAAAAAGTAATATCGAGAAATTCTATTTCCTTTTGAAAACGAGAATAAAGCTTAAACCCAACACTTAGTTTGATCTGCAATACATTATTTGGATCTACAATTTTCAACTTTATAGACAACTCCCTACTCTGGGCAATACATTGTTGTGTTGATTGGCCATAGAGGTGTCTCAAATGTAACTAGTGTGCAAGAAAATCATCTTTGTGGTACAAAGGGTAGAATTGTTTACATACCATTACTTTGAATTCATCCCACCATTCGATGTGAGGTTGTCGGGCGGTTGCAAGGCATCATATATGCGATTGTCAACCAACAAGCAATTGATCATCCATATGAACATCTTCCATTGGTTAGTCGACCTAGGTCGAGTTTTGAAATAAGCCTCTAGGAGTCTAGGCTTTGTAGCCATGCATCAAGATTCTGTCCATCTAAACTGCTGGCAATGTGTTTCATGGTAATCTTGTATCCATTTAGAAGGTGGACATACTGATTGGAACAGTTGTAACCATTTGACATAAGAACTATTTGTTGGACTAGTCTCTGTCGAACTTGTGTAACTAATTGCTGGAAGTAATGAAGCATAGGGACACGTCCCCTGAATTCTCTTGTCCCCAGGGATTGGGGGACATCATGGGGATGTCCTTGATTAACAGGGGACATGTTTGAGGATGCAGGGGACATCTCCTGTCAAATTTTAATACATGATAGGCATATCTGTAGTCATAGGATCAATTCCTACAACTAAGAACTGAATATTAGGAAACACCTATCAAATGACAGAATGGATGAAACAAATCACTGTAAGGAAAACTCAAGAGTGTAAACACTACATATCATGAGGTCAGATCGAACCAATGGAAAACATAAGGTTGGATATACATAAATAGAAATTTGGAAACTAAGGACAACATACTAGAAATCTGTAACAGCAATCACATTCCTTGCTATTATCTATGGAAAAAGAAAGATTACACAACTTGGTATCACACAATTTTCTCACTCAAAAAACATACTATCACACACTAGCAAAGTCATTCTATGATTCTACTACCCTAGCTCACTCTCTAGTAGAATCCATTTACTAACACTGAATGAATTACAATAGCAGCTGATGTAACACACAGTCTGCCCACACAAAAGAAAAACAGTCTGCCCACACAAAAGAAAAACGTCATCTTCTAACTCATCTAAAACACACACCAAAAAGAACAGCCACAACACAACAATCTCTGCTGCTAATACTTGCTGTTAATAATACTGACTTCTCTTCTCTCCCTTTTCCTCACTAGTTTTCCATCTCCTTTATATAAGAAGAGGAGGAGGTTACAAAATAGGCTAATAATAACCTTAAGAGTGGTGCACTTTGTATGCTCATGCATGTGCCATGCATGATGTGTTATTCCATGTATACAATGCAACTACTAAAGTAACTGCCCCTTACATGTGAGAATATTTAGAATAGTACACCATGTTACTGCTCAAACTATCAATCATAAATAAGCAATATGATGTAGACTAAATGCTAGTGATTGGTAAGTGTGTGAAAGAGGTCTAGGCCCAAATGTCACAACAGCCCAACCTCTTAACTTCTTCAGGTAACTCCTGAACCCAGGGGAGAGACCTAAATGATACCTGCAAACATCACACATGCAAATACCTTTCCACTACCTTGTAAACTAGATCAATGCCTTGTATGGAGTCAAACAATATATAAAGAAGACAACTTGACCTAATTAAGGAGTTAGTTCAATAGATAATCATGTATATCATCAATCACTTTTCCAATTTCATATATTCCAAAGCAACTCACATATACCAATGCACCTTCGTGTATCCCAAGGCAACCCTCAAAAAGGTGAGTTCTGAGGAAAAGAGGAAGGAGGAGGCTAGGGTGAATCCCTAGGTGAAGTCAAAACCCTAACGTGGCCCAAGGTAAGGGATATCTAGGGTTCTAATGCTTCCCAATGCACTAGGGAAAAATGGGATGCTCTTCAAGATCCGTGGACAATTCAACTAGGGTGAAATTGAGGGGTGGACCAGATTTAACAAATTCCAAATATTTTTAGGTTTTCGAATTTATGTAAATTTTTAGGGTTTTTTTGACAGTATATAACTTTTAGGGTTTTTTATACATAAAATGAGGATTCCCTTTAGGATTCGTGGATAAATCCACTAGGGAGAATTTGTAGGGAGAAGCAGAATTACAAACTCATGGCTATTTTTGGAGTTATGAATTTCCTAATTTTTAGGGTTTTTCTAGGGTTTTCTGATTTGTAGGGTTTTATGGATTAAAATGCAACTAACTAACATGAAAATGCAACTTAACTATAATACATTAAATGCTGAAATTTTGACTAAAAAAGGTTGACAAGGAAATGGGATTATGATGTCATCTCAATCCCTAGGGATTTGAGAGATCATGGCTAGTGTCCTTCTCTTAGAATGTCCCTCTAGAATTTGCAAGCTAGGTCATCACCTAGCAACCACTAGGGTTCGATAAGTGAGCCTTACCAAGGTAAATGGAGAATTCCAAGGCCCTTAAAGCAACATGAAACCCTTATGAAGATGTTACCTTCATACAAATTGATAGAATATTGGTAGAAAAAGCCCTAATTTACATGAATCATAAAGCCCTAATTTACTAAAATTTGCATATCTCTTGTCAAGGCCTAATTTACATGAACAAAACCCAAAAATTTCTGTCTGCAGCACCTCAGGTGGTAGGCTTTCACATGACTTGGAAGAATGGGTAACCTTCAAGTAGGCTTCCAAAAGTAAATCGGGTGTGCAAGTTTATTAGTTGTTGGAGTTGCAATTGTCATCACTGTTAAATTTTGAGCATTAATTCACAATACTCTAGGATCTTTACTGAGAGAATAACATGTATAGTATATCAATGCATATCAATCATAACAAGCATGTCAATCATCACAAGAAGCAAAAGCATGAGAGACAAGAGACACAGAGTTTCCATGGGGAAAACCCTAAGGTGAAAACCCCCACAACTTCCTCAGAGATAGAGAGAGCAATGGCTCAACCAAAGTACAACCAAAATACACAAAGATAGTCTCCTAGTAGCAGATGATCCTCCTCTTCACATGTGCGCCACTTTCCGAGTGAAGGAAGAATGAGTTTCTGAGTGATCCAAATAGAGATTTCCCGATCTGTATTTATACTTGATCTGTTTTCCCAGTGACCTTATGGGGCAGACTTGTCTAGCTAGGTACATCAACCATATATTACATAAATCAGGGCCGACCCCACACATGGTGGTCTAATAACCCATCGGCAAGTTAACATACTTGCGACACTTGTCAATACACACGACGACACTTCTGTATAGAGGAATGACACATCTCTATAGGAGTACAATAATATATAAATGAAATACATGGATGAAATACATTCCGAAGTTACATGTACATCAACACTCCCTCTTAACTAGGAAGGCATTTCTCGACACAGATCTGCTAGCACAAGTCTTCTCTGGATCATCGTCATCGTCACTGCTGCTACTATCTCAACCAATCTCTGTATCTACTCGTCATAGGAAGTTCTACAGAGCCATTCCTTTTTCATATTGGATGTAGGCCCACCACTTGCAGGTCTTCATCATCACTGGCCATACTGTGGAATTCTCAGGACTTATTACGTGGGTCACAAAAACTCTAAAGAGCATCCAAGGATGTTACAGGTACACAAATCCGACCTGTAGGATCTCCCAGGGCCATATGATATGTGACCTCACCACAAAACCTCACAAGAGCATCCCAGGCTATTACGAGCACACAGCTCTACCTATAGGATCTCCCAGGGACAGATTACATGTGGTCACCACAAAACCTCACAAGAGCATCCCAGGCTGTTACGAGCACACAACTCTACCTATAGGATCACCCAAGGACATATTACATGTGGTCATGGAAAAACCTCTCAAGAGCATCCTAGGACTTATTACGGGCACACAGCCCAACCTACCGGATCTCCTAGGGACATATTATATGCCATAGGACAAAACCTCAAAAGAGCATCTGCCAGATATCCTAGGGCTAGATTATATACCATAGGAAAAACCTCAAAAGACTATCTGCAAATCTCCCAGGGCCAAATTATATGTCCTCCTAGAGAAAAACCTCGAAAGAGCATTTGCCAGATATCCCAAAGCTAGATTACATGCCATAGGCAAAACCTCGAAAGACTATCTGCAAATCTCTCAGGGCCAAATTATATGCTCATCTGCACAACCTATTCCACGGCCATAAAGTATCAACCTAATACTCACCATACAACATCTTGATGTACACATGATCATCCTGATCATCATCACTGCAACATCCTGCTGCATGTCATCTGAAGCAACATCCTGAAGCTCGTCATCCATGATCATCCTGATCATACAATGCATCTACCTGATGCATACCAAGTATCTACCTGATACATATCATCATACATGATCCACTTGATCATACAATGTATCCACCTGATACATACATAGATACATGATCCACACAATGTATCCACTTGATATATATCAACATACATGATCTACCTGATCATACATAGTATCCACCTGATACATATACAGATACATGGTCCAAGCATCCAACATGATGCATATACAAATACATATAAATGATCCAACTGATCATATCTAGCATCCAACATGATGCGTACATACATATACATATAAATGATCCAACTAATAATATCCATCATCCAACATGATGCGTACATATATATAAATGATCCAACTAATCATATCCAACATCCAACATGATGCATACATACATATACATAGCAGCAATTGGAGCATCGTCCTGATGCTCATCATCCAATGCTTACATCCACAGCCATCTGAAGGATCCTCCTTCCAACATGCTTGGAATGGCTTCTGCAAATGTGTCCATCACTTCTTCCTCAAAGTGTCATCAATATGAAGAACACCAAGCCTCTCTCTGAAGTACTCGAACTTCACTCTGGCTAGTGGTTTCGTCAGCACATTTGCAATCTGCTCGTCTGTCACAACATACAGGAGCTTCACTACTCCTCTCTGCACCATATCCCTGATATAGTGATATTTGATCTCTATGTGTTTCGACCTATCATGAAACACTGGGTTCTCAGACAGCTTCACACAACTTTGGTTATCACAGAAGATACCAGTAGCATCCAACGGGAGATCAAATAACTCAGACAGCAGCTTTCATAGCCATACTTCCTCACAACTAGCCGAACAGGCTGCAACATACCCTGCCTCGGCTGTACTCAGTGCTATGCAGGACTGCTTCCTGCTAAACCAAGAGATAACACCTGATCCCATACTGAAGCAGCACCCAAATGTGCTCTTCCTATTTGCAGCACTGCCTGCCCAATCTGAATCAACATAACCCTGTAGGTTAAACTTTTGATTCGCTTCATACTTGAGCCCATAATCAAATGTACCCTTCAGGTACCTCAGAATATGCTTTACAGCAACCAGGCGAACACTCCTCGGATCTGTCAGGAACTGGCTCAATGTGTTCACCGCAAAGCAAATATCTGGTCTCGTGTTCGTCAGGTACATCAAGGACCCAATCATCTGACGATACATAGAGACATCAACCGGCTTAGATGAAGCATCACATAGAAGCTTCAGATTCGATGCCATAGGTGTGGCCATGGCCTTGCAATCCATCATCCCAAACCTCTTCAGGATATCTACAGTATACTTCCCTTGTCCAAGGAAGATCCCATCTGTACTCTGCCACACCTCCATACCTAGAAAATAGTGCATCATCCCTAAGTCCTTCATATCGAATTCAGCAACAAGCTTCCCCTTTGTATCGGAAATCAATCTGTCATCTCTTGTTACAAATAGGTCATCTACATACAGGAGTAGAATCACAGGATTCCCTTCCTCAACCTTGTAGTAAAGGTTGGAATCCGCTTTACTCTTGGTAAAGCCCAAACTAGATAGGAAACTGTCCATCCTACCATACCAAGTTCTAGGAGCTTGCTTCAAGCCATACAAGGCTTTCTTCAATCTGCACACATGTGACTCCCTGTCATGTGTTTCAAAACCGAGTGGCTGCTCCACATACACTTCATATTCAACTACACCATTCAAGAAGGCAGTCTTGACATCCATCTGGTGTATCTTCCATTTCATCGCTGCAGCCAAGGAAAGTACTGTTCTGATGGAAGTGTACTTGGCTACAGGAGCAAAATTTTCTTCATAATCTATTCCCTCTTTCTGAGAGAAGCCACGAGCTACGAATCTTGCCTTGTATTTCTCTATGCTTCCATCTGTAGCATGCTTGATCTTGTAGATCCATTTGGAAGTCACAACAGACTTCCCTTCAGGTCTTGGGACAATATCCCAAACATCATTCTTCATTATTGATTGGTATTCTTTGATCATGGCATCCTTCCATTCTTTCTTTTCTGCTGCTTCTTCATAACTAGAAGGTTCTTTGTTCATGATGTCACAGAGTAAAGCAACATAGCTAGTATGTGATCTGGTTCTCTTCTTTGCTCTGTGTTCTTCTTTTGGAATGCCAAATCTTTTTGCATCTTGAATGAGCTCTCTAGCCCATGCAAGTTTCCTCTTGTGAGAGTTGTCCTCACATGGTGGATCTACAGGTTGTTGCGGATCTTCGATTTCACGATCAACATCTGGACTTGCTTCAGTCATGGTAGTGTCTTGAAATCTAGTTTCCTTGGGTTCTTCATAATCTTCAACAGGTGTCTTCCTTGATTTGATGAATGCTGAGTTTTCATCAAATGTTATATCCCTACTGACATCAATCTTCTTGAACCCTGGAAAGTATATTCTGTAAGCCTTCGAGCTTTCACTGTAACCCACAAAGATACCCTTCTTTCCTGAAGGATCCAACTTGGTCCTCTTTTCCTTTGGGACATGTGTATATACTGGACAACCAAATATTCTGAGATGGCTAACTTCAGGTTTCTTACCAGAGAAGACCTCTTCTAGTGTCTTGTTGTCCAATATCTTATGGGGTGTTCTGTTCTGCACATATATAGCTATTCTAGCTGCTTCTGCCCATAGATGCATAGGTAGATCCTGGTCATGCAGCATTGCCCTTGCTGCTTCCATGATTGTTCTATTCTTTCTTTCTGCAACTCCATTCTGTTGTGGATTGTAAGGAGCAGTCAACTCCCTCTTAATCCCTGAATCACTGCATAGCTTCTTGAAGTCACCTGAGGTGAATTCTCCACCATTGTCAGATTTGAATGTTTTGATCTTCTTATTAGTTTGGTTCTCCATCAAGGTTTTGAATTCCTTGAACTTATCAAATACTTCATATTTATTCTTCAAGAAGTAAACCCAAGTCTTCCCGGAGAAGTCATCAATGAAAGAGATATAGTAAAGATACCCACTCAGAGAACTGGATGACATCGGACCACATACATGGGAGTGGATAATTTCCAAGATACCTTTTTCCTTGCTTTCACTGCTTGGGAAAGCCTTCTTAATGTTTTTACCTTTTGCACATCCTTTGCAAACACCTTCATGCTTGGTCTTAATTTCAGGAAGACCTTCTACAGCATTACTTGCAATTGGTAATGCTCTGTAGTGCATATGTGCAAGTCTTCTATGCCAAAGTTCACTTGGCTCCATGGAATCATGCACCATGGCATGTTCAGGTTGTCCCTTCAATTTATACAAACCTCCCTCTTGCTCTCCAATCACCACTACATCATCAATAGTTTTACCCTTTGGCCACATTAGAACTTGGCCATCTACAAATGCAACCCTCATTCCTTTTGCATCCAATGCAGAGATGGAGAGAAGATTCTTCTTGAGCCCAGGCACATAAAGAACTTCTTTCATCTTCAAAGACTTTCTAGAATCTAGGTTGTAGGAGGCTTCACCACTTCCTTTGATGGGGTATTGATAGTTATCCCCAAGTTTCACTTTATGTGGTGATTCATGTTCAGATAGATTTACAAAAGATTCTTCAAACCCAGTCACATGTTTGGAAGCCCCACTGTCAATTAACCAATCATTACAACCATGAGAGATAGTACCTGTGAGAGAAGAGATTAGAACATACTCTTCTTCACTTGATGAGTCATCATCACTTTCTGCCCTAGCCTTCTTCTTTGGAGGTTCATCATCTTCGGCAGCATGAGCATGGAACTCTCTTTTGCTGCCCTTCTTCTTCTTGCTGGAGTTGTTGTTATCCCTTTTGTTCTTGGGACATTCTGAAGCAAAGTGACCCTTCTCATTGCATGTGAAACATCTTAGATCCTTATTATTCTTTTGTTGGTTGTGATAGGATCTCTTGTAGTGAGAGTGCTCCTTCTTGGGCTTGCTTCTTTTGGTGTGAGCTGCGAGAGCTTGATCTTCACCTCCCATCTTTTCTTCTCGAGCATTCCTCCCACAGTTTACTGAAAGAGATCAATTTCTTTCTTGCACAGATTCCTTGTATAAAGGAGTCCCATGACCTAGGTAGGCCATTCAGAGTGGTCATAACAACTTCACCATTGTCCACTACTTCATCCACAGCTTCAAGTTGTTCCTTGATCTGAGAGACCTTGGAGAAGTAAGATTGAATGGTCTCTCCATTCAACATCTTGACCCCTTTCAATTGATTCCGCAGAGTCATCTTCCGATTTATGTTCTTCCCTTCAAATAACTTGGTCAGGGAGTCAAACATCTCCTTGGGTGTCTTTAGAGATGACACACGAGGTATGAGATGGTCTTTGATAGAATCGGCAATGATTCTCTTTGCCTTGACCAAGTTATTCTTATGCAATACCTTAGACTCTTCATCCTATGGGATAGGGACCTCAGAGCTGATGTAGGAGTCCAATTCATTTTCTTCCAGGATTAACCCAATCCTATACTTCCAGGTTCGGAAGTTATCAGCCCCTTCAAGATTATCCTCAAGCTTGGTGTGGTGAGACATCTTAAAGAGTACTTCAAATGGAAATAGAAGAGATTTAGGTCTTACCACTTGTTTTGCTGAAAACTGGATCTGGTCCTGAATTAGGGTTTGTCGGAAAAACCCTAAAAATTCAAAATGTGAATTTCAACTTTCTGAAAGGATAGAAAGATGTGCCTTGATGAGATGATCATCCTGGTGTATTCATAATTTGAGATCTGCAAAGCTTCACCCTTCATAAATGCCTTTTAGTCTTCCCCGGTTCACTAGGGAGGACCCTGAATTAGGGTTTGAGTTTCCCAGAGATCTACCTAGCCAAAAATCTCAATCCAAAGCTCTAAAATTAGATTTTTGCAAGGAGCTTCCAGCTATGTCTTCAGATTCCAGAAATTCCTATTTTTGTGGAAACCCTAATTTTTGGGGCCAAATCTGAAAATTATCAGAATTGAATTCTGATTATACAGATAGATTCTCCTTGATGAGTAGGTACAATCTACTATACTGCTTTTCCAAAATCTGTGGAGAGAAACCCTAGTTTCCGTCACTGCATAATGTCTTCTTCTCAGGTTAGCTCTGATACCATGTTAAATTTTGAGCATTAATTCACAATACTCTAGGATATTTACTGAGAGAATAACATGTACAGTATATCAATGCATATCAATCATAACAAGCATGTCAATCATCACAAGAAGCAAAAGCATGAGAGACAAGAGACACAGAGTTTGTATGGGGAAAACCCTAAGGTGAAAAACCCCACAACTTACTCAGAGATAGAGAGAGTAATGGCTCAACCAAAGTACAACCAAAATACACAGAGATAGTCTCCTAGTAGCAGATGATCCTCCTCCTCACATGTGCGCCACTTTCTGAGTGAAGGAAGAATGAGTTTCTGAATGATCCAAATAGAGATCTCCCGATCTCTATTTATACTTGATCTGTTTTCCCAGTGACCTTATGAGGCCGACTTGTCTAGCTAGGTACATCAACCATATATTACATAAATCAGGGCCGACCCCACACATGCTGGTCTAAAAACCCATCGACAAGTTAACATACTTGTGACACTTCTCAATACACATGACGACACTTCCGTATAGAGGAATGACACATCTCTATAGGAGTACAATAATATATAAATGAAATACATGGATGAAATACATTCCGAAGTTACCTATACATCAACAATCACTAGGTAAGTTGGCAGGGACTAAAGAAGAAACAGAACCAAAAAATGGAATTGAATACTTCATGTAAACAACTCTTAGCTTATTTCCTTCTGCATTCAGATGGAAGTTAACCATGAAGTGCGCACATTCCCTAGAACAAGTAAAATAATGTTATTAGCTTACAATGTACAGAATTAACCTAGCACCTTGAATTTTTTTAGCATGTTGATTAAAAAAATCTTGAGTCTATAGATTAAAAAATCGAAGTCCAAACTTGTTAAATGATTTAGGATTAAGACGGATAGATGGTAATTTATTAAAAATAAAAAAACCTTTTACCCTTCTTTTCCCTTACCAATTTTTACACTAGATGTGGGCATCCCTTTTAGCCATTATATGTGGACCTCAAATTTCAGTTCAATTAAATAGAATCCAGACATGATGTGAGTAGATTAGTGCCAATATATAGTTGATCAATACACAATGTTTGGCTATAGCTGATCAGCTATGTTTTGGGTATTATAATGATATAATCTACACATTGCATGCCTATAATTGATGAAGAAACCTAAGATGTCTAGGAGTAGGATATATTTAGAAGGATAACACACTACAAGCACAATTCCTTAAACACTAGAAGGCTTACTTGAGGTCTGCTTTAGAGTAGCATGTGTGAAGGGTAAGTTTTTTACTCCAACAAGGATCCTTCCTCAAAGTGCATTGAGTAGTGTAGATAGCAGTAGCAACAAGTGTTGATGGACTGTATTTAATCATTGTGTAATGAAGCAAACACAACTCAACCAAGAAGAAGGCCAAATTTTTCTTCCGAAGCATTTTGATGATATATTTTACAACTTATCAGTATAGTAGATCATTGATAGAAAAAACAATGAGGAAAAGACATTTAATCTAATAATGCTAGATTTTCTTATGCATTTTGTTCAGTAGAGGATTATTCTGGCAATCTAAGAAAAGCAACATGGTTCATATCTTTACCGCTTTTCCAGGACCAACTACCTTCATAAACCCGACGAGGAATACATATGGAGTGGGAACTGTAAGATTGAATTTCAATTGATTCAATATTATATGCTCCTGCTAGGTATTATTATCAATTTATTAGTCAAACAACATCTTTGGAGACTGTCGTAATGCAATGAAAAGAAAGATATCATTTAGATCTAATTACCACAACCACCATCTGTTCTGATGTGTATTCTTTTGGCAAGATGCCAATGAAGTCACTGACTTGTAGCCACGTTGAACCAGCTCTTATGTCAATTTTCTGTAAGCCATTATGCAATATTTTTGTACACACACACACATATACCCATCCTCCTTATGAATGTCAGTAATTCATCTTACCAGTGGAGGCCATATTTCTTCATATTTGCAAGCTATAAGCATTGCAGTGATGCCCACTAATAATAGTTTCCCCTTTGTAACACTCTGAATAGAAAGGTATCTATCAATGATGTTCACAGTGAGTTACAATGTCTCTGGCATCAGGTCAAATTTCAGATGCACCTACAAAGTTTAAGAATTCAAATTCAAGCTTAAGAAATAGCCCAAATAAAACCTCTTTTAGATCTAAGCATTATATCACATAGAACTAGCATAGGAACAAATTTGTACCTCTATCAACCAATCAATGAGGATCGCCCTCATCTTCTCATTGATTTCAATCTGCCCTGTCATATAATCTGGAGGTACGCAGCTCATGTTTTGGACATACAGGGCTACCAATTTTAAAAATAAAATAAAATTTACCTTTCAGATTCACAAAATACTGCAATTATTGACAGAGAGACATACCTCAATCTTCTAGTAGAACTTGTATATATCTTCAACATATTCAACAACTGCCAAGTGATTTTCAAGGTCTCCATCATCAATGCTAGGGATAACTTCATGGAAGTCTCTGTATGCATCCTGAAATACCCATATCAAGATTATTAATCGTTTTCATCCCACATACAGTATAAATAGACACAAAGATATCTTAAGCCATATAAAACCTGTGAGTTTTTGGTAGCTTCATTATCGACAATCTGATTCAAGGAAAGGATGCTATATTTTTTATTCTCTATATATTTTACCACCTCACTCTTTTCTGTGTTGGTTTTGCATGCTTGGAATTGTATAAACAGTCTTTAAATATATGGGACACAATATGTTAGCTGACCTGTTCTCTTGATGATTGTAAGTAACAACAATCCTTGGTGGATTTATACTAATCTTGTATGGTGCTTATATATTTATAGTACTTACCTATTTCATTTTTCAGGAAATTCCTTCCAGGGAAAACAATCACATTTTCAATGTTGGCAATCCTAATAATGAGGTCACTGTCAAGCAGCTGGCAGAAATAATGACTGAGGTATGGTTCATGCTTTTTGCTGGATTTCAAAAACGTTGTTTGAGTAGATTTTTGAATAGTTTCTTGTGCTTTTGTTGTTGTAAATAGTGTTGATTTATAGTGCTTATTTGGTTTCCATTAACATTTCATCACAACGAAAGCATAAAATATGCTTCCTTTGTTATGTGACCAGTTTGCAATAAATCCGCTCCTCAGTTAACATTAGAACGAACTTGGAGGAACAAACAAGAGGATGAGCTAGGTGACATGATTCCAAAGAAGGCCCATATGTCTGATTTACATTTGTACATTTGTAAGTGTAAAAAAAAACTCATCTTACAGGCTTAGGCCATCTTACAGGCTTAGGCCAAGCCTGTAGATATACGTTATTAAACTATTGTTACGACATTTTATATCATCTTTTGCTATCTTGTTTCCATATGCTTAAAAAATCTTAGATATATATTTTAGTTATTGTGTAAACAAGTTAGTGAATCAGTTATATTTACTTTACTTATAACAATGTGATATTTTTGCTTTTTCAAATTAGTAAAATGTTATAATAATAATAACCAAATGTTCAATTTATTCCAGCAGGCCATTGGTCATCACCATCTACTAGGGTTACATTCTGCTTGTGACCTGCTCCACTTGACTGACATGAGTTTAAAAGGGATGAGGCCAGGTACTAGTCCCAAGCAATTTTGATGGCCATAGCTACACCTCATATTGGGCAGGTAAGCAAAGAAATTCTACCCTATGTAACCCATCAGAGGAAGTTTCTTGAAGCATTTAAAAAAAAATGTGTAATTTCATGCCAATATGAATCTTAGGATTTTTTCACTTTTATAGGTGCTTTACATTTATGTTATATATGAGAATTAAAAAATGCATGTAAGTTGAGATAATACCGATAATTCACAGGATATGCTACTTTGCTGTTTATTCAAGCACGTTTATATACCTACTGAAACTAATGCTTGGATTCTGGAACATGACAATTATAAAGAGAAAATTCTCAAGTATTACAATGAGAAAAAAATATAGATTAAAGCTGGAGGCTCTAAGTTTTGCATAGCCTCCTTTACTAAACCATTTATTTTATTTTATATCTTGGACGCCATAGAATTTTTTTTTATTATTTGTTGGCAAATATTAGGGTTAAAATGTGTCTCTATGCTTTTTTATGTCCACACATTTTCACTATGGCTTAGGGGATTTGCATTGACCAGCTTGGGAGGTCCACGACTCCACACCATCCATTCTGGGGCATATGTACCTAAGATGTCATATAAAATCCACAAAGAAGAAAATTATGTTCAGATTGATTTGTTGCAAAGAGGTCTTTACTACTGGCAGGTTAGTCAACATGAAATTATATAGCAGGTACAAGCATGTTTTTTAATCAATATACTGGAATGAGTTCCAACATATTGAATCCATTCTCCAAAATTCTCTTTTGAAGGAACATGTGAAACTAATCTAGATAGTAAATTTTTATGTCCCTAGGATTTGCTCAAATCATAAATAATGATGGCCAAGAGAATTATGATCCAGGAATTTTAATAGGCATGATGTAATCATAGTTAGAGAAAAATTTTAATTACCATAGTTTAGTGTTTAAATATTTATAGGCCTACTGCATTATTTTTTGCAAGCAAGTTTTTAGGCCTGCTGAAACTAATCCATGCAAGGTAACAATTCCTATGATTGTAAAGTACAACCAACAAGAACATAAATCTGCCCCTGCCAAGTACAACCAACAACTCAGAAAATTGCCCCTGTAAAATACAACCATCAAACTAAAGAATATGCCTTTGTAAGGTACAGTCAACACAACATAAAACTATCCCTTCAAATCTATGTAGGCTGAATTGAAAAGATTCCCAGAACAACAAGGAAGGTGTTCTATCAACAATGATTTGACATACTTCTCTTCTAAGCAATTGTTTGTCACCATTGTCACCATTGTGGAAAGCAATGGTGACGTTGAACCGTTATCCTTTAAGGACCATTATAATTATTTTTTTTACAATTTGAATTGAAATGGAAACGGTCCTTTATGTTGCGTCATTAAAATATTTTCAAAATGAAAAGCGGTGACAATCTCATAGCAGTTGTCACCATTGATGTGTTAATGGAAATATCCTCAATAGTGAGGGTCATTGTAAGGCCCTCATCATATGTCATTGGCGATGTTTAGTTTTTTGGTGATGGAGGCCCTTAGGTCCATCACCAAAACTTCATATAAATTGGTGAGGTCACTATTTGTCACTAATAATCCTTATTAGTGTCGAACATTGAATGCCACCACACCACCTCTACTTTTGGGGACACAGTCGTTGGTGACATTCACATTTTGGTGACGCCCTCCTTTTTCACTATCACCGATGAGATTATGGTGACATGTCTCAACCCTCATCAATGATCGGTCATTGACTG
The DNA here is from genome assembly GCA_027924585.1 of Larix kaempferi. Taxonomy (NCBI): domain Eukaryota; kingdom Viridiplantae; phylum Streptophyta; class Pinopsida; order Pinales; family Pinaceae; genus Larix; species Larix kaempferi. Next base: position 12,132,472 of record BSBM01000150.1, read on the forward strand.
TCACCATATATGCATCAAATGGTGAGGGTTAAATCACGTCCGTCACCAACACTTCATAACGATTGGTGATGGTCACAACCTGGAATAATCATAATTATTAGTGGCAGACCTTGAATGTCACCACATACCCCCACTTAAGGTGACGGTGCCTTTGGCGATGCTCAGGTTTTGGTGACGAGACCCCTCTTTACCATCACCAAATGAGCTTATGGTGACATTTTTGGACCCTCACCAATGACCTTTTTTCTTGTAGTGAGTACTGCATTAGGTGGTATCAGAGCTAGGTTAAGTTCCTGGATTTGAGTAATGGTTCATGAGAATTCTTCCATAGACCATGGTTGTGGAATTCAAGTCATGCAAACAGATCCCGGAGTTAAGGAAAGTGAATGGTTGTCATATTAAGGAAAATGAAAAATACTTGCGGGAATTTAGACACTGAGGGGAAGAGGAGCATGGGGAGGTGCGAGGAACCGATAATTGGAAGAACTGGAGAACAAAAGAAATGGGGGTGATAAAGCAAACTCAGAAGTAGAAGAAGAGATTTGGGAAGAGAAAAATGTTGGGGAAGAAGACCCAACAGTGCATTTAATCTTTTTTCTGAGTAATAGAGGTAATACTAGAGTAGAAATTTCCTGCTACGATGGCAGCTTGAGAGCTGAAGCCCTTATTGATTGGATAGGAGAACTTGGAAGATATTTCGAGTATGAAAATGTTCAAGATCCAAATCAAGTCCAGTTTTCCATTACGAAGTTAAAAGGACATGCGACACTTTGGTGCAATATGCTACAGAAGGATAGAGGAAGATTAAAACTTGGAGGAAGATGGTAAGAAAAATTAAAGAGAAGTTTATTCCTGTTGATTATCGACAAAACTTATGTAAACATGTACATAATTTGAAGCAGAAAAATACCATTGTTCGAGAGTATATCGAGGATTTTTTCAAATTGTCACTTAGATAAGGTATCAAGGAATAAGAATACCAAAGGGTGGAAATATAGGTAAGTGGTTTAAAATACTATATCTAGGATGAAATGAGCACACACTACTTTCATGATGTGGATGAAGCTTATCGGATTGCTTTGAAGGTGGAGGAAATTCTTGACAAAAAAATGCAGCAAACGTTTCGAGGAAAGGGTCCAAGAGGTAGATGCAGAGGAAATGCTACTAAAGGAAATGAAAAGGAGGATGAATCCACTAGTAGATAAAGTAATATAGGAAATGGCACTGGAAGAGGCAGAGGATTTGGAAGAGGATAAGAAAAGTATGCCATTACTTGTTATAATTGTGGGGTAGAGGGACATAAATAATTCAAGTGTCCAGAAAGACATTCCGAAAAAAGAACAGAAGCCAGAACCGTTAGAGATAATGCCTAATTAATGCCACTACTAGAGTTTAGGGATTGGATTGGGTTAGCTAGAGGTTGTTGAGAGATTCTCTCAACCTCTCCCTCCAAGAGTGGAATAAGTTGGATCTCTAACGCAATTCACCTTACTAGAATACTTTCTTGCTTAACAATACACACAACACAAACCACAATGCTTGCACGAGCTCAGTGTAAATCAGGATGCCAGAAGTGGCTTTATATTACTTCTCTGAATTCGGTTACAATGCGGAATAACTGCAAACAAATAACTAACTACAATCAGCCTCAGTCGTTACAACTTAGAAGTAATTGTGGTGTGTTCTCCCTGTGTGTCGACCTCACCCTCTCCTGGTTCACCTCGAAACTCTGATCTATGGCTCTATCTCAACTCTCTTATTCTTCGGCCGGTGTGACTCTTCACAACTCCTCTCGGCTCCGCTCTCTGATGCTGTTGATGAAAGAATGAAGATCCCTCTCCTGTTTCCTCTCCTTCACCTTCTACCATGCTGCTGTTGTTCCCGATATTATTGCAATCCTCGAGACACGCATCCTCCTGTCCATCGATCCTTCCAAATCCTGCAGACCTGTAACTATCAGCTCTCAACCATGCTGCACAGCCTCTATCCATGATGTAACCTATCATGTCTTTCACCTACTTGCAATAACTGTATTAACTTCCTCAGCAACCTTGAATGGCCACCAGGTACAGTCCCTTGAATTTCTTCCCCTCCGACCCTGCTACAGTAGTCGGTCATGTCTTGACCTTCTTGTCGGCTTACTTCTCTTCTTCTACATTTCGCCAGTCCTACTCTTCCTCCGTGCTTGGCTCCACCAAACATGTCGCATCGTAGCTCGACCACTCATTGACTACCCGACGTCTTACTTCACTTGTTGTCTATCGACCATTGCTTGTCGATTCTCAACCTAACACAACATCCACTGCACTGCTTCAGTCGGACGCACTCCGAATGCTTCTACTCGACTTGTTGACTTCGACAAGTCAACCTGCTCTCTGCACCAGTGGTCATCGGCACTCCCGCTAGTCAACTCCTTGCTGTCAATCAACCTCGACTGATCTTCCTAGGCCCCAATGCTCCTGCATTAGACTCCCCAGGTCAAAAACAATTCGACTGCTCCGTCAGTCTCCTGAACTCTTCCTCAGAAATCCATGTCGCCTCCTACAACTCATCATCTTTCCATCACACTAAGTATTCCTTCTTCCGTGCGCTATGCGTTCATCCAACCCTGCGCTCTTCGATTACTTTTGCGATCTCTTCTTTGTGTCGATCTAGAATCTAGTTTATCCATTCGATGCTTATCACTTCCTCGCTTCCACTGCTTGACCCCTCTTCAAACTTATAAAGATCTGAGACGTTGAACATTACTGAAATGTTCAAGTCTACACGCAATTCCAATGCATAAGCGTTGTCCGCAATCTTCTTCAGAATTCTACATGGTCCTATCTTCTTCATATTCAGCTTGTTGTATGTACCTATCGGAAATATTTCCTTCTATAAATATGAATAGACTAAGTCCCCTTCTCGAAACGATTGTAGCCTGTTTTTTTTGTCGGCCCTCAGCTTGTATGTTGCGTTACTCTTTTCTATGCGCTTTCGCACATGTTCATGAACTTCATGCATATGCTCTGCAAATGATTCTGCATCCACGCTCTTCCTGATTTCTGTCGGAAACTCGACCAAATCCACCACTCCATGTGGGATTCTCCCCTGAACAATCTAGAATGGGCTCAATCCCGTCGACCAATTCATAGAATTGTTATATGCAAACTCTTCCTGTGCCAACACATTCTCCCACTGCTTGGGTCTGTCGGCTGCTAGACATCTCAGAAGGTTTCCCAAACTTCTGTTTACCACCTCGGTTTGTCCATCGGTCTGCGGATGGTATGCTAAGCTAAAATGCAACTTCGTGTCCAGTTTCTTCCATAGGGTTCTCCAGAAATGCCCCATAAACTTGGTATCCCGATCTGATGTGATACTCTTTGGAAACCCATGCAACCTGACTATCTCCTTAAAGAATAGTACAACGATCCCTATGGCGTCACTCGTCTTCTTACATGGTATGAAATGCGCCATCTTCGAAAATCTGTCGACTACAACAAATATTGAGTCGCTTCCTTGCTCAGTCTTTGGTAATCCTAACACAAAATCCATGCTAAGGTGCTCCCAAGGGTTACCTGGTTCCGGCAATGGTGTATACAACCCTGTTTTTTGACTCTTTCCCTTTGCCAACTAGCAAACTTGGCATTGTCGAACCCACTTTCCGACATCTGTCGACATCCCTGGCCAAAAATACTTCTCATCAACCCATGCTTTGGTCTTGTCGATGCCAAAATGTCCTGCTGACCCACCATTATGAAATTCTCGGATTAGGTTCTCTCTTACTGATCCTCTGGGAATGCACAATTGACTTCCCCTGAACAAATAGTCTTCTTGAATGAAGTAACTCAAATATGGAGTCCTGTCGATACTCCAAGGTTCACGACAATCCTTCCATGCTTTCGCAAAATCCTCGTCGGTCTCATACTCCGTCTTTATCGACTCTATCCCTATTTCCTGGATTGTCGTCGTGTTCAATAGCACAACTCTCCTGCTCAATACATTGGAAACTTTATTCGACTTGCCTGACCTGTGTCACAACAAAAATGTATATCTCTGAAGTAGTTCCACCCACTTCATGTGTCTCTGATCCAATTTCAACTGAGTGTTCAAATACATCAGTGCTTGGTGATCCGTGTATAACACAAATTCCTTGGGAAACAAATAATGCCTCCACTTCTTCAGTGCTTGAATGATAGCATAAAATTCCTAGTCGTCGACCGAATACTTCTACTTCGTTCCGTTCAGCTTTTCACTAAAGAATGAAATTGGTTGGCCCTCCTAGCTCAACACTGCTCCAATTTCCGTTCCACTCGCATCACAATCGACTTGGAAAGCTTTGTCAAAATATGGGAGCGCCAATACTGGGCTCTCAGTGACCTTCTCCTTCAACTCGTCTAAAGCTCTCTAGGCTTCGTCCATCCACTTGAACTCACCCTTTCTCATGCATTCTGTCAATGGTGCACAAATTCGACTGAATCCCCTAATGAACTTCTGGTAGAAACTAGCAAGTCCATGGAAACTTCTCACTCCATTTGTACTTGTCGATTGCGGCCAATATACTATTTCCTTCACCTTCTCTGGGTCCATCACCAACCCTTTACTCGAGATTACAAACCCCAAGTACACCAATTCACTTTTCATGAAGAAACACTTTTGCAGGTTCACCATCAGCTTTTCTTCCTGTAATTTTTGCAATACTTGTTGAATGTGCTCCAAGTGCTCTGCCTTGGTTCGACTGAAAATCAGAATGTCGTCTAAATAGACTATGACAAACCTTCCTAGAAATGGCTTCAACACCTCATTCATCAATCTCATGAATGTGCTGGGTGCATTAGTCAACCCAAATGGCATGACTAACCACTCATATAACCCTTCTTTTGTCTTGAATGTTGTCTTCCATTCATCTCCTTCTCTGACCCTAATATGGTGATAACCACTCTTCAGGTCTATCTTTGTGAAGTAGGTCACTCCACTCAGGAAATCCATCAAGCCATCCATTCTCGGCAATGGAAACCGATACTTGATCATGATCCTATTGATGGCTCTGGATTCAGTACACATTCTCCATTCTCCACCCTTCTTCGGTGTCAATACCGCTGGTACTGCACACGGGCTCAGACTTTCTCTGATTAACCCTCTGTCCAACAACTCTTGGACCTGTCGGTTGAGTTCCTGTCCCTCTGTCGGACTCATCCTATATGGTGCTTTGTTTGGAAGACTCGACCCTGGAATCAAGTCGATCTTATGGGATATGCTCCTAGATGGTGGCAATCCCATCGATTTCTCATCAGCCATTATGTCACTAAACTCTTCGAGCAACTCCTCGATCTCGACTGGGATATTCTCCTCTTGGCTCGTTCTTTCGACATAAGGTCCTTTTGGAATGATCGCAAAACATCCTGACTGCCTCTCCTCTTCTGCGAGGAATTCCTTCGCGGTGCTCATCAACACTCGCTTCTCCCAAAGATTGCTCTCGCCATGCTTACTGTCGGATTGCTCTTCTCATCTCGGCTTAAGAGTCCTCTTCATGCCATTCTTCCACATTGTGACTGTGTTGGCTCGACCATCATAGATCATTTTCTGATCATATTTCCATGGTTTTCCTAACAACAGATGGCATGCATCCATGGGAACTACATCGCATAGTACACTGTCCTCTAATCCTTCAACTTGGAATTTGATCAGGCACTGTATGGTCACTCTGACGTGGTGTCCTTTCTGCAACCATCAAATCTTGTAGGGGTGTGGGTATTCTCGACACTTCAACCCGATCTTGTCGATGACTTCTGTCGACACAAGATTCTCCGTGCTTCCACCATCAACTATGGTTTTGCAATGCCATTCTTTGATCCGCACCTTTGTTCGAAAGATCGCCTTCCATTGTGCTGGATCCATCGGGTCGCGTTGATCTTCCTGGATCAAGGCTCTCTAAACCATCAAAATCTGGTTCTTCTTCTTTTCACCTCCACTGCTGTCGGATGCCGATTCTTCCCTCTCATTGACTTGCTCATCCTTTTGACGTCTGGGTTTCGACTCATCTGCAGCATGTAGGTTCTCTGGGCACTCATAAGCCTTGTGTTCCGTTCCTCGACACTTGTAACAGATTATGGCTAGTTTGTTAGCTCCTTTCTTGTCAGCTGGACCACTTCGACTATACGCACCTCGACCACGGTTCTCACGACCATCGCGTCAGTTTTCTTGCGCTTTCTCCCGTGTCGATGTCCCTTCTATGTGTCAGCTATCTTCGACACTTTCCTTCCTATACCCGCTACTTTGGCCTTTCGCCGAGACAAGTTTCGCACCCCGACTAGTCATCTTTCCCCTAGTCGCTGCGGATTTTCTTGACAGTCTCTTCTGCCTTCAGAGATAACTGGTAGGCTTCGCCGACTGCTCTGAATCTTGGCATGCTGAGTTCATCCTGAATAGCATATTTTAAGCCATTCATGTACCTAGTGACAGCTTCTTCTCCTTCATCAGTTTGTCCTGACCGAATCAACAATTGGTAGAACTCCTCCATGTACTCCTTCATGGTCATTTCTTTCTGTCGAAAGTTCTATAACTTTCAAAACAAGGAAATCACATAGTCATTTGGCAAGAACTTTCCCTTCAACTTGGCAACCATTCTATCCCAAGACTTGATTTTCTCCTTGCCTTTCTTGAGTCTGTCATCCTATACATTGTCCCACCACAACGAGGCATGACCCTTCAAACTCAGACATGCAGTCTTAACCCTTTTAGGATCCTCGATCCGCTCTATGTCGAAGTATTTCTCCATCTCTCTAAACCAGTCGATCAAATCTTCTGGGTCCAGGATTCCCGAGTACATACACACATCTATCTTCGCCCGACCTCTCATATCCATCAGGAGTTTGATCAGTTTTTCCTCTGGTTCCTCTGCAGCTTCTTCTCGAGCTTCCACCTCTTCGAATTCCTCATCACTGTGGTCTATTACTTTAGGAATACAACCATGCCTCTGGCTTTCCTTGATTACTGCGACTTCATTTGTCAAAGTTCGCATCGTTCTGATGCATTCGTCAAACATCTCATGATCCACTGTGATGGCTGCTGCACCACACGCTCTTTGTCCTCAGACATTAACACCTCTATGAGCCATTTCCAACCTCTGCTGAAACTCTCACACGTCCAATTGCAACCGGACTTTAAACAAGTCATGCACAACTCTACCCAGCCGCAGCTGGAGCTGTCCAACTCACTTGCAGGTTCAATATCACGAACTCGAAGGATTCTTCTACTCTGATACCAACTAACACACGTCAGGTTGGTATAGGCGTCCTCCCAATCGAACTTTCTTCGGGGCTCTTTGTTCCCGCTCTGATCTGCTACGATCCGCGCTCTGATACCAACTGATGCAAGTCACCTTATTGGAATACCTTCTTGCTTAACAATACACACGACACAAACCAAAATGCTTACATGGGCTCATTGTAAAGGAGGATGCCAGAAGTGGCTTTATATTACTTCCCTCAATTTGGTTACAATGCGGAATAACTGCAAACAAATAACTAACTACAATCAGCCTCGGCCATTACAACTTAGAAGTAATTGTGGTTTGTTCTCCCCATGTGTCGACCTCACCCTCTCTTGGTTCACCTCGGAACTCTGAGCTATGGCTCGATCTCAACTCTCTTCTTCTTCGGCTGGTGTGACTCTTCACAACTCCTCTCGGCTCCGCTCTCTGATGCAGTTGATCAAATACTGAAGATCCCTCTCCTATTTCCTATCCTTCGCCTTCTACCCTACTGCTGCTGTTCCCGAGATTATTGCAATCCATGAGACATGCATCCTCCTGTGCGTCGATCCTTCCAAATCCTGCAGACCTGCAGTTTTCAGCTCTCAACCGTGCTGCACAGCCTCTGTCCATGATGTCACCTGTCATGTCTTTCACCTTTTTTTTTTCCAAAGAATCATGTCTTTCACCTACTCGCAATAATTGTATTAACTTCCTCAGCAACCCTGAACGAACACCAGGTATAGTCCCTTGACTTTCTGCCCTTCCGACCCTGATACAGTAGTCAGTCACATCTCAACCTTCTTGTCGGCTTACTTCTCTTCTTCTGCGATTCGCTAGTCCTCCCCTTCCTTCGCGCTTGGCTCCGCCAAACCTATCCCGTCGTAGTTCGACCACTCATCAACTACCCGACATCTTACTTCACTTGTCATCTATCAACCATTACCTGTCGATTCTCGACCTAACACAACATCCGTTGCACTGCTTCAGTCGGACGCAATCCGACTACTTCTGCTCGACTTGTTGACTTCGACAAGTCAACCTACTCTCCGCACCAGTGGTCATCGACACTCTCACTGGTTGGCTCCCTCCTGTCGATCAACCTCGACTGATCTGCCTATGCCCCGATGCTCCTGCATCAATCTCACAACACTTATTTAAGTGTGATGTATTTGTGTTTATTGTGTGTAATACAATTATGTTTAGTGTGTGTATCTCTGCTCTCTTGAATTCTAAGTTGGTATTAGAGCTAAGGTTAGGGATCATGAAACCATTCGTGTATGTGTGAGGGAGTGGGAGTGAGGTTGTGTGTTGTTCAGATCCGATCCTGTGGAAGGCCGTGGACTTATAGGGAGCCATGATCGATCATAGGAGCGCTTCCCATGAATTGAACCACTATCTGAGCTACTGCATCAACTTGCTGTGGGATGGGCGTTCGATGTTGCTGTCGCTGCCAGAAGGAGGATGCAAGCAATATTTTGTGGAACACTGTTCTGTGATGCACTATTGAATAAGCAGAAAATCCAGTATGAATACAAGCTCTCGCTGCTCCATTAGATATTCATAAGATTATAATGGAGAAATTGCATCTGTTGCTGTTGCATCATTGTGCAATAAACCTGTGCATCGACATCTGTATCATGGAAGAGAGATCACTGCAAGATCTGACGGATTGGAGGAAAGACTCTACATTGGAAAATTTCATTAATTAAGCGTTGTGATTATTTGCCTCAGCCTCCATTGGAGAAGGGGACATCGTTGGAATGAAGGAGCCGCTATTGTGAAAGATCATTTTTTTGGAGCTGGCATTTGGAGAAAATGGCCATCGGAAATGTTTCCCTTGGTGAATTAGTATTTGATATCCCACTATGGATCGATATTAAGGAGGAGCCACCGTAGAGGAGTTGACTTCCTTTCCTGTTGCCTTTCTATTTGATATATATATTTGTTTATGAGTGCTGTGAAAGTATGTGTTGTAATGGCAGCAGAGTAATTACTAGTTTTATTAGTGTGAGTCTATTTAAGTGTTTATGTAAAAGAAAGTAGGAACTCTTGTATCTTGATATAAGCTGGCAGCCCCGATCCAAGAACAACTGTTCTTATGAATTGGAAGTCACCTTGTATAATTTATTTTTGAAGACATTCCATACCTAGACTGCCTTTCTAGAAACTGATGGATAGCCGAAAGTGAAATATCTGACAGATGGAGGTATGTCCATAGGATGATTCATTACTTGACAACTTTTATCATGGAAGCCCTAGTGAGCCGAGTTTGTCAATATTTTCTATTGTGAAAGTGGAAGAATGATGGTCTAAAGGGTTTATGCTTTAAATGAGTTGAATGGTAAGCTCAAAGAAGAGGAAGAGAAAGAGCGCAGTATGAAGGCATCAGAGTGGGTGTAGGAGCTGATGAAGGCCAGACAGACGAAAGTTAAAGTGTTGTAGCCTTTTTTGTTATGTAATTTATGAAGTTTCGTAATGTAGGCATTAGCGGGGGCTGTTAGAGATAATGCCTAATTAATTACACTACTAGAGTTTAGGGATTGGGTTGGGTTAGTTGGAGGTTGTTGAGATATTCTCTCAACCTCTCCCTCCAAGAGTGGAATAAGTTGGATCTCACAACACTTATTTAAGTGTGATGTAATTCTATTTATTGTGTGTAATACAATTCTGTTTAGTGTGTGTATCTCTGCTCTCTTGAATTCTAAGTAGAACACAAGTCACACAAATAGATGAAGTGCCAGTGGTTGGTGAAAATGTGATAGTACTTCAGTAGGAGCAAGGTGAAAATTTAATGTTCTGGAAGTGTTTCTTAAGCATGAGCAAAAGATCGTAGAATAACTTGAACAAAGAAAGAAATTTTTTTAAACTAAGTGTAAAGTACAAGGAAAATGTTGTAATTTGATCATAGACTGTGGAAGTACAGAAAATTTGGTATTTACAGTGGTTATGGAGAAATAGAAGTTAAAATTTTTGGACCATCCTAACCCATACAGATTCTCATGGCTGAAAAAGGGGCAACGGGTGATGGTGATGCATTAATGTTTGTTGAATTTTCAAATTGGGAATCTCAATGAGAAAGTTTTGTATGATGTAGTGGAGATGGTAGTATGTCACATACTTCTTGGAAGACCGTGATTGTTTGACAGAAATGTTTCTCATAATGGTAGAGAAAACGCATATGAGTTTAAGAAGGATGTACAGTAGTATAAATTAACATTGATGTTGGAAAATACATTGATAGTAGAGGAAAAGAATGATGTGAATACTAGCAACAGTCGGATCATGCTGTGTTCAGCTAAAGAGTTTTTGAAGGAACATAAAAAGGAAAATTTATGTTTGGCCATAATACCAAAAAGAGTTCAAGAGATTTAGAAACCGAACTCTGTACCATTGCAAATTTCTGTTGAATGAGTTTAAAGAAATCGTGGTGGATGACCTACCAGTAGGTTTACCACCCTTGAGGAGTATATCACATCATATTGATTATATACCAGGATCGATTTTTCTAAACCAATCCCCTCATCGAAGGACACCAATAGAGAATGAAGAAGTGAATAAGAAGGTGCACGAGTTACTTGATAGAGGATTTATTCGAAAGAGTATAAGTCCTTGTGATGTACTAGCAGTATTGACACCCAAGAAGGGTGGTGAATGGACAATGTGCATAGACTCACGAGATATTAGCAAGATCACCATCAAGCATAGGTTTCCCTTACCAAGGATGGATGATCTCATGGATTATTCATGGATTATTTGAGTGGAGAAAAGTACTTTTCAAAGATAGATTTGAAGAGTGTTTATCATCAAATTTGAATAAGGGAAGGTGATGAGTGGAAAACAATGTTTAAGAAAAATGATGGATTAGCCCCCTAGTACATTTATGAGACTCATGAATGAAGTTTTGAAATTGTTTTTGGGAAAAATTGTTGTCGTGTACTTGGATGACATTTTGATTTTTAGTGAATCCAAGGAAAAACACTTGGAACATGAAGAAGGTATTGCAGTGGTTGAAAGATGAGAAATTGTTAATAAAGCTTAAGAAGTGTTCATTCTAAAAGAAGAATTAACATACTTGGGTTTTGTAGTTTCCAATGAAGTCCTGAATATCAATCCGGAAAAGGAAAAGGCCATTTTGGAGTGGCCTACACCTAAGTGTACGTTTGATGTGAGAAGCTTTCATGGGTTGGAAAGCTTCTACAGGAAATTTGTTTGAAAGTTTAGTGAAATTTGCGCACTACTTACAACATGTATGAAGAAAGGAATTTTTCAGTGGATAGTAGCAGCCATGAAGTCATTTGAAACCTTGAAGAAAAAGGTAACTGAGCAGCCAATTTTGGCACTTCCAGATTTTATTAAGGTGTTTCAATTGGACTATCATGCAAGTAGTTCAACTATTGGAGCAGTTTTGAGCCAACAAGGAAGACCCGTAGCATTCCTTAGTGATAAGTTGAATGAAGCTACAAAGAAGTATTATGTGCACGATCAAGAATGTTAAGCTATCATCCAAGATTTGTAGAAATGGCGACATTATTTGTTGCCGAAGGAATTTGTCTTGCTTACTGATCACAAGGCACTACAGTACATTAATAACCAAGGTAAGTTAAATCAAAAGCATTCTAAATGGGTTGAGTTTTTATAAAGTTACTCTTTGTCTTGAAGCGTAGGTCTGGAAAATCAAATAAAGTGGTAGATGTATTGATTCAGAGGATGGTACTATTAAATAATTTGTCAGTTGAGATAGTTGGCTTGGAATATGTGAAAGAATTATATGCAGAAGGTGCAAAGTTTGCAACTTCCTGGAAGGCATGCAAAGCACCTTGGAGTATAGAAAAAACACCATACTTGGACTACCATGTTCAAGAAGGATTCTTATTTAAGAATCACTAATTATGCATTCCAGAGAGCTCACTAAGACTGAACCTTGTTAGGGAGTTGCACATCAAAGGCTTAGGTGGAAATTTTTGCATGGATAAGACCATAGAATTGGTGAAGGAAAGATACTTTTGGCCTAGTATTAACAAATATGTCAGAATTTTTTTTAAGTGTTGTAGGGTGTATTAGTTGGAAAATGGAAAGAGTCAAAACGCAGGGTTATACACTCCATTTCCTATACCTGAAAAGCCATAGGAAGGTGTCACTATGGAATTCATTTTGGGGCTGTCTAGAATGTAGAAAGGACATGATTATGTGATGGTTGTGCTAGAAATATTCTCGAAGATGGTGCATTTCATACCATGCAAGAAAACTACTGATGCTAGTGAAGTGTTTGTCTTGTTTTTCAGATAAATTGTGAGGTTGCATGGACTGCCAAGGAACATCACTTCTGACAGAGATAAAAGATTCCTTGGGAATTTTTTATGGATGCTTTGGAAGAAGATGGGTTTGAATTTGCTATACAATTTTGTGTATCACGCACAAACAGAGGTGGGAAATCCCAGTCATAGAAATTTGTTGAGAAGCTTAAGTGGAAACAAGTCGAGACAATGGGATTTAGTTCTATGACTATCCCAAGATGAATTTGCATACAATGATTCAATAAATCGATTTGTCTGTATCATGTTGTGTTTAGCTAAAGAGTTTTTTAAGGAACATAAAAAGGAAAATTTCTGTTTGGCCATAATACCAAAAAGAGTTCAAGAGATTTAGAAACCGAGCTCTGTACCATTGGAAATTTAACCTTTGTTCAATGAGTTTAAAGAAATCGTGGTGGATTATCTACCAGTAGGTTTACCACCCTTGAGGATTTTATCACATCATTTTGATTAGATAGAAGGATCGAGTTTTCTAAACCAATCCTTTCATCGAAGGACACCAATAGAGAATAGGGAAGTGAATAAGAAGGTGCAAGAGTGACTTGACAGAGGATTTATTCGAAAGAGTATAATTCCTTGTGCTGTACTGGTAGTATTGACACCCAAGAAGGGTGTTGAATGGACAATGTGTATAGACTCACGAGATATTGGCAAGATCACCATCAAGTATAGGTTTCCCTTACCAAGGATGGATGATCTCATGGATTATTCATGGATTATTTGAGTGGAGTAAAGTACTTTTCAAAGATAGATTTGAAGAGTGTTTATCATCAAATTTGAATAAGGGAAGGTGATGATTGGAAAACAATGTTTAAGACAAATGATGGATTAGCCCCCTAGTACATTTATGAGACTCATGAATGAAGTTTTGAAACCATTTTTGGGAAAGTTTGTTGTCGTGTACTTGGATGACATTTTGATTTTTAGCGAATCCAAGGAAAAACACTTGGAACATGATGAAGGTATTGTAGTGGTTGAAAGATGAGAAGTTGTTAATAAAGCTAAAGAAGTGTTCATTCTAAAAGAAGAATTAACATACTTGGGTTTTGTAGTTTCCAATGAAGTCCTGAATATCAATCCGGAAAAGGCAAAGGCCATTTTGGAGTGGCCTACACCTAAGTGTACGTTTGATGTGAGAAGCTTTCATGGGTTGGAAAGCTTCTATAGGAAATTTGTTTGAAAGTTTAGTGAAATTTGTGCACTACTTACAACTCGTATGAAGAAAGGAATTTTCCAGTGGATAGTAGCATCCATGAAGTCATTTGAAACCTTGAATAAAAAGGTAACTGAGCAGCTAGTTTTGTCACTTCCAGATTTTAATAAGGTGTTTCAAGTGGACTATGATGCAAGTAGTTCAACTATTGGAGCAATTTTGAGCCAATAAGGAAGACCCGTAGCATTCTTTAGTGATAAGTTGAATGAAGCTACAAAGAAGTATTATGTGTATGATCAAGAATGTTATGCTATCATCCAAGCTTTGAAGAAATGGCAACATTATTTGTTGTTGAAGGAATTTGTCTTGTTTACTGATCACAAGGCACTGTAGTACATTAATAACCAAGGTAAGTTAAATCAAAAGCATTCTAAATGGGTTGATTTTTTATAAAGTTACTCTTTGTCTTGAAGCACAGGTCTGGAAAATCAAATAAAGTGGTAGATGCATTGAGTCGGAGGATGGTACTATTAAATACTTTGTCGGTTGATATAGTTGGCTTGGAATATGTGAAAGAATTATATGTAGAAGATGCAGAGCTTGCAACTTCTTGGAAGGAATGCAAAGCACCTTGGAGTATGGTCAAAACACCATACTTGGACTACCATGTTCAAGAAGGATTCTTATTTAAGAATCACTAATTATGCATTCAGAGAGATCACTAAGAATGAACCTTGTTGCGGTGAACGAATCCGTTCACTAGGTTAACCGTGTCCGGTTAAAGGTTAATAGTCGAATCCGACTCTCATATTGAATAATGAATAAGAATAATATATTGGATGCTGAAATACAATGGATATGGCCACCTTAAATATGGCTAGGCCATCCACTATTGAAGAGACATTCCTCTTCATAAATATAATAATTAATTACTATTACTAATAGTATATAACCTATTTATTTACTAATTTATTGTTGTAGCATTGCCTTTCCCTTGGAAAAGCTTTGTCCTCAAAGCTGAGTTTCTCATGACGTCTTTTATTCTGGCTCTATGTCGCACTGATGACTTGAGAGATGTGATTTTGATTACGATCATTGCCTCCTTTGGGTTATTTTGTCTTGGTATTTGCATTATGTATGAACTTGGCGAAGTTTTGTGTACGCTCTTTCTACTTGTGTGATTGCTTCTTTTAACTATGTTTTTCGTCAATTGAACATGCTCAACATACATTACGACCTTAACTATTTCCGTGTTGTTATTCCCAAAACATTTTGTGTCAGTCCCTTTGAATGGGCTCTTTGTGCTTATAATGCACATAAGAACACCGGTCTTATCTTGTGTCTGATAGATATTATAGTTGTTCCAAATGATGTTCTTCATTCTGATCCTTATGAAGAAATCCGTACTTTGCTCACAAGGTGGGATTTGGTTTGAAAGCCTAACTATATTGATGCTTTGTTCGAAAATTTTACCATCTAGGTGGACACTGGACTCCGTCACTTCTATCCTTGATATTAGTCCAAGCCTATTTAGGATGTCATCATGTGTTATTCCCCTTCTACTTGTCTTGTAAGATGAGGTCTCACAATCATCATATAACATTCTTGTATTTGAAATCACCATATAACTTCCATTGAGATTCCTTTGAGGTGAGAGGATAGTTAGGGTATAGGTTGAATCTGGAATATTTACTTTCTTAGACTTGACTTCTTCTGCACATTGTAGGATCCAATCCTTGTCATTGCATTTATTATTTTTATTATTATCAACATCGGCTTGTCTCTTATCACAATCTTGGTCAAGATCATCTTTCTCCTTGTCAAATATTTCGTTGTTGGTTTCTTCATTAATAGGATGTGCTATATATTTGTATTGCATATTATCTTGATCAATGCCATTACTTTCATCATGGTTGACATAATGGTCTACTACATCTTCTTTTACCTCAGCTTTAGTGGCTTCTTCTACGGAATTTTCACATACATCTTCATTTTCTGTAAATGTTAAATTATTAATAGATTTTTTTATTTCATTTATATCCTTACTGATTTGCTCAAAAAGCTTGATCAATTCTTCATTGAATGACGCCATAGGTCTTGTAGAGGGGGATTTTTCTTTTTTCTTTTTTTAAATAACTCGTCTTTTTTTTTCCAAAAATAATTATTATTATTTCAATAATAATATTTTTTTTTAAATAATAATAATTATTAATTAATAATAATATTATTATTAATGTCAGATGTCTTAAGTTCTTAATCAATGCTACCAATATTATAGATAATAATGTATTATTATATATATTTTTTGTTCTAATATTATAACAATAACTATATTATTATAATATTTTTTTGTTTTTGGTCGCAGGTTTTAGGGTTTGTGTGGAGGGAGGCGTAGATGGACGCTGAGCCGGAAGGAGAATGGATTAGAGCCGGCGAGGGAGTGGAGGGTTGGACGCAGGAGGTCAGAGCACAGCAGGGAGGGCGCGGGTGTGACGAGGACGCACAGGCGTGGACGGGGAGGGGAGTGCAGGTCCGAGAGGATGTGGAAGAGGTGGCTGAAGGGCCGCGGAGGAAGAGAATGGGCGCAGCGAGCAGGTGAAGGAGGAGCTCGGTGGACGGGATGGTGGCTGGTGGGAACGGTGTGGACAGGAGCAGCGTGCAGTGAGGGATGGCGATGGTGAAGTGGGTGATTGGGGTTGGAGATGGGAGATTGGGCGGGACGCCGAGCAGAAAACGCGAGGGGAGTGAGGACGCAGCGGAGGTGGATGAGGGGAGGAGAGGGAGCCGAGTGGGAGAAGGGTGTGCAGGTGGAAGGAATGGACGTAACAGGTGGGAGAAGGGCGTGTAGGTGGAAAGGAGCGGCAGTAGGAGGCGAGGTGTGAGCGTGAAGTGGTGGGAGAATAGTGAGGAGTAGAGCAGGAGCAACGAGTCGACCAGAGAGGGTGTAGAGAGAGCGTGAGGTGAGGTGGACGAGGCTGCGTGGAGGAGGGCGAGGGGATGGCGAGTGATGCAGAGTGGAGATGGTGGAATGAAGAGCCGAATCCGAGCTCGCTGGAGAGTTGATGAGCCGAGTCCGAGCTCAGAGTGTAGGAGCGAATCTGCTCTGATTGTGAGCCGAATCCGAGCTCAGATGGAGGAGCGTTCCGCTCTGATACCAAATGCGGTGAACGAATCCGTTCACTAGGTTAACCGTGTCCGGTTAAAGGTTAATAGTCGAATCCGACTCTCATATTGAATAATGAATAAGAATAATATATTGGATGCTGAAATACAATGGATATGGCCACCTTAAATATGGCTAGGCCATCCACTATTGAAGAGACATTCCTCTTCATAACTATAATAATTAATTACTATTACTAATAGTATATAACCTATTTATTTACTAATTTATTGTTGTAGCACTTGTTAGGGATTTGCACATCAGAGGTTTAGGTGGAAATTTTTGCATGGATAAGACCATAGAATTGGTGAAGGAAAGATACTTTTGGCCTAGTATTAACAAATATGTCAGAATTTGTTTGAAGTGTTGTTGGGTGTATTAGTTGGAAAAGGGAAAGAGTCAAAACACAGGGTTATACACTCCATTTCCTGTACCTGAAAAACCATAGGAAGGTGTCACTATCGGGTTGTCTAGAATGCAGAAAGGACATGATTCTGTGATGGTTGTGGTAGAAATATTCTCGAAGATGGTGCATTTCATACCATGCAAGAAAACTACTGATGCTAGTGAAGTGTTTGTCTTGTTTTTCAGATAAATTGTGAGGTTGCATGGACTGCCAAGGAGCATCACTTCTAATAGAGATACAAGATTCCTTGGGAATTTTTGGTGGATGCTTTGGAAGAAGATGGGTTTGAATTTTCTATACAATTAAGTGTATCACCCACAAACGGAGGTGGGAAATACCAGTCTTAGAAATCTGTTGAGAAGCTTAAGTGAAAACAAGCCGGGACAATGGGATTTAGCTCTATGACTATCCAAAGATGAATTTGCTTACAATGATTCCATAAATCGATTTGTATGTAAGAGTGCATTTCAAATTTTTTATGGGAGATCGCCAAAGGGAATTGTAGATTTTGTTAACTTGCCAAATCTAGAAGACAAAATTAGTGTTGAAGCAAATGAGTTCACAGAAGATATTCAATAATTGCATGAACAGATTAGACAGATAATTCAACAAAGTAATGCAAGATATAAGCAAATGTCATACCAACGAAGAAGACTTAAAGTTTTCAAAGAAGGTGAGTTAGTGAGGCTCATATAAGGAAATAAAGATTTCCCCGGGGCATATACAAAAAAATCAAATACAATAAAATTGGGCCATGTGGAATCTTGAGGAAATTTTTTGATAATGCTTATAAATTAGAGTTACCAGGAAATTTGGACATATCTCCAATTTTTAACATTGCTAAATTTATGAGTTCCACAAGGGATAAGAGATAGATGAAGGAAGCACGCTTTTTTTTTTGTTTTTGTTTTTTGACATTTAACATAACCTCAAAGGTCTCTTGAAAAATATTTTCATCAATTTCATTACAACTAAATGGCCAATGTGTAGAACATCCATAAAAAAACCAGCAGTATGGTCATGCTGAGCATAATAAGTATATCTTTTACATGTTGCCATTGTGAGGGATATTAAGACTCTACAGGTTTTTGGCAATTCATCTCTTATAATCCAATGGATGAAGTCGAGGTGGAAGCCCCAGAACATATTACTGCTGCCTATCTATGCGGAGGTTGCTGAAATGGCAACATCTTTTTCACAGATCTCCTTCTACCATATTTATAGAGATCGAAATCAAGTGGCGGACGAGTTATCAAAGATTAGGCTTGATTTTGATGATGACATATGGCATACATGGTCGCATGTTCCTGATCAATAATATGGCCCAGGGCCAATCATATTTTGATTTATGTCATGTGTTTTTTGTTTTAGGCATGATGCCATGAACTATGTTATGACTGGAAGGTGCAATTATTGGTCAAACCAATTGAGGAGATATAGTATATTTTAGCGACAAGGGTTAGCAAAAGAACCCAAAACAAAACTATTTAGAATATCTGGTCAAATGGAAAAATAGAGGTCTTGAAGTCACATTGTGGGTTTCTGAAAAGGAAGTAGCACACCTACATGAGTCTTCTTCTGCTATAACACCTACTATTTTTCCCACATGTGTTGGGGCTCATGTTTGTTTTTTCATACCTAGGATGTCTGATGTAGGAGCATCTTTGGGTTCGGACAAGACATCACCCAAAATATTTTAGTTTTAGTTAAGTAGCTTAAATGTTGGAATAAGGTGGTTGTAGGGTATTGCTATGGGAACTGCTACAAGATGCCTGATGTGGATTGGGAAATGAACCATTGCCAAGTCAAGGGAAGAGGAAACAATTCATGGGGATGGTTAGTGAAGCTGAAGAGGAAGTATATTCGTGGGGGAGGAGGTGGCATAGGAAAGGGGAAGAAAGGAGGAAAAAAACAAGGGGAAAAGAAAAAGGATAGGATACTCTAGGGAAATCATGCTTGACCACAGACGAAGATGGCATTTTCCAAATTCTGAATTTTTGTAAATAGGTTTCAAATTTGCATTCCTAAAATAATATTATTTATGTTTCCATGGATATTTTCCTCTTGCTGCATATGTGTGATTTTGTTTCCTAGACTATTAATTTGTTTTGAATCTGTGAATTCTAATCAATGTCTACCTTAAACGGTTGAGACTATGCACTCTGATAAGAGTGGACACAGATCCTGGGAGTGAGAATGTGTGATACAGGACCTATAGGTATTGCATTAGGGGCATAGTACTACGTTAACAATACACTATGATATAGGAGTTAATGCTTCTCATTGAATGTGGTACTTGTTCCCTCTGTCTGCTAGTTGTGATCTTGGGGGTCTAAACTAGGTTCAATTTCGCTCCTTCCTCTTGCATTTTCACTATCGAATTCGACTTTGAGCTCTGTTTAGCTTTTCATTTGGTTTCCTCATAGAAAATCCCAACCCTCTTGACTCGGCTCTTGCTAAAAAATGGGATTTCTTCTCATCCTGTCTTTCCATTGTTGGCATAATTCCTAAGAGGTAAGGAAATATTCCTTTTCCCTAGCATTGTTAACTCGAAATCCTGAATGCATTTGTTTTTGCATATGATGAAGTTTGATGAATAATCTCTTCACATTTCATTTATAGTTATGTTAGTTGGATTTTGTGAAATTTTAGTTATGCTATGGTTTATTGGCTAATGATGGGTCCTTTGTGTTGATGTGAGGAACCCATCAGTCAACTCACCTCACTTTCCCACCTTCGTGGATCTGCTGCTGTGGTGTTGGTCATTGCTTGGGTCATTCTCTCATTACTTTGGAGGTGCAAACCTCTTTTTAGAGTGCAAATGTTGAGGAAGAGTTTTAATTTGTCTAATTTGTGTAGTCTTATATACACACGGTTGTAAATGTTTTAAATCTAATTTGAGTCGACATGTTATTTTTTATAATATTTTATTATTTTTTAAAAAGGCCATGTGTTAGCTCAAAGATGAGCACGAAATGAGTTACACATCTCCCTACTGGGATATAGAATGTCCCTCTTCAATGCAAATATATGGTTGACTTCTTGGAAACTTCTATGCAAGGTGTTATCTTTGTGGGGCTTGTTGTCGCATGGATGCACTCCTAGGGGGGAACGTGTTAGAAATATTCAAGCCACTCAGTGTGGCCTTGGGGGCAAGTCGGAGCCTTGGGGTCAAGTTGGAGTCAAGTGTCGTCACTTGATAACTCGACTCCTCCATCTAGGCTTATTCCTAGTGAAGACAAGGGGTGTGGTCCCTAAAATGAAAAGAATCTAAGGTGTTTAATCTCTAAACTAGAAAACAACTAATCTAGGAGTGAAATAAAAATTCTCAACCACAACAACAATATAAAGACTGAAAATTTAACAACATAAATATTCTATCATTATCATCCTTTTTGCATATAGACAAGAGCGAGATAATAAGCAAAAAATACCAGTGCCCAATATAAATATGCCAAAAATGAAAGTGCTCTGGAGTGCTAATGCTGCGTATGGAAAGTATTGCAAGTGTCTCGGTTGGTAAATTTTAGGATTTATTAATGAGTATTACGGGAGTGGGTTTATTGTTGGTTTGGCCCAAATAAACTTAATTTCTTGAACTGAGTGCTAAAACAACTTTACCAAGTGTCCAACGAGGCGAAGCATAACCTGCTTAAAGTAGCCCCCTAGCTATGTGGTATTCACCCTTTGCAACCTCCCGAGTTCTCAAAGTTTAGCTTGGTATATTGTCCTATTAATCTAATGCTTACCTCCCTTTCTGGTTGACCAACTGGTCAAACTAAGTTGCAGTGGTCCAGAGCATACAAGGAAAATAAGCTTGGTTAATTTTACAAAAGCTTAATGTTTTCTATCTTTTTTATTACTCCCAAGAATCTCTTTTCTGGCCGAATTCCAGTACTCGATAAAGCTCTTTCTGTGGCACCATAGTTCGGGAAACCAAGGGGATTTGTTACTCAAAATTTGAAATCAAATTGTTGTGCGTGTGTGGTAAAGTGTAAAAAAAGAAAATTGTTAAAAGAAATAGACATGTGAGGTCCTGAGTGAGTTTATCGGTCCGTCGTTGAAACATAACCAACAAACGATTAATTTTTATCCTATATTTATTTTATTATAAAAAAAAAAGCAAATCTAAACTAACAATCACACCACAAAAAAGAGTTGACACAGATCCCCCCTTGGGGGGATGGGGTGTGCGCTCTGGATAACCCACTTGCTCTCTTTATTATGCTTATTAAAAATTTCCTCTTTCGTTTGGAATTCCTATGATCCTTTATAATGGAGGATTCAATAGGATTACAATGATTTAGGAAAAAGGTTACTTGTAGTGAAAGGTGTTTTGAATGTCTTAAAGGCTTCAGATATTCAAAAATTGGCCAGAGTGCCTCTCTACCTGTTCAAAAAAATAAAAAAACCAGCAAGCATGTGTTAGTGGGAAACACCCAAAAACACCTTAAGAGTGATTTGGGACAGCCTACAAAAATACTCAAAAGTTTCTAAGTGAAAATGAGAATTAAAAAGGAAAAAAATAACTAAGGAAAGTGAGCTAAAAAGCTTTTTCCATTAGGATCTCTTCCTGCTTCTTGATGAAGGTAAGCAAATGATAAGGACTCTATTGATAGATATGGAATTTATAATAATTACTAAACAAATATAACCAAGCTTTTAGATGTGTAAAAATGAAAATAACTTGATTGATTAGTATAGCAATAATAGATCTAGAATATGAATGATAAAAATTGAATATTTAACTAGATCTTAAGAGCAAGAATGGATCTACTTATGAATATGAAATCTAATGTAGATCAACCACTACTCTTTAACAAAAAACCGGAACTAGAAAAAGGCGTTGAAGAGAGGGGGCAAAGGGGAAAGCTTGAGACAAGATGGAGAAACTTCAGAGTTTTTTGCTTGTGGGCTGGCTGTTAGGATATTCCTATACTCCATCCTAGTCCCACCAGTATTTTGATCATTTACATTTTCAGTCATGCATGCACTTTTAGGGTTTGCATGCATTCTAGGGTTTGCATGCATTTTGCTTGCATCCCAGTCATCAGTCCAACACCTATCCCTTAGTTATCCAACCCCCATGAGCTTCTCACTATTCAATTTTAGCCCTCCAGTTGCTTAATGCGCCCTTCTTCCTTGATTTTAGGAAGCAACTCGTCCTTCTTCACCTACCCGTCCAGTTGTCTTCAGTTTACACTCAGTTACACCTACCAGAGTTAGTTTGACTGATGGTTGACAGTTACTTGAGCATTGATGACTCCACTGATGATGATGAAGACTTCCAGTTGTGCTCTGATGATCATGAGGAGACCTAGTTGTGCTCCGATGACACTCTATTGATCTTATGATCACTCTGAGAGGCTAATTCAAATTTCCACCTTAGGCATTCAAATCCTCTCTACCATTGTACTATTTATTTGTCCATACTGTGATTAATTAATTAGTGTGTGTGAAGTATTTTTGCTTCTATCCGAGTTCTACTGTATTATTATTCTGTTGCTCATTATACTGCATTTACCACTCTTCTTCTATTTTCTTTCTTAATCAATTACTTTCTTGTGAGGTATACATCATCTCTTAGATTTGCTGTGAGGATTTTCACATGGTATCAGAGCATGTTGAGAGTATTGTTTATCTCCATTCTTGAGAGTTTTTTGCAGGTTATTATCAAGATTTCAAGTGCAGCAGTTTTTGCATTTTTGCAGCAGTAGTAGTTGCAAATATTCTCTATTGTTTTTGCAGGTCTTCTACAGCTTCAATGTATTCATATTTAGAAGGAATCCCTCTTCTTTCTCCATTCAACTATGATGAATGGAAACCAAAAATGATAGCATATTTGAAGAGCCATGATCTCTTTGATTGTTATTTTGAAAGAGAGTTCAAATCCTCTAAAGAGAATATTGACCGGTTGAATAAAGGTGACATGGCCTTTGGAAGAATGATGTCTGCTTTTCCTGAATACATGTTTTACCAAATCATTGATGATGTTGAAACTCCAAAATAGCTATGGGCCCATCTAGATGAAATATTTTGCAAACAAAATGAAGGATTTGGTCCAAACCCTTTCGAGAACAAGCAAAGTGATGCATTCGCTCCTCTTGATGGTCTCTCAGATCATGAACCAGTATCATCTCATATTGAAGTTGTTGACAAAGAACTTGCAGATTCTACACTCATGCTCAAACTTTCTTCTCTTTTTGTGCCAGCTCACACTCTAGATATTGCAGAAGGTCCTAAATCCTCTCTTGCACCAGAGTCTGTTGGTTTGCATCATGATCACATGATTATTTCAGAGGTCAAAACAACTATTGAAGGTAATTCATTCGCTCCTCTCCAGCTATCTCCTCTTTTATACTACTATATGATCATAATTCCATGCTTTCAGAAGGTCATTGAAGAATATGGCCATTGCCATTCGCTTGGGATAATTTCTCATGCATCTACTTGTTTTGATCTCACCTCTCATGGTTCAAAGGAGATCTCAAGAAACCATGATTCAAGTCTTGGATCTAATTTGGATTCTAAGCAATTACTACTTGGGATAATTTCTCATGCATATGATAGTTTTGATCTCACCCCTGCTGGTTCAAAGGAGATCTGAAGAAACTGTCTTTTAAGTCTTAAATCTGATTTTGATTTCAAGCAAACATGTAATAGTTATTTTTGGCATAATCTCACCCATGGTGGTTTGAAGGAGAAGACAAAAGACTATATACACTTTCACAGATTTGATCCTACCTCAGCTGATTCGAATCACAGGTTCAAGGATCATTCTCATACTGTTAGATTTGTTCTCATCACATTCGATCTGAAGAGCAAGTACAAGCACATGCTTTTTGAGCATGATCCACTTCTTCCCAATAAGAAGATACCTCTAGACATTTGACCAAGCATCACACCTACTTGATTGTGGAGCATTTATTTTTGTGTGTGCCTTACAGTCTGTTTTTGAGGAGGGGGTATGTTTCCCATGAAATTTTCCCACTTCCTTGGTTTATTGATTGTTATTATTCATTTTATTGGGTGACCTTTGGTCTTATTTACTAGGGCCTAAGATCGATTAAGGGGGGGTGTTAGGATATTCCTATACTCCATCCTAGTCCCACCAGTATTTTGATCATTTACATTTTCAGTCATGCATGCACTTTTAGGGTTTGCATACATTCTAGGGTTTGCATGCATCCCAGTCATCAGTCCAGCACCTATCCCTTAGTTATCCAACCCCTAGGAGCTTCTCACTATTCATTTTTAGCCCTCTAGTTGCTTAATGTGCCCTTCTTCCTTGATTTTAGGAAGCAACTTGCCCTTCTTCACCTACCAGTCCAGTTGTCTTCAGTTTACACTCAGTTACACCTACCAGAGTTAGTTTGACTGATGGTTGACAGTTACTTGAGCATTGATGACTCCACTGATGATGATGAAGACTTCCAATTGTGCTCCGATGATCATGAGGACACCTAGTTGTTCTCCGATGACACTCTATTGATCTTATGATCACTCTGAGAGGCTAATTCGAATTGCCACCTTAGGCATTCGAATCCTCTCTACCATTGTACTATTTATTTTTCCATACTATGATTAATTAATTAGTGTGTGTGAAGAATTTTTGCTTCTATCCGAGTTCTACTGTATTATTATTATGTTGCTCATTATACTGCATTGACCACTCTTCTTCTATTTTCTTGCTTAATCAATTACTTTCTTGTGAGGTATACATCATCTCTTAGATCTGCTGTGAGGATTTTCACACTGGCGAGGGACTGCATCTGCAAGAAAATGTTAGAGAAAAAGAAGCAAGAAAGATCTTCCAATTGTCCAACTAAAAGCACCTACACATCATATCACTTTGCAAACAATGGATCAAACCTAGAAGCATATATGGTAGAAATCAATGTAGAAAGCACATAAACAAATGAAGCAATCTAGCAAGCTCTCTAAGCATACATACATAAAAGATTAAGCAATAAAAAAATTAACTAATCTTCCTTACAAATTGATACCAATCTTTCTGGTAAGCTAAGGTTGATGCAGAAGGAAAACAAAATGAAAGTCAAGTACATGTTACCTCCATCAAAGATCAATATAGGTCATCCACTCATTACATGCAACACTGTTAACACCCAAAAAGTGCTCACTACCTCATCTACCACATTATATGGCTCATTTGTCCATTTTCCTACCATATTTCCCTTAAAATCCTAAAAAATCCCATTAAAAAGCCTCCAAAAGGCCTAAAATGCCTCCAAAAGGCCACAAAACCATCAAAATAGCCTTAAAAAGGCTAAAAAACCCCCTTTTCCTCCAAAAATAGCAAAAATCCCCAAAAAAGGGAATAAAAAATATAAAATAATGAGGAAAAGGAGGAAAAAACCCTATACAGCTGCCCAAAACCATGTGTTACCCAAAACCATGGGTCAGCACTCCACCACCAAAAAACTATAAATAGGTGATGGAGATCCCTTATTCCATATCCACAATCACAAGCACCCTTACTCTGCCAAAATCTCTCTCGAAACCCTAGTTCACCATTGAACTACTTTCACCTTGAGAGCCACCTTTGGCCCATTCCCACCATTGGAGAAAGAGAAGGAGCACTTTGGAGCTTGGAGCAACCCTCTTGGACATTGCAAGGAGCTTCATCAACCTCCACATTGGAGGTAATATCAATACCAAAAAACCATTATTTAAATTTGTTGTTTATGTTTCATGCATGTTAAGAGTAGTTTTTACATTTCTGTTTTAGTTTAATTATTTACATTTACTGAACTGCTACTAAGGAGTCCATTCTCCTTAGTAGGTTCCCATTTGCACAAGCTAGGGGTAAAACCCTAGCTACAAACACACAAGATTGACCTCCAAAGTCTCTTTATTTCTCAAAACAATAAACAAAGATTACAATCACAAGCTCTCACCCAAAGACTCCAACTAGAGCACAATGGGAGAGGAGGCTAGTTAGTTTTATAGCCAAATGGGCCCAAGAGGGTGAATTCACCAAGAGGAGGGAAAATTTACATGTGGCAGCCCACAAAGCCGAGTTAAGATAGAAAGTAGGGATTGCATGAGATAACAATGAGAGGTGGATGCCACCTCTCAAGATGAGGTGCGCCCTCTCTTTGGGATGTTCACCACATGCAATATATGGCTGCCACATGATGATATGCTCCCTCTCTACTTGAGTTGTGCCCCTCCTTTAGTGGAATGCGCCTCCCTTGATTTGATATGTGAAATCAATCACAATCCCAAATCCAATCCTTTGGTTCTCTTCGCAAATCCACTAAATCGCCACCACTACAGAAGACTGGGACTTGTCCTAGATCAAATTCCTTAATCAATGGGATTTGAGTTTTGGCTTTATTAGGTCTTTTTGGCCAATTAAATATGTTTTTTTGGCCATTTTCAAGCAAATATTATTTTGAGTAATAAATAATCACTCGAAAACTTAGGAAAGTGGGTTTACGGGTTTAATGGGTGCTTTGGATTATAAAATGAGTATCCGCTTGACAAATTTCACCCCCTAACCATAATTCTATTACATTTTTAAATTTCCCAATTAAACTATTAAAAAATAGCTTGATTTTACGAGAAAATTGTTTTTTTTCAAAACTTAAAAAAATCCTAGGGGGACCTAGCACGTGTTCATATGATTCTTGATTAGTGTCTAGCATGGTAATAAACATTGACACATAAAATTTGAGAACCTCCTAAGGCCTAACCACCAAGACGAGCATTCCAACTTTTGAGGAGCATGAGAAAACCTCAAAAATTATACCTTGCTAAAACTCAAAGTATAATTAACAAGTGAAAAAACTCCTTGGAATACCCGGATTGATTGCTAAGTCCTAGGAAGCCAATTCCTTTACATAAAAGTCATCATTCTAGCACACTTTATTAAAAACCTCGTGTTGACCAACGCGACCTCAGTTGACAGGGGTTTTCCTCACTATCGACACATACCGCAGTCTCCCTGGGCACCAGCCCGGGCAGGTTTGAGCCCACCCAGCAACACCCACAGAGCAAATGAGGTCTCACCCGAGGCGTCCAGGAAGGGCAGATGGAACCATTTTTCCGCCGAGGGAGGAGGAGAGTTGTGGTTGTGCAGACTATCTCTATTGCGATACTTAAACAGAAACTTTAAACATTCGGCAAGGAGTTATCGCAGCATTTATCATCACATTCAACATAGAACATATTACTTAATCACAACAATTATCATCATAGCAACAGTAAGCAGACATTGCATCAAACAACATTCATATATTGCAACATTGCACAAAGATAGTACCGAAACATCATCATTATATTACTGTCGCGGTCATAACCAGAAGCAAAACACAGACCTCCGTACACAATCATTCTTCTTCCTCTATGCTCGTTTATATCTAACACTTACAACTCTCATGTATTTATAGGCTTCTTCCATTACAATATTTGTCCACTTACAACTGACTTCCTAACTGACACTATGGACAATTGACCCAATATCTAACTGACTTGGTCCAAATGACCCCAAAAACCCACATACCGCGGTACAACTGACTCACTATTACATAGTATGTGGTCCAAGTGACCCAAAACCCGCCAACTGTGGCATACTTTAGCACAAATTACTCCTTTCTCGCCCTCATCCAATGTGTCGTAGTGTCGGCGGTACCACGACATTTCTCCATCTAACCGCCTGCCAACAGGCCCCCAACACATTCTTGTGGCTCGTCCTTGAGCCACGTCAACTGCTGGACATCGTGCACACCATGCTGAACTATGTTCCGGTAACTATTCTTGCTGTCTGGATCACACGGTGTTGTCCCACTCCTTCGGCTATACTGACCGTCGACTTATTGTGCTGTATGTTTAACCCAAAATCGTCATCGCCCGACTTGCTATCATGTACTTCTCATACTCATCCTCGAGTCTCTTGGAAGGGTACTGACATGAAGAAAAAGAGGACGAACAGTACCAAGGTGCGAAATTAGCAGATGATTCTGGCACATCTGTTTTGCACTGGCAACTGGTACCTACTGTGGGCGGGGAGCTACCGCCCCAACCATCTCAGGGGTCGAGAAGAGCACAATCCTTCGAAAACTACTGCGTACTTAATCATGCTGGACTGGCCCTCGGGTTGGGCATAACATAGTGTAAGTGCACTCGCTGTATCAAGTTGCTTAGGGACACTTGTCATTCGGGATCGTAGGGCCCCTGGGGTGCTGCCATAGGAAACAAAGTGAAGCATTTCCACATCCTCCTTCGAATTCCTCACAACTCAACTCGCAAAGTGAGCAACCAGCATAACCACTCTATTTCTAAACAACTTCGTTGCAGTGAACTATCAGCTGCTTCGGCTACTTATAGCCGGACCGTTCCCAGGTCACGATAGTGGGAATCATGCCCCACTACCTTTCATCTTCGTGTGTGAACCCATCGACTGACACAACAAGGGGGTGGCCATACTGTCACCAAAGATCCCACGTGCCAACATGTGAGCAATCGCCTCAGATCGTGCTGATCGTACCGTCCCAGCGTGCCATGTGCAAAACATGTCGTTGTCATGTGGTAATCCAGTCAAATCTGTCTGGTGCAATCATGTATAGGGATGATGGGATGTGGTCACAAGATATTAGTGGAACAGTAGTCACAACACTGCCCCGTACCCCCCAAAGCCTCTGTAATCATCATGAAATACTTGACGAAATCCACCCTCGATCCTATCACAACGTTGCCATGAGTCTCCGACTGCTCTAAACTTATGGCACAAGCCTCCCTGCTTGTGCATGCCTTCTTGTGTTGGTGCGCCATCTGCCACCAAGCAACCTGCAACACACAAATTTTTTTTTTTCGATGCGTCTCAGACATCACACTGTTCCAAACCCGATCGATAGGGCTTCAACCTGTGACCATTTACCAGCTTGGGGAGCATTGCCCCATCTAACCGTTGCAACCGAACCGCTCCACCTAAAGTAATACTATTTATATGATATGGACCCAACCAATGCATCTGCAATTTTCCTGGATGTTTCATAAACTTGCTATCGTATAATAACACCAAGTCACCTTGCTGAAACTGTTTACTTTTGATGTGGCGATCATGCCATGCCTTCTGGCGATCCTTCTCCACCCCTTGGTGAAAGCCAGTGATAAATCGATCCTCTTCCAGCTCCACCAATTGCACTAGACATTCATCTAATGCTGCGCATCATCCATGCTCGTAACAGCCGCAATTCGTAGACTTGGAGCAATGTACTCCATAGGAATAATTGCTTCCTTCCCATATACCAGCTTAAAAGGTGTCTAACCAGTCAACCTTTTACATGTGGTGCAATAGGCCCATAATACTATTGGGATTTTCAGATCCTAGTCATCGCAGTTCGCATTGCACACCTTTGTCAACACATGCTCCAATACCTTGTTAAATGCTTCTACCATTCCATTCGCTTGCGAGTGATAGGGTGTACTCTTCTTATGTTGTATCTGCAACTCCTCCATCAATGCACTGATAATGCGATTAAGAAAGTGGCTGCCTTGATCACTCAACAATAACTTGGGGTAGCCGAAACGAGTGAGGATGTGATCAAACAAAAATCGAGCAGCCGTTGCCGTAGAGCAATCAACTATGGGTGCTGCCTCAGCCCATCGGGTCAAGTACTTGGTTGCGGTGACAATATACCGCGCACCTATGCGTTTCCCTGGTGGAGTGATCGGTCCGACAAAATCAACAACCCATTTCTCGAATGGTTGCAGTGTCACTTGAGGTAGTAGCGACATTTCCTTGCATCTAGACGGCTTGCCAGTTCGCTGACAAACATCGCAAGACCGCGCATAGTCTGTCGCATCATTATGTAATGTGGGCCACCAAATCCCTTCACGTAGAACCTTTCGGGCAGTCACCCGACCGCCATAGTGTCCTCCCTCTACTCCACCATGTGCCTTGCCCAATATCTGCACTTGCTCATGGGGCAAGACACATCTGTGTAATATCTCATCAATGCCCAATTTATACAACTCTTCCGTGATGAGCTGAAAGTCAGCAACCTTGAAAACCAACTGCTTCTTCTGACTAGTGGTAAAGTCAGTGGGTGCGGTGCCGATCACTAGAAACTGAAGGATGTCATCAAAATATTGATTAGCGGCGGCAACGTGAAATAGTTGGGCATCCGGCAACCTGTCTTCGATATTAGTCGGTTCCTCCCCTGTGTTAATCCGTGACAAATGATCTGGTCCAGCATTCAATCACCCTGGTTTCACAATGACTTCAAAATCAAACTCTTGAAATAAAAGTAGCCAACGACAGATATTTCCCCCCAACATAGGCTTATTGACCAAGTATTTCAATGCAGAATGATCAGTGAACATTTTAAAGTGGCCACCCAACAAATAGTCCCTGAATTTCTGCAGCGCGTAAACCATGGCCAGACCTTCTCGTTCTATGGTAGTGTAATTGTGTTCTACAGAGGACAGCTTCCGACTGGAAAAAGCAATGGGATGATCAAGGTCGCCTTCTCCAGGTTGAGCCAACACAACCCCTAATGCAATTGACGAAGCATCAACATGGACATGGAATTCCTTACTCCAGTCTGGAAAGACCAAGATTGGTGCTGAAGCCATCTTCTCCTTGAGCATTTCGAAGCTATCCTGACATTCCGAGCTCCACTGGAATGCCGCGTCCTTCTTCAACAACTTTTCCATAGGGGCAGTAATCACAGCATACCCCCTAATGAACTTGCGATAATATCCCGTATGACCCAAGGTCGCGTGAAACTACTTAACGCTGGTTGGCGGTTGCAACCCCAAATTGAGCGTAATTTTGGCTGGATCGACCAGCAATCCCTGCTTACACATGATATGACCCAGCAATATCCCAAACGATGCATAGAAAATACATTTCTTCAAGTTCAGCGATATCTGGTGTTGTTAGCATCGTTCAAGCATTAACCACAGATTGGCTAGATGATCACAAATCAATCCATAAACAGTCCAGTCATCCATATATACCTGCAAAAACTTATGAATAAAATATTTGAATGCGGCAACAACGAACCGGGAGAAGATCGCAGGTGCATTCTTCAAACCAAATGGCATTATTGTGTACTGAAAGCAACCCCATTCAGTAACGAAAGTTGTCTTATGGTGATATTCCTTGGCAATGTGAATCTGATGGTATCCAGAGAATCCATCAGTGAATGAGTACATCTCCTGGCCACCCACTCCTTCGAGTACTTCATCAGTAAATGGGGTTGGAAAAGGGTCATGCAAGCAGGCATCGTTCAACTTTTGCAAGTCAACGCAAATGTGCACTTCGCCTATTTTCTTGTCCTGCACCACCATAGGACTGATCCATTCGGACTCTTCCATAGGTTCAATAATACCAGCATCCAACATGCGATCAAGCTCCGCTTTGAACTTTTCTTTATGTCACGTATTAAGCCGATAAGGTCGCTGTCGGACTGGCTTAGCATATGGTTTCAATGGAATCTTTATCTCTCCTAAATCACCCAGGATTCCCTTCATGTCGAAAAACTTTGTGGGAAACACATCTTGAAACTCATGAAGTAACTCAGTAACCTTACTCATCATCTCATTGTCCCAATAATCCCTGACATTGGAAAACTTGGGAGTAGCCTTGGTGCCGATATTCATCTTGCGAATCTGCAATGGTTGACTAAACGGATTACTCGGCGCAACAGGTGGGACCACATCGTGACTACCTTCAGATTCGGGAATGTTAACATTTCGGGGATCATCATCATCCTTTGGCCCACCGCTGATGTTGAAGCACTCCATGAGAGACTGCATCTGACAATGTGTGTGTGGGTCGACCGGGTAGGCCATCGGAACAACCTGAAGTACCACGTCACGGATGAGCTGCAGGGCGTTATGGACATCAGGGTTGGCATCCGCAAAAGTGAACGTATGAGTGAAACAGATCGTCAACTCCCCCCATGTTGTAATGTCTCGGCGCAACTCAGCTGTAGTGTACCACGAGCACGGGATCTCATCCAAAGTATGGACAAAAGCATGGACCCACTCATCTCTGGGTCGCGCTACCCATAAGCGTTGGCATTCCATCACATGATCACTAGGATCAGTCTGGCCATCATACTTTCCAGTGTGATAAACCTCAGTATCGCCAAACCAAACCATCATCAACCTTCGACACTATGACCAGCTTTTAATGAATTTCTTATGTGTCGCCCACCAGCGTGCTGGAGCAACCTTTAGTGCTTCATCCAATGCCAGCAATCGCTGTGGTTCTGAGACGCGGTGTTCAAATTCTGTTAAAAAGGTGGTTAGGCAGGCAACCCCTCATAGACAGGCAATGTAATTGTTTCTGTCGCAACACGACATATGGATTGTGTAACTAAGCCACATTTCCGGAATGGTACTTCATGCATTTGGTTCTGCCCATGTTCCAATGCATCATCAGAGTCGGAAGACACAGAGCTCTCGCTGCACCACTCCAACTCACCGTGGATAGTAGGATGAATATAATCTTCAGAAATATTGAATGCATGGTCCCATCCAGTGGTATCATCATCTCTTATAGGTTCAATGTATTGGCGTCCTTCAGCCGGATCCAACGGGGCTATGAATCTGAAATCATGATTCTCAAAGGTCATCATGCAATTCTTGAAGTTGATTACAGCTCCACTATCGTTAGCCCATCCAATCCCCAAGAGCACTAGATAAGAGCTTCCTCCCTCAACCACTTCAATAACATCAAAGTCAACATAAGTCTTCATGCCCTCAATATCAATCATGAGCCGCAGAACTCGCCCAATGGGTGTTACCTTCACATGGTTAGCCAACCGGAGCCGCATAGCAGACCAGCTCAATGGGGGACTCCCCATCTTCTACCACACCTGCTTGGTTAAGATGTTAACATCCGAACCAAGGTCAAGAATCACAGAGTCAACATCATATTCACCAATCTGAATATTCATTCGCATCTCTTTTCCAGTCTTCCATCGCTGTAGGCAGTTGACTACCGACTCTTGCCATCCTTTCGGAAATCGCTGCAACCATCCCTCAATATCAACCAGGGAAGTCGGGTCTCGGGTCAATAATAGACAACTTTCAAGAAACTTTTTCAATGTCCCCAGTGGCGGTGGCCGATCAGCGTCTGATGTAGTATCAAAGACAGGCGACATATCGCAAACAACATCCTTACCGCGGTCTTTCTCCAAAGTGCGACGTGCCTCCCGGAATGTCTCTCGCTCCGTATCAATGTCAAAAGGTACCGTCTTCTGACCAACCAACCAAATCAATGGTCGTGAACCATCTTCCCCAGTCGTCTTTCCTCCATGAGTGACAACAGCCACCGAATCATCTTGTGGTCGCGGTTCTGCAGAAATGGTTGCAGTATTTTCACCCTGCGTCTGGTTCTGCTGCAGATTCCCCGTTTGATGGATATTTTGATTGGAATTTGGCGGTGGTTGCAGGGGCTGACCATTTGTTGACCAACGCGACCTCGGTCAACAGGGTTTCGCCTCACTGTTGACACATACCACAGTCTCCCTGGGCACCAGCCCAGGCAGGTTTGAGCCCACCCAGCAACACCCGTAGAGCGGATGAGGTCTCACCCAAGGCGTCCAGGAAGGGCAAATGGAAACATGTTTCCACCGAGGGAGGAGGAGAGTTGTGGTTGTGCAGACTAACTCTATTGCGATACTTAAACAGAAACTTTAAACATTCGGCAAGGAGTTATCACAGCATTTATCATCACATTCAACATAGAACATATTACTTAATCACAACAATTATCATCACATCAACAGTAAGCAGACATTGCATCAAACAACATTCATATATTGCAACATTGCACAAAGATAGTACCGAAACATCATCATTATATTACTGTCGCTGTTGATGTATATGTAACTTCGGAATGTATTTCACATATATGTATATTGTATTCATATAGAGATGTTATTATTCCTCTATACGGAAGTGTCGTCATTTATATTGTAAGTGTCGTAACTTATACTTGATGGGTTATTAGACCACCTTGTTTGGGGTCGGCCCTGTATAAGTCATGTGGGTCAAAGGGTTATTAGACCACCCTATTGGGGGTCGGCCATGTGGGTCAAAGGGTTATTAGACCACCCTATTGGGGGTCGGCCCAGTCAGCATTATATTATGTGGTTAAGTTCGAGCCTACATGAGTTAGGTAAAAAGGCAAGTCAAGTCAAGTATAAATAGAGTGCGGGAGGCACTCTATTTGCTCATTCACTTCTCACACATGCACTCAAGGAGGAGTGGCGCACTTATGGAGGAGGAGGATCTGCTGCTAGGTTATGGCTATCTCTCTTGGTTGGTTGTATCATTGCTCTATCTATATCTGAGGAAGTTATTGGGGTTTTTCACCTTTATGGTTTTCCCCAAGTAAATCTTTGTGTCTCTTGTGTGCTTGCATTATTGTCTCCATGATTGATATGCTGTAGATATGCTGTACATGTTGTTCTCTCAGTGAAGATCCTAGATCATATTGAAGTAAATTCTGAAAATTTAACATGGTATCAGAGCTAGCCTGAAAGAAGGCATGATATGGCATGTATGACACTTGTTGCACTTACGATGCTAGGGCTTGATATAGCAAAAACCAGTCATCGTAGCACTTTCGCTATAAATCCGTTTTGGCAATGTTTTCGGATCTGAAATTGTTACAGGCCGAAGCTAATATCTCCAGGTATCTTGTGTCCAAAGGACAACCTCTAAATCGTTGTACTTTGTGATTTATGATCTTTACAATATAGGGTTTCTGCCTCTTCCAGATCTGAGTCAAAATCAGGTCACCTTGGGAAAAAGGTCATATCTTGGGCTAGGAAGCTCCAAATGAAATTTCGTCAAAAGTGACAGGTAGTACACAGTCTGTACTATCTCAGAAAACTTTTTCAGAGGCCGAAGTTGAACCAGTGACACGTGGTATGCCGTACAAGTTCGCTCTCCTGTATTATCCCATAAACAGGTCACGTTGCGACATTTGGCATAACTCTCTCTCAGAGAGTCCAATTGAGGTCAGACCTATCAGGATGGAAAGGTAACAGGACGAGCTATCTCAGAAAACATTTTCAGAGGCCGAAGTTAAAACAGTGACACGTGGCACGCCGTACAAGTTCACTCTTCTATTTTATCCCAAAACAGGTCACGTTGCGGCATTTGGCATAACTCTCTCTCAGAGAATCCAATTGAGGTCAGACCTGTCAGGATGGAAAGATAACAGGTCAGGCTATCTTAGGAAACGTTTTCAGACCCTGTGGATCAAAAATTTCGGAGTTACACCAGAAACAATCAGGTACATATTTCTGTCAAAACAGAATTATTTTTTGGTACCTTCATTCATGGCTTCCGGAATTTAGGGCTTTGGAGAAAGTTGGAATTTTTGTAATCGGAGACCACGGCTGGATGCTACTCATAAAAATAGAAATTTAGAGACCAAGATCAGAATTTTTGGTTGGGCAGAAGGCCGGGCTTGATTAGACCCTAGTTCGGGACTTTGATCAGAAAAGTGGAAAATTAGGGCTTCTGTAAAAATGGGAATTTTTTAAATCTGTGACCACGGCTGGAAGCTCCTCAGAAAAATAGAAGCTTCTAGCTTTGGATCAAACATTTTGATTGGGAAGAAGAGTGGGCTTCATCAAACCCCAGTTCAGGGTCACGTCCAGTGAATCCAGAAGTTTCAAAAGCAAAATTGAGGAGTAAAACTTTGCAGTTTTCAAATTCTGAATATACCAGTTTGATCAACTCATCAAGGCGCATATTTCTATCCTTTCGGAAGTTTGAAATTCAAAGTTTGAATTTTTGGGGTTTCTCTGACAAACCCATATCCAGCTCCAGGTCCAGTTCTTGCAAATCAAGTGGATTGGGTTAATCCTAGAAGAAGATGGATTGGTCACCTGCATAAGTGAAGAAGTTCCTGTCTCAGAGGGAGATGAGGATAAGGCCTTACATAAGAAGATTACAAGCGATCTCGACAGGTATGACTCATCGAGGTATGTTTCGATATTTGTCCATGATTAAGGTTATGGTATGTTTGTCTTCATGTTATT
This sequence comes from Larix kaempferi, assembly GCA_027924585.1. Lineage (NCBI taxonomy): Eukaryota > Viridiplantae > Streptophyta > Pinopsida > Pinales > Pinaceae > Larix > Larix kaempferi. Next base: position 12,168,783 of record BSBM01000150.1, read on the forward strand.
ACGGTTAGTACAATTTTGATTTTAGATTTGTCGTATCACCTTAACAAAATTATGAATGCATGATAGAAGATATTCATTGGTTAGGGTGTTGACACTTATGATTGTACTAATGCATTATGGTGTTGTATGAGGTTTATGTTGTCTACTAACATGAAAGGTACACCAAGAAAGGCAAATCATGTTCTCATCCAAGAACATATGATCATGATAACATGAGGACAAAGATTCATCCATTGTCATGGATCTCATAGAAGATCCATTTACGAGGTATGTATAACTTGGTTTTGTAATAGTTAACCTATGAGATATACAGGTTACTAGCACAAGTCATTGAAGAAGAACAAGAAGACATCATGTGAGTATGTTAGACATAAATAGCTAGCATGCTAATCCAGGTATGTTTTTCCTATATCAAGCTAGAATCCTACCTTGTGTTAGAATCTTATACTGTTGTTGATAATAATTATTCCTGAAGAGTCATAGGTTTGAATAATCATGATTGTATGCATATTATGTTTCTTACCATAATTGATGATATGACTAACCAGAAGAATCATGATGGTATAGGTTTGAATAATCACGTGTTTTATGCATTTTATATCTCTTATCTTGATTGATGATTCAACTAACCTGAAGAGTCATAGGTTTGAGTAATTACAGGTTTAGACATGTTATGTTTCTTATGATTTGACTAACCTTAAGAATTCTACATAAACCTTGAATGCTAATGCTTATTATTTTCTGTTTGAAATGATCATGACTATACATGCTTGAGATTATTGTGTTTTAATAGTATACTAATGAATGTATGATTCTATATGATATCACAAGGATAACACAATCATGATACTAATAAGCATGCATAGGGATTGAGAATGTATATAAGTTCAAGGACAGGTAATCCAGGGAGCAAAGATCAAGAGGGAGTACACTTCAGTAGTTTCTGCAAGAATGCAGATATTCAGAGGGAGTTGACCATCTTTCTACATTCCACAACAGAAAGGTGTAGAAGAAGCTACTGCAGATTAGGACTCTAGCAGCTCTTGCAAGAAAGCAAAGACTCAGAGGGAGTCCACCCAACGAACAAACAAAGATAAGTATTTTAATTTCTTGCATATGTGTTTGTTTAAATAAAATTGTTCAATGATGTATATGCTCATGGTCTTAGACTTAGAATATGTATTGTGCATATTAGAATAATTACATTAATGAACAGTATACTACTAATATGCATGGGTAAGTAGCCTATGGCACTGTACAACATTCCATTGCTACTTATCTAGAATGAAACCTCTTTGCTGACATGTTGGGAGTTGTGCACACTCTTAACAATGTTCTGGTAGAGATTGGAAGGCATCTAGAAAGTTACGGGATATGGATAAATGTTGTATTGAAGCATTGGCTAAGATAATTGCATGACTGTATGACATATTTATTTATGTGTAAGAATTTGTTCTGAAAACTATGAGATGTTTTCTAATCATGCAATTTAACTTGTTGTGTAGGAAAGATCGTATGCCATCTCCTACAAAAGAAGAACTACAACATTTGTTCAGCAACAAATTTATTGAAGATATTGAAGTTCCCAGGATCTGGGATGAAGAAATGGAATGCCATGATCCATCGATCATGAAGAATGATGTTTGGGATGTAGTCCCAAGATGTGAAGGGAAGTTTGTTATGACTTCCAAATGGAACTATCAGATCAAGCATGTTGCAGATGGCAGCATTGAGAAATATAAAAGTGATGAAATAGAAGATGCACCAGATGGATTTCAAGACAACATGGTGTAGTCATATATATGTGCAGAACTTGGTATGGTAGACAGCTTTCTATCCAGTTTGGGCTTTACCAAGAGTAAAGTAGATTCCAACCTTTTCTACAAGGTAGAGGAAGGAAATCCAATGATACTACTTTTGTATGCGGATAACCTGTTTGTTACAGGTGAAGATAGATTGATTGTCGACACGCAGCGGAAGCTTACTACCAAGTTCGAGATGAAGAACTTGGGGATGATGCACTATTTGTTTTTGGCATGGAGGTGTGGCAGAGTGCAGATGGAATCTGCCTTGGACAAGGGAAGTATGCAGTAGAGATCCCAAAGAGGTTCGAGATGATGGATTGCAAGGCCATGGCCACACCTATGGCATCGAATCTGAAGCTTCTATGTGATGCTTCATCCGAGCCGGTTGATCGCCAGATGATTGGGTCCTTGATGTACCTGACGAACACGAGACCAGACATTTGCTTTGTTGTGAACACATTAAGCCAGTTCCTGACAGATCCGAGGAATGTTCACCTAGTTGCTGTAAAGCATTATCTAAGGTACCTGAAGGGTACAGTGGATTATGGGCTCAGGGATGAGGCGAATCAAAAGTTTAACCTACAGGGTTATGTTGATTCAGATTGGGCTGGCAGTGCTGCAGATAGGAAGAGCACATCTGGGTGCTGCTTCAGTATGGGATCAGGTGTGATCTCTTGGTTTAGCAGGAAGCAGTCCTGCGTAGCACTGAGTACAGCTGAGGCAGAGTATGTTGCAGCCTGTTCAGCTAGTTGTGAGGCAGTATGGCTACGGAAGCTACTGTCTGAGTTATTTGATCTCCCGTTGGAGGCTACTGGTATCTTCTGTGATAACCAGAGTTGTGTGAAGCTGTCCGAGAACCCAGTGTTTCATGACAGGTCGAAACACATAGAGATCAAATACCACTATATCAAGGATATGGTGCAGAGAGGAGCTGTGAAGCTCCTGTATGTTGCGACGGACGAGCAGATTGCAGATGTGCTGACGAAGCCACTAGCCAGGGTGAAGTTCGAGTACTTCAGAGAGAGGCTTGGCATTATTCAGATCGAGGACACTTCGAGGAAGAAGTGATGGACACATCTGCTGAAGCCATTCCAAGCATGTTGGAAGGAGGATCCTTCACATGGCTGTGGATGTAAGCGTTGGATGATGAACATCAGGATGATGTTCTAGTTTCTGCTTTATATGATCAGTTAGATCATTTTATGTATGTATGTACGCATCATGTTGGATGCTGGATATGATCAGTTGGATCATTTTATGTATATATGTACGCATCATGTTGGATGCTGGATATGATCAGTTGGATCATGTGTATGTATTTTATATGCATCATGTTGGATGCTTGGACCATGTATCTGTATATGTATCAGGTGGATACATTGTATGATTAGGTGGATCATGTATGGTGATATATATCATATGTTTTGTATTTGTATCAGGTGGATACATTGATGATCAGGAGGATCATGTATGATGATATGTATCAGGTAGATACTTGGCATGCAGCAGGATGTTGCATTGATGATCAGGAGGATCATGTATGATGATATGTATCAGGTAGATACTTGGCATGCAGCAGGATGTTGCATTGATGATCAGGAGGATCATGTATGATGATATGTATCAGGTAGATACTTGGTATGCAGCAGGATGTTGCATTGATGATCAGGATGATCGTAGATGACGAGCTTCAGGATGTTGCTCCAGATGACATGCAGCAGGATGTTGCAGTGATGATCAGGATGATCATATATGACGAGCTTCAGGATGTTGCTCCAGATGACATGCAGCAGGATGTTGCAGTGATGATCAGGATGATCATATATGACGAGCTTCAGGATGTTGCTCCAGATGACATGCAGCAGGACGTTGCAGTGATGATGATCAGGATGATCATAGATGACGAGCTTCAGGATGTTGCTCCAGATGACATGCAGCAGGATGTTGCAGTGATGATCAGGATGATCATATATGACGAGCTTCAGGATGTTGCTCCAGATGACATGCAGCAGGACGTTGCAGTGATGATGATCAGGATGATCATAGATGAAGAGCTTCAGGATGTTGCTCCAGATGACATGCAGCAGGACGTTGCAGTGATGATGATCAGGATGATCATGGATACATCAGGATGATGTATGGTGAGTATCAGGCTGATACTCTGTGGCCGTGGATCAGGTTGTGCAGATGAGCATGTAATTCGTTGCCCTGGGAGATTTGCAGATGGTCTTGCGAGGTTTTTCCTATGGCATGTAATTCGTTGCCCTGGGACATCTGGCAAATGCTCTTTCGAGGTTTTGCTCTGGGAGGACATGTAATTCGTTGCCCTGGGAGATCTGCAGATAGTCTTGCGAGGTTTTGCCTATGGCATGTAATTCGTTGCCCTGGGATATCTGGCAGATGCTCTTGCGAGGTTTTGTCCTATGGCATGTAATTCGTTTCCCTGGGAGATCCGATAGGTTGGGCTGTGTGCCCGTAATCAGTCCTGGGATGCTCTTGCGAGGTTTTGCCATGACCACATGTAATTCGTTGCCCTGGGAGATCCTATAGGTAGAGCTGTGTGCTCGTAACAGCCTGGGATGCTCTTGCGAGGTTTTGTGGTGAGGTCACATGTAATTTGTTGCCCTGGGAGATCCTATAGGTAGAGCTGTGTGCTCGTAACAGCCTGGGATGCTCTTGCGAGGTTTTGTGACGCACGTAAAAGTCCTGAGGATTCCACAGTATGGCCAGTGATGACGAAGACCTGCAGGTGGTGGGCCTACATCCAGTATGAAAAAGGACTGGCTCTGTAGAAATTCCTATGACGAGTAGATTCAGAGATTGATTGAGATAGCAGCAGCAGTGACGATGATGATGACTCGATGACGATTATCCAGTGACGATGATCCAGAGAAGATGACTTGTGCTAGAAGAACTGTGCTGAGAAATACCTTCCTAGTTAAGAGGGAGTGTTGATGTATATGTAACTTCGGAATGTATTTCACATATATGTATATTGTATTCATATAGAGATGTTATTATTCCTCTATACGGAAGTGTCGTCATTTATATTGTAAGTGTCGTAACTTATACTTGATGGGTTATTAGACCACCTTGTTTGGGGTCGGCCCTGTATAAGTCATGTGGGTCAAAGGGTTATTAGACCACCCTATTGGGGGTCGGCCATGTGGGTCAAAGGGTTATTAGACCACCCTATTGGGGGTCGGCCCAGTCAGCATTATATTATGTGGTTAAGTTCGAGCCTACATGAGTTAGGTAAAAAGGCAAGTCAAGTCAAGTATAAATAGAGTGCGGGAGGCACTCTATTTGCTCATTCACTTCTCACACATGCACTCAAGGAGGAGTGGCGCACTTATGGAGGAGGAGGATCTGCTGCTAGGTTATGGCTATCTCTCTTGGTTGATTGTATCATTGCTCTATCTATCTCTGAGGAAGTTATTGGGGTTTTTCACCTTTATGGTTTTCCCCAAGTAAATATTTGTGTCTCTTGTGTGCTTGCATTATTGTCTCCATGATTGATATGCTGTAGATATGCTGTACATGTTGTTCTCTCAGTGAAGATCCTAGATCATATTGAAGTAAATTCTGAAAATTTAACAGTCGCGGTCATATACCAAAAGCAAAACACAGATCTCCGTACACAATCGTTCTTCTTCCTCTATGCTCGTCTATATCTAACACTTACAACTCTCATGTATTTATAGGCTTCTGCCATTACAATATTTATCCACTTACAACTGACTTCCTAATCGACAGTATGGACAATCGACCCAATATCTAACTGACTTGGTCCAAATGACCCCAAAAACCCACATACCGCGGTACAACTGACTCACTATTACATAGTATGTGGTCCAAGTGACCCAAAACCCGCCAACTGCAGCATACTTTAGCACAAAATACTCCTTTCGCACCCTCATCCGATGTGTTGCAATGTCGGCGGTACCGCGACATTTCTCCATCTAACCGCCTGCCAACACCTTGTGGGACATGAACATGTGAAAAAATTTAAAAAATGGCCCTTGAAAGGCCTGATGGACTTCAATACATCGATGATGAACATGTATCACGTTCAGACTTTGCCCGCTCACTTGAAATTCCAACTAAGTACAACTTAGTCGGTAACATGGCTCAATCGTGAACACCCTCGGTTAGACTAACCTAGGTAACTCAGGTTCTAATTCCCCTTATTTTTTACGGTATGCTTGTTTGGTGTCAACCACATTTTGCTTGATGTTTCATGGCGTATACTTCCACCTTAAACAAATCCATGGCCAACATTTTCATGCCTGGAAATTCGGTGTAATCCTTTGTTTGGAAGAGGTTATTACCTCCTCTCAAATAGTTATTGTTCATTTTAATGCACAATCCTAGCGACTATCTTGCACACTTAATGCAGAATGTGTAAAAAGGGTAGCTGCCCCGCAACTCGACCCTGCAACTTATTTTTTGATGAAAACAACCTGTTATACATATTCTCTCTTCATTTATTAATGGTATAAATATAGTAATGGCATGTGAGTTATCCTCACTTGCATGCTGATTTTGATAATGTAAACCATTATATAAATGTTCTGCTAACATTTTATGGTTAATATCTTATGTTATGAATTAGTCTAAAAATAACCTGCTCCGAGAGTTCTTGTTCTTTGACAACTATTATATGTTTATATGAATAGCCGATATGCCTGTAAGGCTCTCCATGGTTTCTTAGTAGGCCTCATATCTCGATTGTATAATTTATTTGGACTATGACCGCATGTGAAAATTAAAATAGTTTTTAGTAACAAGATTTCTTGGCATGTTTTGTCAAGCAATTATTGCCCCGACAACATATTTTATTTGCTTGGCGTATCATGTAATAGCTTACCATGCTGTAGTCATATGGATTTTGTTGATAGGAATTTAGCTTGTTATAAGGAAAGCTCTCAACCCTGTCGATGTCTAGTTGTATCCTTCATTTCTTGTGTTTCCTTACTTTTGATATGGCTTAGTTAGCCATGCATGATATTTGGATTAATTGTAACTGAAGGAATTATAATGGTTGTGATATGGATCTATATTTATGTTTAAATATTTATCGCTATACACACACACACCATGACAATGCCTTTCTTTGTTACACTTTGATTTACTTGTTGCTATGGCTCATTCTTATATAAGTTGCCTTAGGTTTTGATGTTGTTAACAAAATTAGAAAGTATGGTTCACATTAACCACTATAATCATAAATGAAATAGCAATGCTAACACTAGTTTATAGGTGTATATTGACAACAGTTTCATATTTTTGTATATTATTACAAGGAGTTTTACCCTAACTGCTATTTGCATAATCGAATACGTAAATATACATTTTTAAACACACACAAACAAGAAGTTCCTACTCTCTATATTTTACTTCTATCCTAAACATCTTTAACAATATTAAATAGATAGTATCCAAACCCAAATTAAATACAAATTTGGGATCTAAACACTTTCTTTGATTCATAAGTAATGTATAGAGCTAGATAAAATCAAGAGTAGAAGTTTGCATCACTAATATAGATAGAGCTAAATTATAAAATGTATATATAGTCTGCAACAATGGCTGGATTAAACTGGAATGGCCACGTTGCCCCCAACCATAGACCTTGAGCAGCCAAATCACTTGCTCAAAATTGTTAGGAACCCATGTCAACCCTTCTATTTACTTTGTTAGTATATTGTTGTTGGACGCATGTGCTTTGTAAGTCGTCCTGTAGTATTTGTTGATCCATAGTTTATATTATTGTTGTTGGACACATATGCTTTGTAAGTCATCTCGTAGTAATTGTTGATCCATATTTAGTATTGGCTCATGGTTTGTATTGACACATCGTTTTGACACATGGCGTTGACCCATGGTATTGGTGCCTAGACTTAGTATATAAGTTTGTGTTGAGACCAATGAAGGTACCGTGAAGTTATTTGTATTGAGCTTGCTTAAAGGAGGTTGCCTTCTCGAAGTGGCCCGTGATCAATATAAAAGTGATTCCGAGTTCTGTTATTTCTGCTATTTCGTGTGTTTTCATTAATTAATGATTGCAGGTTCTTCACATCTGGTATTAGAGCACTTTCTTGGGCTCATTGGGTGAAATTTCTGCCAAATTTTGTTTCGCATCTGTCGCAGTTTCAGATCTGGGAATAACCCCTATCCGCTTAATTGTGGGAAGTACTTAGGCATAAGCCCTAAAACTCATTATGAGGAGTACCACAAGAACCCTGAAGTAGTTGTCCCATTGAGAGGACCTGCCAGCGAAAAGGGCAACGACCCCTACTTGATTGACTAGTTCCCACCCGTGAGGTAAACCAAGAGCTGTCGTTTGTGGCAAAGTGGTTATCAGTTTTACCTGAGTCATGGAGTAAGGGGTACTACCCCAATACGCAAGCCGTCAGACAACATTGGTGGCCGAGTGAATCCCCTGAACCGATAGGCAGCCGCACATACCTAGGGTCCATATCTTTTTTCAGTTGAATTGTTGTCGATCACTTCCGTGCCATTTCAGATCCATTCTGAGTCGTTTTAGATCCATTTTGATAGTCGTTCCAGATCTAGCCATTTCAGATCTATTCTGAAAGTCGTTTCAGATCCAGCCATTTTTTATCCATTCGACGGTGTTTCAGATCCATCTGTTTTCGATCCCTTCTACGCCGTTGCAGATCTATCTGTTTCCGATCCATTCCACGCCATTGCAGATCCAATTCCTGAAAAAATAAATAAAAAAATCCTCCATTTTTTCGCCATATCTCCCTTGTTTTAACTCAGTTTCCCTTGAAACTTCCCGGACACCCCTGCAATCCCATTCTGCATATTTCATTCCTAAGGACCCTATCCCAAATTCTACTTCCCAAAGCCAGAAATATCACATTTGTCTATTTTTAGGGTTTGCCATAACTTCAATTTTCACCCACTCGCCTCCAAATTTTTCCACCGTGTTCATTCCCTATTTCTGCTTCTTTGTCCCTCTTTGACAAATTTTCTCATTCTTTCACCCCGCTTATGAAATCCCCATATTTTGCTTCCCTTTCCATAAGAAAGTGTCCAAAACCTATTCAAACCCCAATTACCCATCCGAGTTTTTCCCAAATCCAAATTTCCCTTTACTAAATAAGCTTTTGTTTGTGTTTTTCTATCCATTCCACCACCCCCCCCCCCAAAAAAAAAAAAATCCTGGTTATGGTTGTCACCCGCACAGGAGCAAAAACCATGGAGGAAGCACTTGCAGCCATCCAAACCAAACTCCAAGATATGGATGAAAAATTTCTCAACCTCCATCTTCAACATTCAGCGATGAACAATAACCGATAGCAAGAATCTTCTGCAGCCAATGGGTTCTCTTCTTCCAGCACTTTCTGTGGTCCGAAGCTTGAATTTCCTCGCTTCAATGGTACTGATCCGACTGGATGGATCTATCGTGCAGAATAGTATTTCAGTTTGCATAATACTTTTGATGTCCAAAAAGTTCCACTTGCATCTTTTCATTTGGAATAGGAAGCCCTTCAATGGTACTATTGGTACATCAAGGCTCAGGACGAGCCAAAATGGACAGATTTTTGCCAACTCCTTTTGCAACGATTTGGTCCTAGTGCTTTTGATGACTTCACCGGAGCACTCACTAAACTTTGTCAAATTGGCACTGTGAGAGAGTATCAGATAGAATTTGAGAAACTAGCCAACCACACAGAAGGATTGTCTGATGACTTCTAGAGGAGTTGTTTTATAAGTGGTCTTAAGGATGAAATCTGCCCAGAGGTCAAAATGTTCTGTCCCAACACAATGATGGAAGACCTGGGGTTGGCTAAGTTGGCAGAAGACAAGATTTCCGCCCAAAAATGCTCCAAACCCACTTTTGTACCCTTCTGAAATATGGGTTCTCAATGACCTCCCATCCCACCAACTCCTCGACCAACTCCTATCAAGCATTTGTTCGAAACAGAGATGCAGGCACGTAGAGAAAAAGGGCTTTGTTATAATTGTGATGAAAAATTCACTCAGGGACATAGATGTGTTCAACAAAAGCTCTATCTCTTGGATGTGGATTCTCCGCCCACCTTTGAAGTTGGTGAAGAAGCTCCAGATACACCGAATGATCAGATTGACATTCAGGAGCTGCCTATTGACCTTCCATCTCAGGAAGACCACCCAGAGATATCTCTCCATTCTTTATCTGGCGTCACCACCCCCCAAATAATGCGGGTCAGGGGTTACTTCAAGGAGCTTCGTCTTACAATACTCATTGATTCTAGTAGCACTCATAACTTCATTGACTCTCAGATTTCCAAACATGCTGATTGTTTTGTCCATCCTTGCTCCAACTTTGAAGTCATGGTTCCCGATGGGGGCACCTTACCTTGCAAGGGAAAGTGTCACAATGTGCGTATCTCTCTGGAAGATTATAACCTACGCTCTGACATGTTTTCCTTGTCCTTAGGTGGATGTGATGTGGCTTTGGGCATTCAATGGTTACGCACACTTGGCCCCATCTTATGGGATTTTCCTAAACTTTGTATGCAGTTTTCAGTCAATGGGACACAACACAAATTTATGGGCTTACAACCAGGGTCTCTCCGCATCATCAATTCACATCGCCTGGAAAATATCCTTAAGAAGAATTCACATGTTGTCATCTCTCAGCTCCATTCCATTTAGATGCACCCACCAATGGTCTCCAATAATTCATTGGATAGATATGCAAGTGTCTTTGTTGCACCAGTGGGCTTGCCGCCTCCAAGAGACCTTTCTGGTAAGCATTTAGCCGCATCTACATCTCAGTAGGAAATGATGGCTATTTTGCATGCAGTACAGAAGTGGAAGCCATCCCTATTAGGAAATTATTTCTGCATCAAGACTGATCTCCAGAGTCTAGAACATTTTCTGGAACAACGGGTCTCCTCACCAGCACACCGGAACTAGGTTATCCAACTCATGGGTTATGACTATGCTATCACTTACAAGAAGGGTAAGGATAATATGGTGGCAGATGCTCCTTCTTGCCCTGATGACCTAGCTTCTCTTACAGTTATTTCTCTGCTTGTTCCAAATTGGTTGCAATCTGTTCAATAGGGCTATCTCTTCTATGAACTCCATGCTTCTTCATCGGCAGGGCACTCTAGGTTCCTCAAAACCTATGACCGGGAACAATGTAACTTCTTTTGGCAGGGATTGAAAATGAAAATTTACTAGATGGTGGTTGAGTGTGATACTTGCTAGGTCAGCAAGGGTGAAACGACACTCCCTTCGAGACTGCTCGAACCCTTGCCCATCCCTACACAGATGTGGACAGTTATTTCTATGGATTTCCTAGAAGCACTCTAGTGGTACAATACCACATCTAAAAGGACACCATATGAAGTCGTTTATGGATAGGCACCGCTAGTTCTTCTTCCATACATGCTCAACATCTCCCTAGTTCAGGAAATTGACTCAGTTCTTCAAAACCGCGATCAGATTCCTGTCATTCTACAGGACAATCTTCACATGGCAAGAATTCGACTGAAACAACAAGCCGATCAGCACCATTCTGAGCGCACTTTTCACGCATCCGATATGGTCCTTCTTCGTCTACAGCCTTCCAAGAAATCCTCCCTAAAACTCAAAAGGCGTCAGTGGGCCAGAATGCAACCCGAGGGTGCTACAGGGGAACCACTCCTTCAGATTCTGCATCAATTTCCACATCTAAAGCTTTGAGGACAAAGCTTTTTCTAAGGGAGAGGGGATGTTAGGAACCCATGTCAACCCTTCTATTTACTTTGTTAGTATATTTTTGTTGGACGCATATGCTTTGTAAGTCGTCCCGTAGTATTTGTTGATCCATAGTTTATATTATTGTTGTTGGACGCATATGCTTTGTAAGTCATCCCATAGTAATTGTTGATCCATATTTTGTATTGGCCTATGGTTTGTATTGGCCCATGGTTTGTATTGACACATGGAATTGACCCATGGTATTGGTGCCTAGACTTAGTATATAAGTTTGTGTTGATACCAATGAAGGTACTGTGAAGTCATTTGTATTGAGCTTGCTCAAAGGAGGTTTCCCCTCAAAGTGGCTTGCGATCAATATAAAAATGATTATGAGTTCTGTTATTTCTGCTATTTCGTGTGTTTTCATTAATTAATTATTGCAGGTTTTCATTAATTCGACTGAAACAACAAGCCGATCAACACCATTCTGAGCGCACTTTTCATGCATCCGATATGGTCCTTCTTCATCTACATCCTTCCAAGCAATCCTCCCTGAAACTCAAAAGGCATCAGTGGGCCAGAATGCAACCCGAGGATGCTACAGGGGAACCACTCCTTTAGATTCTGCATCAATTTCCACATCTAAAACTTTGAGGACAAAGCTTTTTCTAAGGGAGAGGGGATGTTAGGAACCCATGTCAACCCTTCTATTTACTTTGTTAGTATATTGTTGTTGGACGCATATGCTTTGTAAGTCGTCCCGTAGTATTTGTTGATCCATAGTTTATATTATTGTTGTTGGATGCATATGCTTTGTAAGTCATCCCGTAGTAATTGTTGATCCATATTTTGTATTGGCCCATGGTTTGTATTGACACATGGTATTGACCCATGGTATTGGTGCCTAGACTTAGTATATAAGTTTGTGTTGGTACCGTGAATTTATTTGTATTGAGCTTGCTCAAAGGAGGTTTCCCCCTCGAAGTGGCCTGCGATCAATATAAAAGTGATTCTAAGTTCTGTTATTTCTGCTATTTCGTGTGTTTTCATTAATTAATTATTGCAGGTTCTTCACAAAAATTCACCCCCAAGATTGAGTCATGAATCCATAGGAACGAAACCTATGCACTCTTCAAATTTTCTCTTTCTCTAGCTTATCTCAAGCCACCAAATTCACACTTTGTCAGAAATTTCCTAACACTCTGCAGTGCTCACACAACAAATTTATATTTGCACAATGGACAACATCCTGTCCTCCCACACATGCATATGTATCTATTATTTTTTGTTTCCTATGTCTTAGTGAAAGGATCACTTCCCTCCATTGGAAGTGTGTAGCCTTGGATCCTCTCCTATATTCTTGAAGTTTGTTTGAGTGGAGTGCTTCTTGACACTTTTCCACTTCCCATTTTGAGCATCAGTTTGGTGTTCCCTCATATGGACTCATGACTCATTCATGTTCAACGTGGTCTTTCTAGCCATCCCGATTTATATTAAATAATAATTCTTTTGGTCTTTACATGTGTTCAACATAAGGACTTATGGAAGATTTTAACCTTTCCCATTTCAATAAAGTTTAAAAGCTAATTATCTTTGACTTCTAAACTCGAATTAAAAATTTAGTCTCTTAACATAATAAATCAAAATTAAAATCCAGGGGTATTACACCCAACCATAGGTGGTCCCTATCAACTAGTGAGGGGCAACATATTGGAGACCAGGAGAAGTTACTCTAGTGAAATTATATATGAAAGGAAGAAGCTTAGAGTATAATACATATCTCACATTTGAATGAAAACTTGAGGATTGGGAGGAATACTCTTTAGATGAAGCCTTGTTTTCTTTATGCATGGTGGATAGTAATTTTAGAAAGAAAAAATGACTAAGCAATGCTAATGATGGGACTTACTTGGAAAAAAAATAGTGCCCAACTGGAGGGAAATGACGGAGATCACATGGGTTGTAGACATATCAAATTTGAATTATAAAAGTGAAGGATATGTTGAACTTTGTTATTATCACCATATATCTTCTTTCATAATGAGATTAGGCACCATTAATCGAATTTCATGCATACTTGAGATTGATTTCAAACTCTTATTGGATTGCAAAAACATCCTTCCTTTGAAGTGTAGTGTTTATATTATCTACACTTGCACATCTTATCCAATGATCCATCCCTCACCTCTTTCACTCTTTCTCTCTAATTCCCAGCAACCCATCTGTCCATTCAGTAGAAAACATTCCCTTTGGATCATATCTATTATTTACTTGCAAATTGTTTTGTAAATTAATTGCTTGCTTGGCTATCCCTCTGAACAAGAAACCTCCAGTATTACTCCCCCCCTTGGTTATCCCTCTAAACATATTATATCTTGGTTTTGGGATAATGTCATGGATTGTGAGCTAAAAACAATATTTGATTAAAAATCAACTTGGTCCGTTAACAATTATCCGAGCAAAGTTGAATTTCAAATAGAAATAAACTTGCAATTGATCTCCTTGTAATTGTTATTATGGAGTGCTACAAAGATTTCAAATCCATTGCCACTTCAATGACCCAAATGAAATGATAAATATAACATTAATGAAGATGATAATTATATCATGTTAAGGAAAAGGTAAAACAATTGATAATATCAATGATGTGACTCACAATGGACTTCTAACTCATGTATTTTGAGGGACCTCTGACACTAAAGATAATTATGACATACATTAGGTCTTTTGAATTATGAAATATGTTGGTTTATGTTTTTGATATTGGAAAGTATGATTCATTTATTATTTCAAAGGCATGTAATTAGGGCAGGGTATGCTTCAAAACTTGGTCGTTTAATACCTCCAATATTAAAAACCATTTCATCCACTTGTCCAATCTATGTGTCAGTTTATGCCTATTCCACATGGTAGGGGTCTTTCCACTATTTATTCGAGGCTCGTTCATTGCTTCATAAAAAATACATTATAGGTTCCATGGCTTCTCTTGCTGAGAGGTTGTAGGGTTCAACAAATCCAAAGGGAAATGCAAAACACCCAAATCACGTTGCTATGCTGATTAAAGATGGCATTGGTTATGAGGGGCACTGCACCCTTTATGCAAGGAAGTTCAGGGTGCTAACCAAGATTTGGTGATATTTGTGAGCATCTCATTATGGGCCAATGAGATAGGTATGTAGGGTCTTTATAGGGAAAACAAATTTGAACATTATAACTACATAATAGTTTAGCAACATGATAAAGTTGAGATTATAGTTAACCACCATTAGGGAAACACAACCACTCCTTCCATGGTTTCTTTCAATCTCTTAAATAGATGCATTGGAGACACTACCAAAAATCAAATTGTAGCTAATCCGAACAATACCATATTCAACACCAATAGATTCTTTGGAAGGTGATATTCATTTATACATGTGTGCAAATTGACATTAAACTTTGGTCCTTTATTATTTTCATAAGAGAGAAAGGAAATCTTATTATCCAAACCAATTACAAGGGTGATCTGAAGATTTTTATTGCCAAGAACATATCTTCCATGGTGTACTTCAAAACGAAATAACAACCAAAGCATACCTCAACTATGATGTGGATAATGTTGTGATCACTTTCCCCCCTTGGGCCATTGCACGAAGTTGAGGGACCCTTTAGGTGCAATTGTGCATTCACAAAACGCGCTAGAATTGTGTAAATTAAAAACGCGTGCGTATTGCTTAGAACTAGGCATGGGCGGACTACGACCCTGCCATGTCAAATAACATGTAAGATATGATTCCAAAACTCGCGTGCGTTATTTTGATACATAACGTGCACGTGTTATGTATCACTATAACGCACGCATGTCTTGGTTAATATAACCAAAAAAATAAACAGTCCGTAGACCGCGGCACTGTTTTACCCACTATTTTACCCACTCAAAACCAGAACGCTCGAGCGATTTCGGCTTGGAAAAACACATTGGAGAAGCTCAACAAGGGATATTTCGAAGCTCAACAAGGGAGATTTCATCTTTCAAGGAGGAAGGGAAAGGTAAGCATCCAAATCCTTGCCTTATTTCATCATTAAAAATATAAATTTTTATGTTGCCCTAAATTAAAATTCTTTGTAAATGAGATTTCAAAAGAAAAAAATTTAAAATTTGTAATTTAACATATGTTAATTCCTCTCTACTATCAATCCCTTAACAAATTTTACATCCACCCAAGCAATAAGGGATTTGAAAAAAAACTAAAATAGAAATTGGAAATTGAATGCCAACACCAATATTTTTTCCACATCTATTGCAAATTGAAAAAAAAAACCATCCACCATTTGGCTAGGAGGAGGAACTATGGACTATAACCTAGGCTTGGTTTCTAGACTTGACTCAACTAAACCCTATGTTTTTTTCCCACACATTCTTTTACCCCAAAAATTTTCAACCAATGCTTGTGAAGCCAACCCAATGGCATGATGTATTTTACATCATCCCCCAAACCCCAAGGGACTAGGTTCCGCTCCTTTGCAGACACACCGCTTACTTTGTTGCTAAGATGAACTACCACATCTTTTTTGACCTCCTTCTCCACCAAGATGTTAGACACAATGGCTCACTGAGAGATGGGGGTGAATCAGTGAGCTTGCACTTATTAATAATTTCAACTTCTTCTCTCAAATCTTATATCATCAATTACAAATTCACTTCAATATCATATTTCATAAATAAACTATATCACATGTCATTCATTAAGCAAGACACATTACAAGAGACAGTATATAATCTTTGTAATTTTTTTATAATTGGAGACTTTAATCTTCAGAATGGGCTACAACCCAAAGTGGCACCAACCACAAGATAATTCTGTCAGGTGCAACTGACTGGGATGCACCAACACCTCAACAACCATATATTTACAAATGATATTTCAGACTCTTCTTAAATCTGCAGATTACATACATCATCAACCAGAAGCCCTTGTTTGTTTACAAAGCACTTCATTATTATCATCAAGCACTCATTATTCAATATAACTTCATTCTGTCCATCAACAAATATCACCAATCAGATCACATCTTTATTCTGTCATCATTATTCATGTCATATCAATCTACTGCCATATCTCCATTCATACACTTTACACTATCCATATGCACATCACAACATTTTTCCCATATCATCAGTCATCTCTTCATCATTCTACCAGCATGTCTTCATTCTTTCCATCAATAGGTTGCTTCAGTTTAACCCAGAATAAAAGATAGAAAGAGAGATTGTTTTACTGCTCCACCTGCTGCTACTCCTTCACCAAAAACTATCCTCATCTTCCTAAACCTCGAGATCAAAGCTCTCCTCTATCTCCTGAATTCTCCACACTCACCACACAAAAAACACAACCATCTTGTTCTTCATTTATACTTCTCCTTTCCATGTATTTAGGAGGCCGACTTGTATTTTTGCTTTTATTAATTCAAATAAGTCAAATGATATTTTTATTTCCATGTTATCCTTAACCAATAAAAATACATATCTTTACCACATCATCATGGTATTTATGCCCGCGTGGTCTCCACCCTTATGCCCGCAAGGACCCATTATGTATGCCTGCAATGGTCATATGAAATGATATTTATGTTTGTAATGTATGCCTAAGATGATATTTATGTTTGTAATGTATTCGTTCTTGCACAAAGTTTGTACATTTTCATTTTTGAGAGATGTCATTATAGCACATGTATACATTTCTAATGATTTGTTTTTTTTTAATTTTTTGATTGTAGTGACGACCATGGATGAACACTCAAACATCCAAAGAGAAATTCAGAGGCTCAGAGAAATTCAAGCCTCAATTACTATTGTTGATGATAGGCATCTTATGCTTGCATCCAATTTGGATGCAATGATAGATACCTTTAGTAGGTCTAATGGTGCACTGCAAGATATTACCGCATTCAGAGAAAGAAAGAGGCAACAATATGAGGATGGACTTAGCTACAAAGAAGTTAAGAAGTTGAAAATCTCAAAACAACATATCTTTGCCCTCTTTAGAGATCCACAGACAGGTGAAACCCCAAATGCAAACAAAAGGCACATATCTATCGAGTGGTGTACATATCAATCATTCATAGATAACTGGATAGACCGATGGTACATGGTGTTTGATGCACCACCACACAACAACAGGGAAATGCCTCTATATTTTCTGAGAAAGATGCATGCATAATTTGTGATGGGGAAGCATGTTAACTATTTTGATATCTTGGAGTACTAGGGCATTGGAATGGGGATGCCTTAGCAAATGTCCCAATGCGAGGCACATAGATCCCAATCGCCCAGTAAATCCACCTTGTAGGAAGCTACCCAGGCTAGATGTTCTGCATGCACATCAGTTGGTCCCAGAGACACAAGAGTCATTCCTACTGTTGGCATAGGCGGCTATTTTCGATAGCACATATCTTCAAGGTACGTACTAGGCAGGGCCATTAGAGCCACCATCTATGGGTGGAGTAGAGCCACCACCTGTCGATGGGGGTAGATCCACCACCTCCCGTTGGGGTAGAGCCACCACCTTCTAGTGTTTGAGGAGCATCTAGTAGTGGCACTAGACCTGCACATCATGAGCACAGCCGAGAGCCCCACCCATGCATAGTATGCGGCCATTCTTGCTTTGGTCTTGTCCAAATAGATGATACCTTTACTAGGTATTTTACACAGGTAAGTAAGTGGTTAGCAATTTAGTGTCATTTGTAAATTATTTTTCCTTACTATACACACACATATATATATATTGCTAATATTTTTAATGATTTTAAAACTTGTAGTTGCTACAAGAAGGGCACGAGGTTGAAGACCTTTTCACTGATATTGCAGAGCATAGTCCAGACGCTCATGCACCAGCACTGTCCGATGTAGATGATGTTGTCATACTTTCAGTGACAACAACTCATAATGAGGTAACTATTTCAACACGACATTATTTTAATACATGAGTAGATCCAATTAACATTTTAGTGTCATTTGTAAATTATTTTTCCTTACTATACACATATATAGATTGCTAATATTTTTAATGATTTTAAAACTTGTAGTTGCTACCAGAAGGGGATGAGGTGCGAGAGGCTAATGCACCAGCACTGTCCGACGTAGAAGATGTTGTCATACTTTTAGTGACAACAACTCACAATGAGGTACTAACTATTTCAACATAACATTATTTTAATACATGAGTAAATCCAGTTAACAATTTAGTGTAATTTGTAAATTATTTTTCCTTACTATACACATATATAGATTGCTAATATTTTTAATGATTTTAAAACTTGTAGTTTCTACCAGAAGGGCATGAGGGGCAAGAGGCTCATGCACCAGCACCATCCGATGTAGATGATGTTGTCATACTTTCAGTGAAAACAACTCACAATGAGGTAACTATTTCAACATGACATTATTTTAATACATGAGTAAATCCAATTAACAATTTAGTGTCATTTGTAAATTATTTTTCCTTACTATACACATATATAGATTGCTAATAATTTTAATGATTTTAAAACGTGTAGTTGTTACCAGAAGGGCATGAGGGGCAAGAGGCTCATGCAGCAGAACCTTCTGAGTTACAAGATGTTATAATACCTTTAGCGACAACATCTCACGCTGAGGTAACTATTTCAACATTACATTATTTTAATACATGTTAGTTTGTTATCACATGTTACTTAATTAATGATACACGATCTAATATTTACAATTTTCTAAATTGTAGGTTGTAGATCCCCATCAGAGGGAAATGATTTCATCTTGTGAGCTCCCCCCTGGTGGGAATACAGCCGATAGCGTTCCCATGGAGACACAATGGACGGCAGACCATTTCTTAGAATTGATTGAAGTATACAATACATCGGTATGTATTTCATCATTGTCAGTTTGTTAATACATGCTATTTCATTGACCAATGCATTTCTAACTCCTATTGGTGATTGTGGCCACCAAGCTCTATACTTCTGAGATTTTCAGCAGTTGGATCTCCTCGTAGTCCAAATGTGCAAAAGGCACAAGTGTATAAGAGAGGATCCACTCCTAGAAAGGGCGTGGATGTCTGTTGTAGTAGACACACGAGAGGTCCATCTACCCCTCTGTTATCTCCCCAAATAAATTTGTCCAGTTGATCATTTTTAGATGATAGGATGTCATTTGAAAATTCATTTATTAATTTCTTAAGGCTCATTGTTGATAGCTTTATGCATGTAATGAAGTTTGAAAATCATTAGATTCGGTTTTCACTTCAAAATTTTCAAAAGACAGGTTTTGGTACCTAAGCTCTTATGTAAAACGGTTCCTAAGCTACCGAAAGCTCTGCTTTTGGCAGCTTAAACGAAAATGTCAGAGCTCTCCTAGCTACCGAAAGTAGAGCCAAGTTTCCAACACCTGGGGCAATTCAGTGGCTTAGGAAAAACGATAAGGTTGATTCATTAGTCACCGAATGAATGGTTTTTTGCAGCTTACCACCTTCGAGCCAAATTTTGATAGCTACTGAAAGCACCAAAATGCAGAAATCGACCGTTGAGCATCAAAGCTAGTTCCCGATGACTCAAGCATCTTGAAGGAGTTTTCCAGATACTGGTGAGCATTACAGGTCATGATCACTTTCGTTTCCAGATCGGAGGGTACCTGTAGGGTGAACAGAGAAATATTCCCTGCCAATTTTGAGAGAAGGATAGCTACAGAAAATAGGCGTTTTTCTGTGAAAAGTCATCATCTTCAAATGATGATTTTGAGCAACGAGATAATTTTTTTGAAAAATTCTCGGATTTTTTTGTTCCTGACATGTTATAACACAATAACCTCTCTCTGTTTTCCTACAGGTGTTGCGGGTTGAGAGAATCGAATCCATCTCTGATCCCCAATTTTCAGAGATCAGAATTTACCTGTTTGACACGTGTTTCTGAAATGAAGATTCCAGGAAAATAAAAATGAATTTCAATGATCTGAGGGAGGTTTTTGCTAAAAACAGATCAATTCACAATAACCTCTCTCGGTTTATAGACGGGTATCACAGAATTGGAGAGCTGAACCCATATTTGAGCCCCAGTTTTCAGCAGTTTGGCCAAATTAATGGCGTTTTTCTGTGCAAAGTCATCATTTTCAAGTGATGATTCTGAGTGACTGGAGAGTCATTCTGGAAAAAACTCAGAGGTTTTTCTTCCTAACATGTCATAGAACAAAATCCTCTCTCATTTTTCCTACAGGTGTCACAGATTGGTAGAATCGAATCCATCTCTGAGCCCCATTTTTCAGCAGTTTGGCTAATTAAAAAATGATTTTTCTGGTTTGTTGAAAAATGGTTTTTGATTTTCCATCTGGAGGATTCGACCCACTTTCCAAGGGTTTGAACATTTTGTAAAAGGCTATAAATCCCATGACTGAGGGAGAACAAGGGTTTGATTTTGGATTCACTATGCTGCTATTGTAATAGAGACTTATTCTTAAATATATTCAGGCCTATAAGCTTCTTTCATTGATGTGATCAGATCTCTTCTTTCCTATCTGTCTATGCTTATGAGTGAATTTTATTCTCTATCTTATGCTTATATGATCCTTAGGTGACTGTCATCTCACTATTTGATTGATAAGCAAAGAATCATAAGTGGTTATCCTAGTTTCTGGACCTATCACACTTATTGTTTTATATATGTGTGATCTAGTTAGATGATTAGCTTTTGTTCTATCTGATAAACAACTTGTATGATTTCATCTCTTGAGAGCCTTATACTGTTTGAATATCACTAGACAATCTTCAATAAACGGTCCAGTTAGTAGATATTCATCTTGATCCAACCCCATACCCATCATTGAGTTAATCATTGAGAGAATCCTGGAAACTCTTCATTGTCAGTTTGTTAATAGTTTGGCAAGTATCCCCCCATAACTAGAAGAGTTTGATGGGAATATCTCATCATTGTCAGTTTGTTAATACATGCTATTTCATTGACCAATGCATTTCTAACTACGTCAGTATTGGTGATTGTGGCCACCAAGCTCTATACTTCCGAGATTTTCAG
Organism: Larix kaempferi; assembly: GCA_027924585.1. Lineage (NCBI taxonomy): Eukaryota > Viridiplantae > Streptophyta > Pinopsida > Pinales > Pinaceae > Larix > Larix kaempferi. Next base: position 12,190,331 of record BSBM01000150.1, read on the forward strand.
CAGTTGGATATCCTCATAGTCCAAATGTGCAAAAGGCACAAGTGTATAAGAGAGGCTCCACTCCTAGAAAGGGTGTGGATGTCCTTTGTATCAGACACACGAGAGATCCATCTACCCCTCACCTAAAAATGGTCATTGATGTTGTAGTTAGTGCCGCATCTACAATAGCCACAAGTCATACAGAGGTAACTATTTCAACAATCATAATGCATAGTATTTAACCATGTTACTATATTTTTTATTCATGCATGTCTTACTCTTTCCCCATTTGGTGATTGTAGACATTAGCGGCAAAAGTGCCCAACCTATCTGCTCAATCCATGGTTCTGACCGGGTCTCCTCTTGTGGTGAGATGTTCATTAATGACCAAGTTTTTTTATTCAATTTACCCAAACATGTTGATCAATGTTGAATTGTTGAATTAATTGAGATATGATCTTTTATGTTCAAAGCACAACTATAGAGAGGCTTTCCATGAGCACACCGCTCACATCTATACCCCATGAGGATTTGGTGAGTGTTTGTCATAAATAATTTGGCCATAAGTTATTTTTTAAAGTTTGTTAATGGTAAGGTATTAGTGCAGTTATTTGATAAAAATAATGATTTTTTTTTTGCAGACTCCTGTGATGCACAGCGATTCTAGGGAGATGGTCAATAGAGGAAATACGGGGAAAAACAAGCGAAAGATTGATTTTTGATGTTCCATAGTCTTGTATATATGTATTTTGACATACATGTACACATTGTTGTACTTAGGGATACATGTACATTGACAGGCCATTTGAGGGTGGGCTATTTTGCCATATTTTGTATTACAAACATTCGACTATCAATGCATGATACAATATATTCCATATTTTCTCTTGAGTTTCCACTTGTGCTTGTGATGATTTATCTCTTCCACAGATTTATAAATTATGCTATTGAAATTTATATAATTACATTTTAAGCAATATTTATTCTCTTACATTTATTGCATTGATCAAGTAACATCTCATCATTGTGTTATGAAAACATTATCTTAATGGAAAAAAACTAATAATATCTTTCAACAGTTCAATGAACTTAGCACATGCATGCTAATTTGATATCTAATTTAAAATTCTGTTTTTTGTCAACTCCAAGGGTTCATACCCATTGATTAGGATAATGGTTGCAAAGAAAATATGTTGCAAGGAAAAAACAAAAGCTAACAAAATAAGTCAAAATATGTTTGAATAACCTCTATCATAATAGTAACATGATACGCATATATTCAATATAATCCTATGACATTTTTAGAAACTAAGAGGAAGTCTAATAGATGCTACACATTTCATCAATGCTACCATATTTCATCAAACGATACGTACATGAGCATCTATGCAGTTCGGTTGAAGTGTGCCTACTCTAGCATGCTAAAAACAATGGCAAAGTATCAAGTACAATGGAAAGGAATGCATAACTAAAGTGTAATAAATTCATTGGGCCTTCATGTACATATGGTCAAATATATGTAACAAATATACCCTAGTTTGTTCCAATATGCTAACCAATAGTTGGTCATGAATTCACTCTCATAAAATCGTTGAAGATATAAACCCTATCCTTACTAAACCCTAGTATGTAAGACCCTGGTTTGTGCTTTACCTCTTTCATATGTCCATTTTCCACTTGTCATAATGCAAAAGTAATCATACATAATCCATGGAAAATGAAATACCTAACTAGTTTAATGATATTCCTTGATAATGTTGTTTTGGTGAAGGAAAATAAGATGTTCATGGTCCTATGTTTGTGAAAAGGATGGATTATCCTCATATGAAAATGTATTTAAAATTGAATGTTCTTGATTGATAAAAATGATGATGTAATGGTTTTTCATTGTGATTTGGCAAGTATTCCCCCATAACTTGATGGAAAAGTTTCATGGTGACTTTGATCTAACAAGTCTAGCAAGGATTAGAGGGATATCATTGATGAAACATTGCCTCCATTTTTTATTTGGAACTTAGAATTCTTAAAAATGACATTAATTATTCAAAATCCAAATATAGTGGAACACTAAGGAGTTGTTAAATGACATGGCACACTAAGGACATAGAAATATACCAAGGGTGTAGTGTGGTAGGTTTGATTTCCACTCTTTGAATGTCTAGTTCTAGAATCAAAATCAAAAAATTTCAAAGTTGACCCCCATGTGCAAAACTGCACACTCCCTTACTGAGCAAAACCCTAGTTTCCAAAATTGACCTAAAAGTTGACACCTGGGCCATGGGACCGGAGGAGAGGGGCACCCTTAGAACTATACCGATATCCTAAATCCAACAGAGTCGACGGTTTTTCGATCTGAGCCACGGTCGTCATTCTATGGCTCGTTCCATCTCGCATCCAAAAGGCCTTCAGGGACAAGAGTTGGATACTTACCGGGGCCATAGAATTCCAACCCTGCAACAAAACCAGGTTCCGGGGAGTCCTGCAAGTGTGTCTAGGAAGGTTCCAGCTGGGAACACTAGCCATAAGTCCCTAGTTGATGATTTTGCAAAGTTTACCCCCATGTGCAAAACTGCACACTCCCTTACTGAGCAAAACCCTAGTTTCCAAAATTGACCTAGAAGATGACATCTGGGACATGGGACCGGATGAGAGGGGCACCCCTAGTACTATCTCGATGTCTTGAATCTAAAGGATTCGATGGTTTTTCGATCCGAGCCATGGTCGTCATTCTATGGCTCGTTCCATCTCGCATCCAAAAGGCCTTCAGGGACACCAGTTGGATACCTACTGGGCCCATAGAATTCCAATCGTGTGACAAAACCGGGTTCTGTGGAGTCCTGCAAGTGTGTCTAGGAAGGTTCCAACTGGGAACGCTAGCCATAAGTCCTCAGTCGATGATTTTCCAAATTTGACCCCATGTGCAAAAATTGCACACTCCCTTAATAAGCAAAACCCTAGTTTCCAAAATAAAATAAAGATAAAGATAAACACTCAATAAAGATAAACCTTTCATTCTTATCTGTCCCCTAAACCATAAACCCCCTACCTTCAAGGTGCCAGAACAGGCACAGGGATTCTCCATATTTCCTTTGTTGTCCTTTTCTTGACAAATACGACATTTAGCCAGTGTAGCATCTCCACTCTCCATGGGTGGTTTCAGTTTGAAAACAAAATGATAAACATTACTAGGAACTCAAGCTTCTCTTCAAAACTTAAAAAAAAAAAACTAATATCAAAGAAAAATGCCCAGCTATGCAAATACGAACGAGTTCCCCCACTTCACCTTTTTCTCTTGGAGTTTATGTTAGGTTATCTCAGTCTAGTCTGCACTTCCCACTTAGTCTGATAGGAAATATTGTCACTGGACAATCTGCTGCAGGTAAGAGTTATACTTAAACTGCTTACTTTGGTTTTAGAACCGATGTGTATTTTGATTCTATTTTCAAACCATCTCATTCAACTTTATAGGTGGACTAGAGATCGATCAACCTTTTATGGCCTACCCACCTGAAATTTTTAATTGACAAAACTAACCCGATAGAGTCACAGGGGTATTATTTCTCAAATTGATTTAAGCGGGTTGAGTGGAGTATTTCCGTCTTTTTAGGACCCAGACCAGCCAGTTGGTTGAGCCTAATTGCACATCATCGATATCTCGGTCCAAAATTTATGTAATTTTAAACAGAGGAGCATGAGCGCCTTTGAACTAGGAAGAGGTAAAATGAGGTAGGTTGAGGGAAATAAATTTTGTATTTTTTCACACAATCTAACGGAAAATGGCCGTGGAATTGGGCGGGATAACTCCCTCCAAACAATAGCCAACACAGATCTACAAAACGAGGTTAAGGGAGGGAATTTTTTTTTAAAACAAGTAATAATATTCACTTTATACAAAGTATAAATTATTGCTACGTGGAAGCTTCTCGTAAATTGAGATCATATTGGCAGCCTCCCCTATTAATTTGTATGATGTTGCAAGGATTTTGTAATGTGACAAGGTTTTTCTCTATGCTCCGAACATGGAATCCATTAACTAATTAATTCCGTCATTAAATGAAGAGTAAGCATCCCTATAATGCCATATAGGAAAGAGTTCATCATTTAAAGCATCAACCTACTAGATGTCCAGCCATCATCCAAGTATCTTGTGTATGCATCTAGAGTTTAATTTTAATCATTCATGTCACGTCCAATTGAATTTTAATGGGTCCAATTGAATTTTAATGGAGTCCGGGTTCCCATGCTCTCGTCAAATTCGGCCCATCACTGAATGAAATGAAGCTAGCTAAGGTGTTGAATTTAAATAATTCATGTCATGTCCAATTGAATTTTAATGGACTCAGTGAAGCTATCTAATGCGGTCATTGATGGTTACTCTATGGCAGTCAAATTAGGCCGGTGACTAAATGAAGCTATCTAATTCTATGGCAAATTAGGCCCATCACTAAATGAAGCTATCTAATGCAATAATTGTTGGTTAATCTACGATACTAATTGAGTCATTTAATTCTTGCTAAGGCGATGGTTAGTCTATGGCGGTAGATTCTTGTTCGGTGGAAATCACATATATTCAATGGTTCATAGTTAGCATATGGCGGTAGATTCTTGTTGGGTGGAAATCACAAATAATCATTCTGTATGTTGATGTTTAATCTATGGCGGTGGCGGTGGTGGTGGAAGTGGCGGTAATTGATTCCATTTGATTCTTGCCAGGCGGAAAGCACACATGATCATTCATTCCATATATTCTTTGTATCAAGACATTCACAACCATCGTTTATGCCCGCCACGGCTTCTTTAGACTCTTGCAGTTCCAACCAAGATTCATTTAGGGATTTTGGGTTGTTATTACTTTTTTTCTGGCTCAAGTGTCGAGTGCTAAGTTTTCATGAAACTGGTTATTGGTTTCTGGACTTGAAAACTAGGGTTTTGCTTAGCAAGGGAGTGTGAAATTTTTGCACATGGGGGTCAAATTTGCAAAATCATCGATCGGGGACTTATGGATAGCGTTCATAGCTGGAACCTTCCTAGACACACTTGCAGGACTCCACGGAACCCAGTTTTGTTGCACAGTTGGAATTCTATGGCCCGGGTAGGTATCCAACTGGTGTCCTAGAAGGCAGTTTGGATGCGAGATGACACGAGCCATAGAATGATGAACGTGGCTCGGATCGAAAAATCGTCGACTCCATTGGATTCAGTACATCAAGATAGTGCTCGGGATGCCCCTCTCCTCCGGTCCCATGGCCCATGTGTCATCGTGTAGGTCAATTTTGGAAACTAGGGTTTTGCTCAGTAAGGGAGTGTGCAGTTTTGCACATGGGGGTCAACTTTGAAAAATCATCAACCATGGACTTATGGATAGCTTTCCTAGCTAGAACCTTCCTAGACACATTTGAAGGACTCCCCAGAACCCAGTTTTGTTGCACGATTTGAATTCTATGGCCCCGGTAGGTATCCAACTGGTGTCACTGAACACCTTTTGGATGCGAGATGGAACGGGCCATAGAATGATGATCGTGGCTCGGTTCTACAAACCGTCGACTCTGTTGGATTCAGGACATCAATATAGTGCTATGGGTTCCCTTCTCCTCTGGTCCCATGGCCCAAGTGTCATCCCTTAGGTCAATTTTGGAAAATAGGGTTTTGCTCAGTAAGGGAGTGTGCAGTTTTGCACATGGGGGTCAACTTTGAAAAATCATCGATCAGGGACTTATGGCTAGTGTTCCTAACTGGAACCATTCTAGACACACTTGTAGGACTTGCTAGAACCCAATTTTGTTGCACGGTTGGAATTCTATGGCCCCGGTAGGTATCCAACTGGTGTCCCTGAAGGCCTTTTGGATGCGAGATGGAATGAGCCATAGAATGACGATTGTGGCTCGGATTAACAAATCGTCAACTCCGTTGGATTCAAGACATCGAGATAGTGCTAGGGGTGCCCCTCTCTGCCGGTCCCATGGCCCAGGTATCATCTTGTAGGTCCATTTTGAAAACTAGGGTTTTGCTCTGTAAGGGAGTGTGCAATTTTTGCACATGGGGGTCAAATTTGCAAAATCATCTACTGGGGACTTATGTCTAGCATTCCCATCTAAAGCTACGCCAACACTCTTGTTAAAGCAACATAATCTTACTAAACGTCAGCAAAAGTATGCATTAATTCAATGCACAATTTTCATTTCATTATGGAATAGATGTATTGCAACTAATGACATGTCCTTTCAATGCACAATTTTCATTTCGTGCCTCCAATTTCATTTAGGTCAAGTGTCAAAAGGAGAGATGGAAAATTTATCCTTGGGCATGATAACCAAACCAAGCAACAAAATTGAATGTTGTAATTTTTGGAAAGTGTATTTGGGATAGACCAACATGAGCGAATTGTCCATAAACTCTCATGCAAACTTTTTATGAATTTGACCTTTTAGGTTTTGTGCACTATAAATAAGTGTTGAGGAATAAACATGGTTGGGGGGACAATGGATTTAATTCGAAACTTAACATTCTTGAGCTCAAACACCATGACAGAATCCCTCTCATAGAAGTATTTGGAATTCAAGTTGAATATGGACACCATGATCAAGTCTTGGGCATCTAGGTTTCTGGGTGATGAAATTAGGTATCTAACAGTTATATTTGTGTGGATGATGGACGAGAATCTTATGGTGAAAAATGGGATGGTGATGTGACAACATGGGTAGGAAGAGCACGTTGGTGATATTCATGGTGGCATGGTGATCGCGATCATAACCACGAGGATAGTGATAATGAGCATGAAGATGGTGATGGTGATAGTGAGCATGAAAATGGGCATGAGGATGCAGATATTATGGTTTACTTAGATGGGAGAAAAAAACAAAGAAAAAAAATCCATGACTAAACTTGTGCAATTCATCAATTTGTACCAAGTCTATGCAATTTATCAATCTATCAAGCTATCAATGTATGGCTGCAATAGTCAAAATATTAATGTCAATACTTAATGAGACCACGAAACAAAATCATGGCATACATGTACACAACATACCTATAACATAGTACACAATAAAACATGCAAACCACATACCATATTACCTACCTATGGTCATTCGATTAGACCATCAGGATCACCTCGAATACCAATGGTTTCCTTTAACCTCTCGTGCTCGAAATAAGGAAAGAAGTATTGTGCCTTTGATGAGTTCTTCCTTGGCATTTTTTGCAGCTCGATGTTTGTGCCAATAACTAAGTTTGTATAATGGTATACAATCTCACCTGGTCTATAATCTTCATATGTATACCCTTTTCTATTTGCTAAGTGGGAAACCTGGTTCAAATATTCTCCCTTTATAACCATCGACCCAATCGAAAAATCATTAGCCTCAAAGTCTCGTAATGGGACATTTAGGGTTTGCTTCCCCTCTAAGCAACGTGCCAGCCAATAGTCAGTGCACCATGCATTGCGTCTCAAGGAAACCACTGCGTATATGTGCCCTGGAGAAAATATAGTTCCAAAATTTCAGTCAAAGAATTAGACACAACTAGTTGTAAAAAATATACACATCTAATTAGACACAACTAGTTGTCAAAGTATAAAAATAATAATCAAACCTGGTTGTACGAGATCTGATATGTGGTCATAGTCTGGTGAAATACTTGATTGCTCCTCCTCCAATTGGGATAAATTCTATAGCTATCCGTTGACCAATGGGGAGTGATACACGGTCTCAGTTATCAACCCTATCCATGGATTCACATTTGTCCCATTCAACCACTACTGCATGGAGAACAAAAACATGACAGTTTCCTTATCCACATTTCAAGTATAGCATTGTCCGACATTTTAATTGAATGAAATCAACGAGTTCCTTGGATGGTATTGCACTCATATTACTGTGATCAATCTACATCCACCACCTCCAAAAAATATCTATGTACATGTGCTTTCCTAGTTGAGTGATCTTCATGCCTTCTTGCTCCCTCCCCCATGATTGAAGAACACCATTCAACGATGGTTTTTGCATCTCGGATGAGTGATACATTTGTGAACTTCATTTCTTTCCTGCGTAATGCATTTTTTATGCACGCACATGCTCCATCATGTTCACCTTTTCCATGTACGGTCTCAAAATAGTTCAAAATATGTGGCCCCTAGTGCCTTTGTGGAGAATACACAACCATTGGAAGACATGGGCATTTTTGAATTTCCCTATACAACCATCAGACCAAATCCAATGTTGTTCCATCTGTATATCGTTATCCTTCAGGTGATTGTAGAACATTTTAAAGTTGTGTTGTACAAAAGCCAAGTCGTGACACCTGTCATCACTTATGTAGAAGTGATACTCCTTCAATATAACCATGTTGTCTTCAGTACTATCTGCCCCATGTCTATAGGTGATATGGACCATTAGGATGACTTGGTCTGAGTGATAGTATTGAGTATGAATCTCATTTTGCAGTTGAAGAGTGTAGTTTTCCGCAAAATCGACCACTGATAGGATAGTCCCAATAGGAAATGTATCCCTGGACGTTCTAAACTGCTCATCTTGCCAACGAGCCACATGCACATGCTTTACATATTGTTGTGTATTTTCAAAGAATTCCTCCATGAATTCTCAAACCCGTACCTGGTAGATCAACAATAAAGACATATATCAATAGATTGTTACATATGAAATTGCAATATGAAGAAAAAATAGTATCCAATAGCTCATTACCAACCTAAGAAGTGACCAATTCTATTTTTTCTCTTTCGTTCCCTCCATCAATATCATACGTGACATATTTGAATGACTGCAAGTTCACATCCTTCCTCCCAAGTTCATTCTCATCGGTCACATGTATGCATTTTTCCAATAATGCAAATCCACCACACCCTGGGCATGTCCCATCTATACAAGTTTTTTGATAAAATGTGCAATCGTTTGGCCTGCTACACAAAATGCTATGAATAAAGTCTCTAGATGGCATCGGTGGTAATGTAGCTGAGCATTCCTTCACAAGAGTGTTATGAAATACATGAAAAATATATGTATATGTGTCATAATAGTAACCATACTCAATGTGGGATCGACAACAAGATGTGTTTATTTTAACATACCTAGGTTTGCATTTTTCAAAGGATCTTTGGCCCAATTCAAGTTCGTTATGTTCATTCCTAAATCTCTCATATAATTTTGTTTGTGTCATATCAACAAAATGTTTAATGTGTGGCTCACGATCCTTTGAAACCCTTCTCAATTTTAATACATCTTTTTGGTTGAGAGAAGGTTTAGTGTTGTCATGCCAAAAAGCTTGCACTAATCCCTTTACCACATCAATGAGCTTCATATCAGAGCATGGCAACCTGCCAATGAAGGCCCAAAAATCTGTTTGACTGGTTTCAAGTTGTTCTCTTCTAACACAATTCCCACGAAGTGTCTTCACATTCAAATTAATAATTTTTTATATAGGTTTAAGAAAACGAAGTGTGATAGTGTTTTTGTTCACGATTGATTGTGACAACACATGACAAGCTGCATTGTGATCCTTTGAGTGAGATTTATTTCCAATTGTACTAAATGCATCTACTAAACTTTTAACAATATGAGAACTTGATTCTAACTTTTTGGTCATCTTTAGCTTTAACGTTCTTCTAACAACAGCCATAGACCTAGATTTTAACAATGATAAAAATAATTTGCACTTGTCCCCATCACATTTAGAATAA